>BMAU01020619.1:7500-607500 GCA_019973935.1 Trichonephila clavipes
TTCGTCCAACTTCCCAATGATTCGACCTCGGGTAAAAGCATCCAGATGTCGTCTAACAGATTGATTATTCGCCATTTCTCGCTGAGGCAGCTACTCGGTGTGATTTTAACTGCTATACGGCGTGCAATGTCTTTGCCAGAAATACTGATCTTACACCGACAACATGCTTTATACTACTTAGACACTCCCCCATTACGTCTACCTGCATATCTGCGCATGTGCTACCGTACATCACCTTACTTAATCTCCTGATTGGTCTTTCTGTCCGCTCTGCCTCTTCGTTCAGCGGATATGCTAATTTTTCGACTTCGTCCTTACTTTTTGCACACCAGTGTATATTAACGTCATATTATGAAGCAACACAATGGCTACTGCGTGGTGACGGGCCTCGTGATTTTGAAGCATGGTCTGGTGACTGGGACGACACCTGAGCTGGAACCCCCTCTTCAAACTTCCACACCATGCCAAAGTAGAAGGACATTGAGCCTTGACAGAATTATCGTGCATCAGCCCCTCTTTATAGTGGATCTTCAGGTGCAATGGGCTCGAACTCATGATACTCCGCCCACGAATCCGTGACCATAACCATAACGCCATAACCAAAATCACTACCATAACCACTCTCTCATCAGTATAGCGAAAGCCACACAGATCCTGTTTCTTGTGGGATTTTCCCTATTCTGGACCATTTCCCTTAGCTCAAATATACAACGCGTAATACACAATATTATATAAAAATAAAATTATGACAAATAAATGTATTAAAAATTAACTAATATAACGAAATTCGTTTTGAGAGAAATTATTCTTTTTTTTATCCAAACAGGATACTTAATAATCATTATTAAACTGTACTATATGCTATTAAAATAATACATAAATCAAAATTAAGGTATCTTAAATTGTAATAATAAATAGATATGGAAGAAGCGTTGAGTAAAATTGAATAAATTGAAGAAATTACAATGTGAAAACTGCTGTTGCTCACTTTGAATAAGTGCATTTAACTAAACGTACGATATACGTAAACAATTTAAATAATACTAGCTCCACTTATTTCCCCCTTTTAAACAAACAAAAAAATTTGTTTTAAGGATTAAAATTATCGGCTTTATCACCGTGAAGACTGATAAATACCCTGACATCTTTTCCATCTATCCCAGAGGTCTCTGACTATTGTTTAAAAATTTATACAGTACAGTTTCACGGCCTAGTTTTGGCAATGAACCTTTAATTCCAAGCCACTTTAATGCAACAAGGACGATGTTTTTAACTATTAACACATTTTCGTAAATTGTCTCCTCACGTTATGGGACGATTTTGAAAACTTGCTTGATGCAATGTCCCCCCTCCCCCTCTAGCTGATAGTTTTTAACAGAATCCAGATCCAAATACGTGGCACATCAACCTCATAGCTCGTATTTGATTTTTAGCAAAATTATTAGTAATTTTTTAAAGTAATATACTCTTCTTTTGTCAATTAATATATATAGAACGCGTGTAACATATTTAACATCTTAATATATATATATATATATATATATATATATATATATATATATATATAAACATATTTAACATTTATTAATTATTATTTAAATTTCTCTAAGAGTTTATAAAAGTTCTTAATTTTTGCTTCTTTTGGTATTTTTCATGATTTTTTTTCTTCTAAAATCGAATTTTTTCTTAAGATTTAAAATTAACATTTTAATTAACAATATTAAATATAATCTATAAGATATAAAAATATTTCTTAAGCAAACGACTATATATATTATTTTAAATTTGATAAGTATAGAATAAAGGGCACAGTCAAAATACTTTAAATTTACGAGCTTCTGAAATGCTTTGTAACAATTATGATTCGTTAAGAAATGAAGTATGTATAGTGTTTTCTAAAATTTACTTTCATTCATGGACGAATATTTGTAGAATTTTCAGGGTTTATCCCTGTAGCGCTTTACGCAAATAATTTACATTGGCCTCCAGTTTAATCTGATTTTTTGTTAAATCTGAATTTAAGAGGTATATTATTAAGTAAATATATAGTTTATTTTAGTTATTAAAAATTTGCTACAATCATTCATTCAATCAATATTTCAACAACAATAACTCGATCATTGTAGAATGTGATTAATATTCTGGTTCGATTATCATATACTAGCAGTGTGCAATTTTTGAAGTTCCGGAACTTAAAGAGATTCTCCCAAATCTCTGACAAATGCAGATATTATATAGATTTCCCATTCAGGAGCAAAACTAGAAATTTATTTTAGATGGCACACAAAATTAATTTTAGATATTATTTTAAGGATTTTATAATAATGCATCATTCAACTGCATGCATTAAATTAATTAGTTTTCTTTTCATAGGTTTAAATTATTTACAATTAGATACAATTTTAAAAGTTAATTTTTATATGATTTTTTTCACTACACAGACTTACTTAGTTTTGTTTTTCCAATCTTTTATAATTATTACTGGCAATCAAAATAAGCGAAATCAACCCTTTAACTGTCAACTTATTTTAATGATTTGGGTACATAAATTGTCAATTTTTTTATTGCTAAAAATAAATGTTCAGTACAAAATAAAATGTACCTAGTAGTTAAAAATTGATAATTTAAATTGCTTTAATAAAAATGTTTAGGTTTTATAGCAACTGCCTATTCGTTTGAAATGGTTGCTCCTCAGCGTGGCAGCGGTAAAGTTCTCTTCTAGTGGAGCATTAATTTCTAAAAAATAAAATAAAAATATAAATAAAAATGAATACCTATTACTATTTTATTGATTCAGTTTTGTGTGTGTGTGGTATAACTGGAAATACACTTTTCCAAGCACAAGCCAATTACGCAACTATTGCAACATAATCGTATTTTTCTTCCCTTATCTTTTTTCATTTTCATCCTTTTTTGAATTACAAACTTTGAAGTGTCTTGTAGGCTGAGACGTTTCGCAGGAGTAGGAAGAATATGGGATGTAAAATGTCGTTTAGTGAGACGGGCAGGGTTATATTCTGTAGGTGGCCTGCCAGGGTTCTTTTGTCCAGAAGCTGTTTAGTCTTATTTATGTAAAGGCTCTTCTACAACTTGGATTTGAAATTCTAAAAATGTTATACGTTTCCCAACTACATTTTTATAGAGCAAAAATGAGTTTCAGAGTACCTTGTCTAGTAAATGTAGAAATTTCTTTTTATAATATTTTTTCTGGCGTTTTCGGATTGTCAATTGATGAATGAAAGGAAATTTCTCGATAACAGCGATCTACACCACCCATAGTAAATTACCCCCAAAATTCCTTCCTTTTTCAGTGGCACGACAGCCCAGGGTGGGCCTTGGCCTTCTCAAGAAGCCTTTTCCAGGCCAGCCTTCTTCCTGATAGTGTTCTCCAGTTCCTAGTTCTCAAAACTAGAAGATCTTTTCTAAGCCATCAATTCATCTGAGATTTGGCCTGCCCTTTCTTCGTGTGTCAATTGGTTGAGCATTGAAGACATTTTTAGTGGTGCGGTCTTCGTTAACGTGACCTGCCCATTTAATTCGTTGTATTTTGATGAAGTTAACAATATCAGATTCTTTATATGATTGATAGAGCTCTAAATTTGATCTTCTTCGCTATGTTTCATTTTCCTGAATTCCTCCAAAAATGAATCTTAAATCTTCCTTTCGTCGATAAGTATCCTGTTCTCATCTGTTCGAGACATGGACCAAGTTTCACATGCGTAAGTTAATACTGGTCTTAAGGTATCCGAACACGTTCAGAGTACTTTTTGACAAAATAACATATTTAAACATATAAAGGCTTTTTTAGGATTCAATACCAATAGATACTAATATTTAATCAACAATATTTAAAATAAATTGCCGGAATTTCATAAAAATCACAATTATATGTGAAATTTTAGCAATATTTTAGTAAAACTTCAAAGCAATTAGAGAAAAAAGTAATAAACTTATATTAGTAAAAGAATTACCAAAACAATCTAGAGGCATTTATCTAGAGAATGTACTAAAATTTTAATGTTTTATTAAAATTTGAAACTTTTAGAGATGATTGAGTTAACGTTATAAGAAAAATAACGCCTTTATGAGACCATTATTTAAATAATATGCCCTAACTCAAATAATATTCATACTATAAGAAATATTTTAGAACATTCTCTAGAAAATAGCATAAATATCAGGTGCAAAAAGTTTTATAGAAATACATTTGTGATATTTTGTGTGATCAGACTCGCCATGATAGATTTCGAACAATTTAAATGCCCACTTCTGGTAGATCAAAGACCCACTTCCAGTTTTTCTAACTTAATAAAATTGATTGTAACTTTGCCTTTAAGAAGCATAGAATCCAAACAAAGTATGTTTTGTAAAGCCAAAATATAGATCTATTTTATTTAATACAAAACAAAAATATCGGTCTTGTCCGAATTTGGTCATTTTCAACGTGTTCGGATATCTTAAGACTTTTATACAATAGAACTTTTGTTTTTCTTTTGAGTAAATTTGATTTCATATATTTTCGTATACCATGAAGACATCTATTAGACATAGTAATTCTCTTATAGATTTCAGTAGTACAATCGTTTCTGTTGTTAATTTACGAACACAAATAAGTAAAAAGCTGTCAACAACTTCAAAACTAAACTCTTCAATTTTAAAATGGGGATTGTTAAAACATACCCCCAAAATTACCCCGAATAATACTCTGGCATGACATTTTGGAGCACTAGTGTCATGCTCGAGATGATCTCGGGCAGGGCAGTTAAAAGGTTCATTAATAATTGTTCATATCATTGCTAAAGAGTCCGCAAAAATGAGTTATACATTTTCTAAGAGATTTTAAATCTTTTAAAATAAAAATATAGGAATGTTTATTATCTCTGTATATTCCAACGTATTACGTACATCTACAATTTCAAACTGCAATTTTTAATTTTTAATTCACCGTATAATAGGCAGTTTTTTTTACGAATAAACCTGAAATGTATATGTGAAATGCTCTTATCTTTTGAAGCCTACATATAGTGTATGAGTGAACAATAAAAGTATATGGAATGGAAATAAACCTGACATAAAATTAAATATTCATAAAAGAAATGTGTGTAGTATATTAACAGTTTAGATGAAACAGAAGATTATTATTTATATATGGATTAGAGCAGTAGTCTTCAAACTGTGTTCCGCTGAAACCTGGGTCTCCACGAGTCTCAATAAAAATTCGAAAAGAAAATTATAAATGTCTATACAAAATGGATTCACATTTTCTGTGAAGTTTGTATAACCACAAGAGTATGTAAAGTTCATCCCAGTCATTATAAAATTTAAAATTTTATTTATACATTATATAACTTTATTTTGTAATATTTTATACACTTTTATTATTATAAAAAAGAATAATAAAATATTTTTTTCTTTATATGTGACAATTCTAGTTATTTTGAATATTCTAGTTCTTACGATACCACTAAATTTCACTTTTTTTTCTTTCAATGTTGTGCAAAATGGAATGGAAAATGTACCTTTTTTCATTTACGGGAAGAAAAAAAAACGCCTATTATGAAGGAGAGGAAACAAATTATCGATGTTTTTACAGATTCGACGTTGAAATCTGAATTTAAGAAAGAACAGCTCTTAAATTTTAGGATACAATTTTATGCAAAATATACAATATTTTTTACTCAGCTATAAGCATTTTAATGCTATTCAGAACAATTTATTTTAGTGAAAAATATTTCTAAATATGAGTGAGTACAAAAACAAAATATAAAAACAAATTAAACGCAGAATATGAAGTGCACCTATATAGACCTAGACATCGATAGTTGCTGTAAAAAAATGCAAGTATATATCCCAGTTACTAATTATAGTGCATGAGCAGGTGAAACTTGAATCACAAATTAATAGTATTAATGAGTAAAATATATAAAATTTATATATAGATTAAAGTTTTTTGATATAAGATGCAATACTTCTTAAAATTATCATTATGTTTAAGTACCCATGTTGATTCGCTTTAAATAATATTTTAAGATGTATTCTTTTAAATGTGAAATGGGTTTCCACGAAAACACCTTATAGGTCTAGGGGTTTCATGAGTCGAAAAAGTTTGACCACTGGATTAGTGATGGCGAAAAGATGAAACAAAGTTCGTTGACGTGCCTGATGATATAAAGGAAGACGAATGTGACGATTTTTCACATTATCCAATAAGGAAAGCACATAAGGCCATCCCTCAATACATAATAAAGAAATGGCATTAATATGTATATAAACAGTACTTAGATATATATACTGAAATCTACAATTCTTTATACTCATTTTTTCATTACTTTTTAAGCTATCCCTTTAATATCTGACTTATAACGCGCCCCAGTGTATTTGGATATAATTCTTTTGGTGTTAAAAAGGGCGTGTTATACGTCGAAATATATTGTACATAAAAGATTGTGTTAATAATTGGATTAAATAAACATTTTTTAATACTTAGTTTAATATCTTTAAAAGAGATGCAAATTCTTAGAAGTGGTATTAGAAGAAATTTGAAGATTTTATACATTTGTAATCTGTTATTTTCAACTATTTTTAAATGCACCATGGAAAAGCTGTAAAATAAAAGAAAATAATCTGAAAGAATAAAAAACAACGGCTTTTTTATAATCAAAAATAAAAAATAATAAAAGTAATAGAACATTACGCGTGGAATCGATTTATGTATATATTATCTCTCCCAACTTTGCTTAAAATTATTTTTATATAAGTCAATGTTTAGAATTAACAAAATTCATCAGGGTTTTATATGAAATACAGGTTTGCCTACGATACAAGTATTGCCTAATAATATAGAGTACCAATGACAAGTACTTTGTTATGTTTTGACAATACATGATGACTGCGGTAGCCTAGTAATCAAGGTACGGTTTGAACCTAGTACCACTGAAAACCCTCCGTGGAGAGGAGACCGATGTACGTTAAATTTATCGAGGCTCAAACGTCCTCCCGTTGGTGTGATGTGGAAGTTTGGAAACGGAGAGCGCGCCAACTTAGATGTCGTCTTCGACACTTAACCATGGCTCAAAATTACAAGGTCCGTCGCCTGAAGCTCTCGAGTGGCTGAACAGTGAGACGTTATTAATCACTTACTTGACAATACAGGACATATCGGGTAGGATGATTAACCGAACATTTTAATTTTATCTCGTCCTCTGCCAAATAGAGGGGGCTGCGGTATCCCAGTGGTCAAGGTATCGGATCATGGCAGGCATGTCATGAGTTTGAGCCCACTACCACTAAAGACCCGCCGTGTAGGGCACCGATGCACGTTAAATCTGTCAAGAGCTGAAACGTCATCCCGTTGGTGTGGTAGTTAGGAGAGGTGGTGCCAGCTCAGGTGTCGCCCACGTCACTTGACCATGGTTCATAATTACGTGGTCCTTCGCCAAAAGCCCTCGTGTAGCTGAACAGTGCGACGTTAATGCTCACTCACTCACTGCCAAATAGAGTGAATACTTTTTACTCGTTAAAGGATGACCCCAGATAATCGTGACGAGTTCATTGTTCATTCTCTAATCCAACAATCCATCACAATATATTTCCCTCACACTAGATCCAGAAAGGATTCTTTGACCTTCTCCTGCTTCTCATGTTCATAGAAATATGCGAAAAAATTTTTAAGAGAAGATTTTGAGCTTTGAAAAAAGTTCAAGATAACTATTTCACAGAAGAGAAGGAAATCTCAGTAAGATTTTTATTTTTCTAAAAAACAAAGATAGTTATGGAATATTTAATTCTAGTTTTATGGCATTCGATTTTTTTTCGTTTATTAACCACCAAGGGGTATTATTTTAACTATCAATAAATTGTTCCCGACCACTTTACAAATGCCTGCTTTCATCAGTAACGAACTTACTTTTCCAAAATATATTATAAACTAGACTTGTAAGGTTCTCGGATCCACGCCTAAAGATGTGGGAGGAATGGGCTAGCCATGACCAAAATTACTCTATTTGTAACACAATCAACAACACAAGTTCAAGCAATGCAAACTAAGAGATGCGCCCAATTGAAGCAATACGTAGATAAATAACGAGGTACGCGAAGTATGAGAAGACTTAAAATACCAGGACACTTACTTCAGGCTCGAATACACTATCTTCCTAGTTATCTAATCTCTATTTAACCTCTATGACCAATCATTACTTTATGGTATCCGAGTACGTTCGGAGTACTTTTTAACAAAATAGAATATTTAAACATTATAAATGCTTTTTAGGACTCAATACCAATAAATACTACTATTTAACTAACAATATTTAAAAAGAATTACATAAATTTTACAAAAATCACAATTATTAGTGAAATTTTGGCAATAATTTTGGAAAACTTCAAAGTAGTTAGAGAAAAAAGTAATAAACATATATTAGTAAATGTATAACTAAAAAAATTAGAAGCATTTATCTAGAATATGTACTAAAATTGTAATGTTTTATCAAAATTTGGAAATTTTAGAGCTGATTGAGTAAACATTGTAGGAAATGTTACATTTTTTATGAAACCATTTTTTAATTAACAAGCAATAACTCAAGAAGTATTCATAGAGTAAAAAATATTTTAGTACATTTTCTAGAAAATAACATAAATATCAGGTTCAAAATGTTTCATAGAAATACATTCATAACATTTTGAGTTATCAGACTCACCATGATAGATTTTGAGCCATTTAAATGCCCACTTCTGGTAGACCAAAGAACCACACTTCCATTTTTTCTAACTGTATAAAATTGATTGTAATTTGGCCTCTAGGTAGTGTAGAAACAAAACAAAGTATATTTCGTTAAGCCAAAAGATAGCTCTATTCAATAAAATAAAAACAAAAATATCTGTCTTGACCGAACTTGGTCATTTTCAACGTGTTCGAATACCTTAATTATTAAAATTATCAAATATCAACTATCGGTACTATAAATTTAATTAATCACTGATCCGCTAGTCATCTTTCCCCTCTCCATCTCTTTTTTTAGCTCGAAAGCTTAGACTATATTTAGTAGACCTAATTTACATAATCACATGTTCTCTTCTTCAGAGGGTTTGTTGAAAATAAAAAATAGTTTTTAAGGAACAAAGATTTCCCAAAAGGACTTGTTAGACAGAAGGACGTGGATAGAGCTGTCACGAACTCAGTGGCGCAACAGCCCATGAGGGCCAAAGCCTTCTGTGCCCATCTCAGTATTTGTGACCTTGGGCACTGAGATGCATGAGCAGATGTCCGGATCAGGTGGTCAGCCTGAAGCGAGACCTCCAGTGTTTAGTCCCCAAGCAAGCTTGGTATTCATTAATCCACCAACTGAAGAGATGAAAGGCTGAGTTGACCTTGCCCTGGAATAGAACCGCGGACCAGTGGTGTGGGAGAGCAATACGTTACCATTTGGCCACTGGGCTTCAAAACATATCATAACAGTGATAAATTTCCTCATATAATTCGTATCAGATTAAAATGACACATGCAAGAATTAATCTCTTTTTTTATGCATCCATTAATACATTATAGTAATTTATACATAATCAGGAATGCGAGAAAGAACAGAAACAGTGAATCAAATTATTGAGAATTTTAAGACATTTGTGAGGCTACTATATTTAACTCGAACACTGTTTCGTCGTAATTCGGCTATCTTCTTGGTATATTTTTGAATCAAGCGATTTACCCACTTGAAATTTTGAGATGGAATAGAGGATTTAACGTGGGAAATATATATTTGCTAAAGTTGCCAGTTCAGTAATATTACAGTGGAAAAATAAAATTATAGTGGGTTGCTATGTGTAATCGGAACAAGCAAAATAAATTAAATCTTTTAACAACAGCTCAAGGTATTAGATTTATTTATTTTTACGTTTTATTAAAATGTATACGTAAATTCATTTTTCATTCTTTCATATACATATATATACATAAATTTTTGATAGAGTTTGTATATTTTTTTAAAGTTTTTTATTTTGTTTGAATCTTTTAGTTGAATGCAATAGCTTGAGATTAAAATATTAAGTTAAGAAAAAGTATATGATGTGTTTTAATTTAAAACTATACTGGATTTAAAAAATATAGTTCCTAATGTGAATATTATGAGCAATAGTTAAATTATGAGCATTAATTAAAAAAAATTTATAATCATCGAATTTTCTTGAAATAAATAAATGTATCTTTTATATAGATTATTCCACGATCTCTTTAAAGGATTGATAAATTTTCATATATTTCACTAATATGCTTGGATAAAAAATTTCGACTTTTGTTATTGTAATTCATATAAGTAAAAATTTAGTTCTTTATGTCAAAAATATGTAATTTTTTTGATAGTTTATATAGTTTTGATGTAACATTTCAGTTTTATCTTCAAAGTTTTTAGAATTTAATTAAAAATATGGAGCAGAGCTATTAAATTCCTAAATTACCCATTTTATATGTTTAGGGACTATAAAGAAAATTTTTAAGGACTATTATGTATAAAGTGTTTTGAATACAAGTATAAAAACTTTAGCTGTGTCGAATTCCAAGAAAGTTATAGCAAAATTATTTAAATATATAAGTTGTAATACAAATGTAATTTTGCTATGAATATATATAAAAATTGAAATATAAACCTTATATACACATATATTTCTCAGAAAGTTTAGCATAATAAATTAAATGTCGCCTAAAAGTGTTATGTAATTATGGAAAAATTTCAGCCTATATATTATTTAAGTTATAGATCTAAATAAAAAGTACAGGAATTAATTAGCACATAAAAAAATTGTAAAATGTGCAAAATATTGAAATTCGATTCTTTCATGACTGTATCTCTTTTCTGAGAAATTGCAGTTTGATAAGATCAAGTTCTTAAAATTCTGTTAATTCTTTTCATTTATAAAAGAGAAAACCTTTGAAAATTAATTCTACTCAGTATTACCTTTTGGATAGTTCTGTACTGATGTCGGCTTATTGAATATTCTTTGTCCTTTACTGATTAAGTGAGTGAGTGAATATTAAAGTCGCACTGTTCAGCTACACGAGGGCTTTTGGTGACGGACCACGTAATTTTGAACCATGGTCAAGTGACGTGGACGATTCCTGAGCTGGCACCCCTCTCTCCTAACTACCACACCACACCAACGGGAGGACGTTTCAGCTCTCGACAGATTTAACGTGCATCGCTGCCCTACACGGCGGGTCTTTAGTGGTACTGGGCTCGAACTCGTGACAAAGCAAGCCACGATCCGATACCTATACCACTCGTCTACCGCGGCCACTCTTAACTGATTGAATAAGATGTGTCTCGATATATTGATCATCGAAATACACTTATTGATGCATTGATCAATGAAAGAAACTTTACAAAAATCATCAAATGATTAAAAATTATTAATTAATACTTTATGTTAATAATATTATAAACTAGGGCAGCGGTCTTCAAACTGTGTTCCACGAGGCATACTCAGGGGTTCCACGAGGCACAATAAAAAAAAAAAAAAATCGAAAAGAAACTTATTGTAAATGTGTATGCAAAATAGATTCACGTTCTCTAAAATGTTTGTATACCCACAAGAATTTAAAGCTCATCCTTGTCATTAAGAAACTTGACTTCATACATAATAACTTTATTTTGCAGTACTTTTAAACTTTTATTAAAATATAATAAAAGAATTCTAAAATGCGCGTGCGCTTTTATTTTTATATATATATATATATATATATATATATATATATATATATATATATATATATATATATATATATATGTAAGGATAATTAAATTAGATTAAAAATTAAATTCCTATCTAGCACTTGACTCATCTTTCTCAGTTCCCATCTTCAAGTATCAAACTAATCACCCATTTATTTCTTCCGAACATATGGCCTAGCCAATAAACATGTCTAATTCCAGATCGTTAGATTTAATAGTCAACATATGTCAGCATTAACTTGCAAGCACCCTCTTCAAAGCAGCGATACTTACCATATGTTTTCAAGTGTTATCCACTTGAAACCACCACCATGGCGTGCTTTTTCCTCCCTGCTCTCGGTGTCAGAACAGATGTACAAATGAAAGAATAAAGGTCGTCTTTTTCACTTTTCTAACTTTAATCTGATTCTGTCTTAAAATCATGACAGAATTAAAGCCGGCAGGATTTTTTATCTGTGAATGGATTTCGAATCTTAACGTAAAAAACTAATCTTTTTTATAAAATAATTTTAATATAAAAACAAACGCCAACTGCGGTAATAAATGAAATGGAGAATTTGACGGAACACCGAATGCACCGTATGCCTATATATGAAGACGTCGGATTGCCGGAATAAAAAATGATACGGAAAAAAAACCGCGCTAGTAATCCCCGGAAGAACATCGCTCTTAACACCGAGAAGAATGCAGTGTTTACCGCCGAACGTTATTTCTACCGTTGCTAAAGAGACCAGCAAGTTTGCCATGAAAGAACCAACTTTCGAATGGCGAAAAAAGAAATAAAACAAAAAGAGAAGCATGAATTCCCCAACTCAGTGATGAAAGACGTCAATCCCTTCTACCAGAATAATAATAAATAAAATGTTCTTCTCCGAATAGTATTATGATTTAGTTCCAGTGATACAATGATGGAAGGACCAATATTGAAAGAAAAATAAAAGGAAAAAATCTTCTTCGCCGGAAAATCTGCACGGTAATACCGTGAAATGACCAACATCGCATGCCATAGTGAAATACCAATATCGAAATAAATAAAATTTTGCTAGTGAAAATAAAGTGACATCAACCTCTGGATTACCGTTCACCAAGGGTTTCTGCCGCTGCGAAGTGGAGGTCAGTTAGATTATATATTTCCAATTGTAGTAACATTGAAGTAACTGAGTTTTGTTGAACAGAACTTTGCGAAAAAGAATAATATTTGATATGATATGATATTTAATTTTTATAATATAGTTGTGTTAAATGAGATATTTTCTTCATATATTTTAATTGAGAAAACAAAGTATATAGGTTTGGTCATACAAAATTTTGAGAAATTTTAATATACTTCTCATAATTTTATCTTAAGATGTCGAATGAGTTAAGAGTTATGATAGAAATTGGTGTTTTAAAGTTGAAAAATATAAATTAAGTTTTTAGAAAAATGATTAATGTACTAATACTAATGATATTTTGATAAGAAGCACAAGTAAAGTCACGTTGCATTCTCTTTTCTCCACTGAATTTAATTGTTTTGTTAATTATTTTATTCAGCAGTAATCTTATTACATGTCATTAAATTTTTTTTTCATTTTGAAATTGTGTGTTTTGATATACCGGCCATATATCAGGATTCACTATTTCTTAAAATTTTCCTTATCTAAAATTAAAATTAACTTAATAACTTGAAGTCTAATTTTGGATATTATACAGTGGATAAGCGAGAATACAATCATTATAATCTTGTATATGTCTCGAAACATTAAGAGGACAAACTTGTTTAGTTTGATATGTACACCTCTCATTGTTTCTTATCAGCATCCCTGAACATCTGTGAGTTGATGACGCAGATTTCTCAGAGAGATGTGTTCAAAATTAAGTAAGGTGATACAGTTTTATTAGTGAATGTGTGATGCAAGAGAAACTCAAGAATTTTTGTCTATGAAACGTATTTTTAGAAGGTTACGGAAAGATTCAAAATATTGCATGCGATATTAAGTTACAATGAATATTGTGAAAAATTTTCAGAAATACTAAAAGTTATTATTGAAGTGAGTCCACTTTTCCGACTCAAAATAATAAAAAAGAGCTCTTATATTCTTATATTCTTATAATTTTTATATTTTATAACGCATATGAAATAAAACATTATTTATTGTGTTGGATAGTGCATAGAAGTTGTGTGTTATACACCGTTTTTATATTATTAATAATTTCATTTTATTAGTGTCTATATTTTTTTTTATCTTTTTAAAAATGTATTTCATATATGCAAAATGTGTGTAACAATATAATGTATTACTACGATGGCGCCAGAGTAGATTTTTATACAAAATTATTATTTTAACATTTGTATGATTTCATGTATTTTTATATTTACTATCTTATTGTTTGATATATTATTTTCCAACATAATTTTTTTGAAAATATCTACCAGCTATAATACGAATCTATTATTATGAAGGAATAGGAGGAAACGCGAGCTCTTATTCTAGATGTCGAATATATTTGAACAAGCTAATCTTCATTTATATGTATGGAAATTCATTTTTATCAATTAATATGTTGGAAGTGTCCTTACTGTGTTTGTTGTTATAGTTTCGTTTATTGTATTGCTTTTTGATTTTAGTATTACTATTGCTTAAATATTTCTACTGTGTTTAATATGTCTTTCTAAATAATGTTATGTATTGTTTTGTGTTTATTGAAAATTGATTAAGTTTGTAAAGAGAGAAAAAAACCACGCCATGACTCCCTTATAAAATTGGGGGGCAAATGTAATTAATAATTACATTTGCCCCCTAAAATAAATAAATTAGATATAAAAGATAATTAAATAAATTAGATATAAAGATATTAGATAATTAAATTAGATTAAAAATTAAATTCCCTATCTAGCACTTGACTCATCTTTCTCAGTTCCCATCTTCAAGTATCAAACTAATCACCCATTTATTTCTTCCGAACATATGGCCTAGCCAATAAACATGTCTAATTCCAGATCGTTAGATTTAATAGTCAACATATGTCAGCATTAACTTGCAAGCACCCTCTTCAAAGCAGCGATACTTACCATATGTTTTTCAAGTGTAATCCACTTGAAACCACCACCATGGCGTGCTTTTTTTCCTCTCTGCTCTCGGTGTCAGAACAGATGTACAAATGAAAGAATAAAGGTCGTCTTTTCACTTTTCTAACTTTAATCTGATTCTGTCTTAAAAATCATGACATATATATATTAATATATATATTAATATATATATATATATATATATTAATATATATATATATATTGTGAATATTTTGCTGTTTACTATCCTGAGTTCCACGAGATAATTTTATACTAGCTAGTACAATGTTTTGCAAAACTAAACTTTTTCTATTGGAAAATACACCTTTGTATATATATGGGAAAACACCTACAACATATCAACAGACTCGATGCTAAAAATCTAAATTTAAGGTATCCGACTACGTTTGGAACCGTGATTTTAAAAAAGTGCATAAATGGATAATTTTCATGATGTTTAGTGTCACTCAGATTAGAATACATGCATAAAATTATATTAAGGACATTTTAACAAAAAAAAAAAATTATTTAAATATAATATTTTGGCAAAATATTAACTTAGAATAATCTTATTTCTAAATATTCTCCTTTTGTGAAAAATGGTTCTATTATAATAATGTTTTACCTGTATATAGCTCAGACCTCTCTCTACAGAGGCTCAACTAGAAGTTTTGAAAAATTCACATTATTTTCAGAGTTACCACCAATTGAAATAATTATTGGCGTTTTTTTTCTTAAAATTGCTCCCATCTGTTGTCGTAAAATATGAATAAACCCACTTCTAAGTTATATATTTCAAAAATTCTAGTTGAGCCTCTGAACAGAGGTCTGAGCTATATACAGGCAAAATATTATTATAATAGAAGCATTTTTCACAAAAGGAGAGCATTTGGGAAAAAGATTATTCTAAGAATTTTTTACCAAAGTATTGTGTTTAAATAAACTTTTTTTGTCAAAATGTCCTTAAAACAATTGTATGCATGTATTCTAATCTAAGTGACACTAAATATCATGAAAATTATCCATTTATGCGCTTTTGAAAATCACGGTTCTGAACGTAGTCGGATACCTTAAGTAAAATGGATCCTAAATTTTATGTTACGAATTCATGAAAAATACACAGTATTTCTCACACAGCCGTAAACATTTTAATGTCATTCAAAACAATACATATAAATGAAAAATATTTCTCAACGTGAGTGGCTACAAAACCAAAGTATAGAAATAAAGGAAACTCAGAATATGTAATGCGATTGCAGTTATTCTCAATAGAATCTAGTCTTTTTGATAGTTTATGTGAAAAAATGCAAGCACATATCCCAGTTACTAAACATCTTGTGAAGGTGACACTTGGATCACAGGTTAATATTAATGAGTAAATTTCATTAAAAGTAGATTTAAAATTTTTAATAATATATATATATAACTGCAATACTTTCTTAAAAATATATTCTTCTAAATGTATACGTGGAATAGGTTTCCACTAAAATACTTTCTAGTTCTAGGAGTTTCACAAAAACACCTTATAGTTCTAGGAGTTTCACAAAAACACCTTATAGTTCTAGGAGTTCCACAAAAACACCTTATAGTTCTAGGGTTCCATGAGTTGAAAAAGTTTGAAAATCACTGAACTAGGGTATAATAAGGTAAAATTCAATTAATGTTAACCAGAATCACAATTAAAAACTTGCTTTTTTAAGCAAAGTTACCCTAATTTAACGATACTCTATTTAAGGATATATACAAAATTTTGGAGGATAAATGATTCAAAAATTAAATATAAATATAAATGACGCTTGACCTACGTAAAAAGAACTAGTTTTAAACAAGTTTTGAAGCACCTAAGCATTGTCCTCATAAAATGGTTTATAGAACTACCTGTAGGAAGAATGCTATTTCTCGTCCAAAACATAATCTTCGGAAGCGATCCAATTTGGAAGCAAAATGAAGTAAAATAAAAAGAAAGAATGTGCAGCAGATGAGACAGGTGTCAAAAACGGTGTCGAGTGTCAAGGAAGGGACACTTGACATTAATTTATGTTTCTTGACACTCCCTACCACTTTTTATGACCACTAGGTCCTTGTAAGGATTTAATTTGACTTACCGCACGCTGTGGAACACGGTTGATTTAATTAGTATTATTAGCGTTCTGAAAAGAAAGCATAAATGGTATCCTTAAGTGGTTGGACAAATGAGAAAATGTTGACATGTCGTAGGTTTTTCCCTCAATTTCAGAAAAGTTTCGGTATCTTAGAAAATTTTTTGTCATTTTATTTGTTTAAATATAAAGCTATACCATTTAATATTTGTAATATCAAAGTATAAAAGGAAAATACACAAATGTTTTTTTTTTTAAATCCAAGAAATTGAATGAGGAATTTAGAAGTATTTCTTTAATGTTGTAAATCTGTAAAAGATAAAATTGTATCGAAAGGAATAATTTCATGTTTCTCTAAGGCAGGTGTGTGGGTTGACTTTTACTTAATACAATCTACTTCTAATTTTTATAAGGTGTTACGGTCTACACGGTGGCGTAGATGTGGTGAGCTAAAAAAAGGTCAACAATATTTATATTATGACAATAATAAATGCAAAATATGCACCTACCTACATAACTACAACTATAGACCTTTGTTTTAAACCACGTTTAAAGAAAAACGCAAGACACAAACATAAAAATACTTACAAAAATTTAATAATATCCCGATGCATTTATATATTATCAAACAATTCAAAATACTTTAAAAAATAAATAATTTTCATTTAAAGTTTGTTCTTGTAGTTATAGTCAGTAGAAACCTTATAGTCTGCATACTGTCCGCACAAATTTTGAAAATATCTCGGTATATAATCATTAACTGTTAATCTTACACTGGATTCTAAGTGGTTGTCTGTGAAACGGACACAATATATTGTTCTTTGAAAATGCAGACTCACACAGATAGATCAGTCTCATAGGTTGTGAAAAGCCAATTCTTCAGTCTAATTGGCGTCGTTGTCCCATAAATATGTTTTTAAAAAAATGCCCTCTGTAACTATTAATTATATTCACCCAAAATGCCTTAGCGGTCCATCGGTCGATCGCGATCGACTTAATGCCCACCTCCTGTTCTAAGGTGTCTAAAGGGTGTTAATTTTGTCTCGAGAGCTGTGTGAAAATGTAAATAATTTTCGATTAGATGCAATTCTTTGAGGTTAAAATTAAATAATTCGATTCTTTTATACATTATTTATATAAGAATGAGGCTTCAAAAAGTGTAAAATATTTATAAAATGTAATCATAATTTTAAAAGTTATAAACATATAAAAATAAGAAACATTTCTGTAAGAAATATTGAGCTTTACACGTTGCACATGTTATTTTCTAAGACAGTAGCTCTAATTATTCGCAATAAATTGATTTGTAAAATTAAATGTATCCTTATTACACTGTATCTATTTTTATATAAATAAAATAATAAATTATACTTAAAAAATACAAAAAATTACATCTTTAAATTTTTTAAAAAAATTTCAATTTTGTACAAATATTTTAAAATATAAAGATATATAATACTAAAATTAGGTAGGATTTAAATAGTATGATACATTTTATAATTCTATAAAGTTTATACATCAAAGGTTATTATTTTAGAAAATAGCGTGCGCAACGCAAAAAAATTACTTAATATTTATTACAAAATTATTTCTTATTTTCCTATGCTTATAATTTTTAAAATTATGATTATATACTTTAAGCATTTTGTAATTTTTTGAAACATCATTCCTTTATAAATAATGTGTAAACGAATTGAATTATTTAATTTTAATTTCAAAGAATTATATCTATTTGAAAATTGTTCATATTTTCAGCCCTCGAGACAAAATTAACACCCCTGAGACCCCTTACTGAAACATGTTGGAAAATAAATCTGTACTTCATGAGAAGTAAGATTTTTATTACTATTTCTTGGTAATGAGAAAAGGGGCATAAAAATAGAAATACAGCTCTTAAGTATTGTTAGTTGTATCAGTTAAGGCTGCCTTCACGTAATGGTGAAGAATATGACCCCTTTAGAATATTTTTTTCAGTTATAAAAATGTATCTACAAAAGTATTTTAGTCTGTCATCTTTATCCTATAGAAAGCAGCATATTTTATCATACCACTGATTTTTATCTGAATTGATCCATTTTTTCTGGTATAAAATGTTGTCGCATTTTTTCCCCTATATCATAACGTTAAATAACGTCATTAACATTTTCCGTTACATGTTAAAATGAATATTTATTAAGTTATGTAATATACTTTGAAATTTTAGAAACATAAATACTATAAATAGATGCATGAATTAAAAAGTTGCGAATTTTCATGAAAATTGAGACATTTTTCAATATGAAAATGTTTTTCGCGTTTAGTTCAGGTTCTTATAGATTTGGCAAAGAGAGGTTTTTCAAGGGATATATAAGGTATCCGACTACGTTCGGAACCGTGATTTTAAGAAAGCGCATAAATGGATAATTTTCATCATATTTAGTATCACTTAGATTAGAATACATGTATAAAATTGTTTTACGAACATTTTGACAAAAGAAATTATTTAAATACAATATTTTGGCAAAAAAATTAACTTAGAATAACTTTTTTCCAAAATGTTCTCCTTTTATAAAAAATGCTTCTAAAATAACAACATTTTGCTTATATAAAGTACAGACTTCTCAAGAGAGTCTGAACTATTTTGTTTGAAAAATTCACATTATTTTCAGAGTTACAACCAATTGAAATAATTATCGGCATTTTTTTCTTAAAATTTCTCCCCTCTGTTGTCGTAAAACATGGATAAACCCACTTCTAAGTTATATATTTCAAAAATTCTAGTTGAGCCTCTGTAGAGAGGTCTGAGCTATATGCAGGCAAAATATTATTATAATAAAAGCATTTTTCACAAAAGGAGAATATTTTGAAAATTGGTCATTCTATGTTCATTTTTTGTCAAAATATTGTACTTAAATAATTTTTTATTGTAATAATATTCTTGAAACAATTTTATATACATTTTCTAATCTAAATGACACTAAATATCGTAAATATTATCCATTTATACGCTTTTGCAAAATCACGGTTCCGAACGTAGTCGAATACCTTAATTATACTAATGGTCTTCGGTTTGAATCCTGATTCAATGAAAATATCAAAATGGACGCATAATAAATGGAATATTTATTCTTGCATAATAAATGGAATTAAATCTTACTCATAAGAGGATGTAGAATTCAGAATGAGATATCAACTTGGGTGTAATCTTCACCGATTAAGTATGATTTAAGTCAGTGGTTCCCCAATTGTTTTAACCCATGGACCCCTTTTTATAGTCAAAACGCCCACAGACCCCCAAATGAAAAGCTACATAAATGCATAGTATAAAAATTACAAATTAAAAAAACAACTTTTTGTTGAAGAACTATTTATTGAAATTGTAACTTTTGTTTAAAATAAAATAAAATAAATTAATGACTTGGATGAACCTGATGAGATATTATAAGTGTACTTATGTCCAGTTCAATGTTTGAGAGTAGCAACCGCAAATACCCACTAGCACTAATTTCTAGTCAGTTTCTTTCTTTGTGTGTGTGTGTGTATGTGTGTGTGTTTGTGATGAGGTTTACAACGACACTGAATTAACGTTCTACCAAAAAGGAAGACGGTAAAGTAGTCAACAACTTTTGTACAATAACCCATAATGCAGGATATAAAATTGGGATCTGTTTTTGTAACCAAAATTTGTGGTAACCAGAATTTGTTCAAACACTAGATTAAGTTCCTCATTTGTGGATATTTCAGTAAGATGTGTGATGTACCTCCCCTTGGAAGTACATCCCTCGAAGTATCAGCGTGAGCTAAAGGTGTAGGGTTAGCAAAAGAACTCGAATCATACATTATCTTAATATGACTTTATTAAGATATTCAACTTAAACTTTTTAACAAATATAATTACAATAATTAATATGAGAGAATCTACGATGACACAATACGCAACACACAATATATATATATATTTAAATTTCTAATTCAGACCAATCTCAATAATCGAACCGCTTATAATCCTCAATTCTAATAAAGTGTAATCAATCCTACCTTATATTATTCCGTGATGCTACTTGTCTTTATCTGCAATGGTATGCAGCTTGACGACTAACTTCTATTCGAACACTAATATGTTTATCCACGACACGTAGAACTTAAATCTTGAACCACGAACTGCAATAATCATCAACTGCCACAACGCACCTCAATTGTCTAACATTCCTTTACATTGCCATCCCGCTTACTCTAAGATCCTATATTTAAAGTCCGTTTATTCGCATCTCTTCTTCACATCTCGTTTCTTGGATTTGGTTGGAAAAGAGTTGCCATTAATTCTGGCCCAAAGAACCCAAAGGACTTGTTAAAGAAAAGACGCGTAAAACGTCACAGATGTTCCTGTATTAGTATGGATTCATCTGTACTTAGGATCTGAATTTGTTTACACTTAAAAGGGTTCAACACCCAATCGGGATTATCCAAGGGAATTATTGTTATTTAAATTTCTATAAAAATAAAAAGGGATCAAAATTCTTTTTATTTCATATTAAACCTTGCACGGACCCTCTGATGTAGTTCAGGGACTCCCAAATTAATTTTAATATTCCACGGACCCCTAGACAATACTAGGGACCCCAGAGGGTTCGTAGGGACTACTTTGGGAACCACTGATTTAATTGCTACTGAGCCCCCATTCATAACATTTGTATATGTCTAGAATGGCGTTAATTCAAACAATCTTCCCTGGTAATGTTATTACAAAAGTTTTTCCCCAGAAAAGATATATTTTACTTTTGTCACGGGAAAAAACAACGGAACATGATTTATTTTCACCTTTCTTTTATTTATTTAAAATATTTGATTTTTTCCTTTACTTTTTACGTTTTACTTTGTTTGAAATAATGTTTTAGTAAGTATAGAATAAGAGAAAATTTAACGGTTATTAAATTAACTTCGAAAGATTCTCTTTAGCTTTAAATACATTTTTCAAACATACATTTTACTGTATTTCTACAAAATAAATATATATTTAAATAATTCTCCTTAATATGTTAATTAATCATTCGAAACACATTTTTTTCTCACTTAATTTTTTAGCGAAGACAGAAGTCAACTAGATTAATTTTATTCTTTCTAAATTTGCTATAAGAGATGTAAAAGGGACATTTTTGAACACATAAGTCACAGTATACTTATTTCAAGTAATTCAAACAATAAATTTTGAAAGAAACAGCCAAGTATATATATATATATATATATATATATATATATATATATATATATATATATATATATATGTATATATATATACTATTTATTTGCTTTTTTTATCTATCACATTGATAAATAAAACTGTCCCTGTACATTTACAGATAATTAAAATGGAATAATGACACCATTCGTAAAGACGTATTATATAAATTCATTCCTCCTGGTTGATTTTTTTAACGTTGCACTTTGAAGTAAAACATGATGGCTACTGACGAAGATTTCACAATCTTTAAACTTCTGCCTAGTAATGAGAACGACACCTGAGCTGTCACTCTACTTTCCAAATTTCCATACCACGTATCCCTTCTTCTAGAACTTGGGAGATATTTACTTGAAAATTTTAATTATTTATACATGAACAAGTGTGTTGCGTTGAAAGTAGGTCAACGAAACAAATATATTTAAAATAATTTTCCCTTATTTATAATTAATCACGTAATATTTCGGGCATGATATTCATTTCATGTATCTTCTATGTATTTAGTAAAATATTCCATCATTTAATATTAGAACTCACATCCAGATCATACCAAAATTTTAAATTTATTTACTTCTGTAGAGGAGACGTGTTTGAAAATTATTCTCATTTAGAGAAAATGGTATCTTTAATTCTCCTTTTTTTAAATGAGAAATAACCTCTTTAACTTTCAATTAAATAACCTGAAGAGAGTTTTTCATTTGGAAGAATGAATATGTTAACAATGAATCAAACTCACATAATATGAAAAAATATATTAAAACAGAGAGATTAAGTACGTTCATTCATTATCCATTTTAATCCATTATCCATTTTAATAATACTTCATATTTTCATAAACGACTTGTTTGATTTGATTAAGCTTCTTTTCTCTACATAAAAAAGCGTCTCGAAAATAAATTAATAACATAAATAACATTAATTATGCCTTGCATCTCTGTTCATTTCTTTATTCACGCAACTCTACACCTGACATCCTAATTTTTTAAAAAAATTAAATCCATCTGGCATTGAATCCTTTCTCTCTTTTAACTACGTACCAATGAAACTTCGAAACTCTGCTAACTCAACCCATTTAAAGGAAATCCAATAGCACAAGCTCTTTAGGAACGAAATGGCCTATCAGTGACAAGAATCCTTGGTGCAAGAAGGGGGAAAGTGATGAAAAAGTTCATATACTATTTGTAGGCGTGAGCAACGATATTTAGGCCAAGTATACCGTGGGAAAGGACGTGTTGCTCTATGTAAATGAGCTCCAATAACCACCTGACACCTTTCCTTGCGCACCTCAAACAATAAAGATGATGAATTATTACTTTTAGTGTAGGTGCCAAGAGCGCTACACTAAAGAAATTAATAGCTTAGAATCAGTTCCAAGACTCCAGCTACAATTAAAGCCATCCAAGAGTCATAACGATTGCGGAATCTTTGAAGTTTGGACATACGGTTTGGCTGAAGAATGGATTTCTTCGTTTTTGTGAGTGAGAATCAGTTAATCTTGTCTTATTGTGGTACGATACGAATGCGTAAAGAGGTGTAGGACTGGTTTTTCTTAGCGAGGTGTGAATTATCACAGCACAGCTTATAATGTGCTTATAAAAGGCAGATATGTGCTGGTTAATCGATATTTCGTTATAGACGATGCCATTTGTTTTTCGTATGCCCTAAGCTAAGTTTTATATAAAAACAAGAAAACTAGTTGTTAAAGACATACAATAATAAATTATTATAAAAAACCAAATATATATAAAATTATACTAATAAAAATGAAAAACAACAACATGAAAACGAAAAGGATTTTTATAAATACTTATTACCACAGTATTAGTCATAATTAGCATCCTTAATGATACAATACTCATCCTAAATCATGCTATGTATAATTGTTGCGTTTATTAATTTAAAATTAAATACTGTTTTTATTCGTATCTAAACTGCACTTTTTTCCCAGTGTTAATGCTACTTAAAATCGGGTGCGGCTTAGAATTAAAGGCGGAAAAATTCGTTGAATGGGGGAAATTGAACATGATACGACAGTTAGAGCAATTATAGATTCATGTATGTACTTAAAAATATAAATTAATTATTCACTTTATTCGTTCTCATTTCAGTTTTTTTTTCGTAGATATCGCACCAATATCAATAAACCATTTTTTATATTTTTACTTGAGAATTTTGGGTGCGGCTTAGAATCGATATCGGCTTAGATTCGAATAAATGCGGTATACCCCACAATATTTTTTTGCCGATAACATTTAGTGCTGCCCGAATACGGTGTTTATTAAATTAAATTAAATTAAATGAATCGGCATAAAAATTATCTTGAGCATGAAGCAGGATAAAGGGGAAGTACGAATTATGTTTCGTCGAATACATTTTGTAAGCAAAAAAAAAAAAAAAAAAAATGTCTGTATTTGAATACCTCTAGCTCATATTATTACTCAAAGAGTTTGTGCAACAAAATTGCATTCAGGTTCAATTACACTGTGCAGACACAAAAATTTCAGACTACTTTGCTTATTTTTCAAAGATTGGTGATAAAATTTAAAATTTGGAGATGTTATATTTATTAAAAACAGGCAGTTTTTATTTAAAAATTCTATTTCTAGATCCAATACGTGGTTCAAATACCTGCTACATCTATCTTGCTCAAAATGGGCCTGCGAATATTGTAAAATTAAGAAAATTAAGAAGAAAGTATGCTGTACCACAGTTGTTTTAAGTCGATCATTAATCGTAATTAATCATTAGCAACGCATATTTTTTAGATTTTGACATTTATTTCATAGTTATTTTTGAAAAAAACAACAACAGGGAAACTTATCTCAAACACTTAGATGTATCTCTTATAGATTAATAAAACTAATATGATTAATTTCAATTCGTACAAGCATCTTATGAAGACAATACTCATTGGGGGAAATTATTTTAATGTAATCTATCGTATAACTCAGTGTGTGTGTGAGAGGGAGGGAAAAATAAGGGACAATTGTTGGTTTTTTAAATTTCCACAGTTAAAATTTCCGATAATAGTTCAGAATTTAAAATCTCTATTAATGCAGAAATTTAAACTACTGGAAACCATTTAATAAGAATCTATTGTTTTAATATAAATAGATAAAACAAGTATTATAAATACAATTTTTTAAGTCAATTCCTACTTAGGTCAACAAAGAAAAATTTTATTTTAGTTACCTTTTATTAAATAGTTACAATTAATATAAAAATGTATATATATATATGACAGAATCACAATATTAAGTGACAAAATTGAAAGTGATTTTCCTTACAATTTTCCATTTTCCTTTCTATATAGGGTATTGGACTATTTTTTTGTTTGTTACTATTTATTTAGTAATTAAGTTTAATTGTTCTAACAAAATAGAATAGTGGAAAAGAAATCCCATTCTCAGAAATTAGGCCACCCCAGTTGGGATTCGAACTCACTATCTTTGGATTAGAAGTCCATTGCTCCACAGGGGCTCAATGAATGATTTTCCTTTCTATATATACAGTCGGACTATTATTTTTGTTTGTTACTATTTATTCATTTTTTAATTTAATGAATTAATTAATATTTGAAAAAACCGTATTAACACATCAAGTGTCATCTTCTACAAGTTTAAAAAAATGTATTTGAATTTGAATGAATGAATAGAAAGTATTTCATTAACGATTGAAAATTTGAACAAGACACACAGACATGTATATATAGGGAGAGAGTGAATTATATATATATATATATATATATATATATATATATATATATATATATATATATAGTAGGAATTAAAAAAATAGTCCATTCCTTTCATAAGTATGCATTTTCAACTCTGTTTTTAAGTTTTTACAAAGGAAATAATTACATTTATAATTTTTAAAACTTCAGTAATATTTTTCCCACTATGCTAAATTCTGAGTGTTTCTTTGATACGCATAAAATAATAAAGATTCCTGCTATTTAAAAAAATTGTGATTATTTAATGTAGCTTTGTTTAAGAAAAAGTATGTCATTGATTGAATTTTGTTATTGAGAAACATATCTATCTCATAATTATAAAATATAATAGGGATTGGGTATATCGATATCTTATCATACATGAATTCTGTCAGTTGAACGTTGTTTCGTGGAAATAGTGTTCTGCACTGTTAGCTAAAGAGAACTGAATTTTTGTTCTTTTTTTTTAAACTGTCAATTCAATTCTGCAAAATTTTTTGATGCATTCGATTTAACTTTTTTTCATGTGCTCAGTTTTAAATTAAGTGCCGGGAGCATAACTACCGTGGTATCAGTCGTATCAGTGATATGGATCCCCCAAACTTTGGGGACCCCAAAACATGTCAGTGAACAATCGTAAAATGTTAAGGGGCCCCTAGAGAGCGCTCCAAGGACCTTTGCTATGGGGCCCCTCTCAAGACTAACTACGCCAGTGTTAAGTGCATTTTCTCAGTTTGGGAAGTAAATGGGACACTTCTGTGTTTTTAGGAATCAAAGAAAAATTAATAATTTTTAAAAACTAGCACTTAACAATATTCTTTTGAATATATATTTGAGCTTCGCAGATCGTATAAACATATATAGGTGTGGCTTCAATATTTGCGTTGAGCTAAATGTCATAAAAGTGAGATTAGATTTCTTTCCCCCTTGAATTCTAATGGGGTCAAGTTAATGTTAAATATTTTATATATTTATATTTAAAAAAAACAATTAATCCTTATATTTTATTTACATTAAATAATCAATTGGTTATTCACGTTATGTTGTCGAAGACCCATTCAGGTCAAACGTGAAGTATATGAAGTAAGTTTTCCGTTTTGACTCTCTTTTTATGTTCAATAACTACAGTTACCTTGAATAATCAAAAGCAAATGACCACATGCTATGTACTATTGGCATTAGCTGTGTATAATCTAGTTAGTGTATCATAAAAAGCGTTATAGGGTCAAATGTGAAAGATCTTTAGATAAAATGTGAACATCTGCTTCTTTGACTTTTTAACCAGGGTAACTAGCAAACTAGTATTACAACGAAAAGGTTATACATCAAATTGAACAATCTCAAAATTCAATTCATTTATAAATCTCATAAGTTTTAAGTAGGTTAAATACGAAAGGTTTTTGTTTGATTTCTCCGACTAGGACGAGAGCTAGCTAGAAAATGTGAGCTGGATATGATGCTAAATGCAGAATCAGTATTTGAACTCAGTGGTGCACACAAAAATTTTTCAAGGGGGGGGAGGGCGGTCCAGGGTCAAAAGTCCACCATTCTCGTATCATACCTCAATCTGACGCCAAACGTATTCTTTAGATTTTGTCAATTTTTGGAGCTAAAAAACAATAAAGAATAAGTTATTGAATACAAATTGGCATTAATTAATAAAATAAATTGTTAATTACAAATATTTAATTAAATTTTACGCACTATATGCATAGGATTATCATCAATCGAAAACAATTCAAGGACTGTTGGGGGGTGGACCCCCCCCCCAATTGGCCTTTGAATTGTGTAACGCCATTGTTTGAACTTACCCAAATACCGTTAAGAATCAAAAATCTAGAATTTTAAAATTTAATTAAAACATCTTATTCTAAAGAAAAAAATAAATATCATGTTTTTAAAAAGTTTTAATGTATTAAACTTAATTATTAAAATATAACTGTAAGTATAATTTATGAAGAATATCATTTTTTCAAGTTAAATAACTAAGATGTAAAGGAAGTATTAAAACATAATAGAAAAGAGATTAGACGAATCATAGTTGAAAAAAAATTCCTCATAGAGTATAACAAAGGTTATTACAAAGTAAGTATTAAAGCTAACGCTATTAATTTATTGGCATGTAGCAGTGAAACAACTGAATTTCACAAAAATATTTTCACTGGAGACATGTATGTCAGAAAACCTTTTAAAAAAATTAGCAAAATATTTAAATATAAGCAGAACCACTGTTCATAAAGTATTTGAAATCTAAAAAGAAGATTAAAAAAGTTATGAAATATTCCTCCTATATATGTTATAGCAATCGTTAAAGGAAATTAATTGGTAATAATTTTGTCACAAAATTAAATTCATTTATAGTATATTTTTTAAAGGTCTTTTTTAAGGTGTTTTTTCAGTGCTTATATTAAGGCAGTTATTTTGTTTACTTGTAAGTTATTTATGCATTATAATGTGCTAATTTTATCAATATAAAACTTCTTTCTTTTCTAATTATTTTGGGGAGAATAATAGCTGCCTCTTTTAGATTGTGGATGATGCAGATAGAGCCAATAGTACGCAAATAGTTAGATCATTTGGTAAATTACATATATAATTTCTCACAAAAGAAATTCAACTTTAAATTTTGCAAAATATATTGAAGTACTTATACAAATTTGCTTAGAATCAATTACATGAAATATATATAAGCAATTATACTTTTCAGATAAGATTAAACTAACATCGATTTAAAGGCATCGAAATGTATGTGCATGTAAAATTCGGCTAACTCAAAGATCACATTCGTTTCATTCAATAAAAATTAAGCGTAATGTTTTTTTGTTTAAAGTATAATTAAATCAATGAATTTTTATTACATTTGAATAATCTTAAACTTGGAATTTTGAAATATGCGTAGGGCTTTGTTTTCAAAACTAGTTCAGAATCTCTCTCCCGGGCCAATCATGCGAACTAACTGCTGAAACGAATAAGAGTACTCATTGAATTCAGCTTCAGCGAACAGATTCTCCCATCAGTACATAAAGGATGAATAAATCGCTCCAAATTGACATTTCCTACCACCTATCAAGATAGCTCATCAGATTGAAAGCGTAAATTTTCTTTTAACTCTTCTTTGTAGTATTTGTCTTTGCCTCTACTCATGCAGACCAGTGCTCTTGTTATTGTTCTCTTCATAGACCCACTCAGTGTAAGAGGGAAGGTGTAACCACCGTGACCAGCAGTGCCCACAGGTTGAAAAGCAAATCGTCCTACCCGATCTAATCAACCTGGCCATCTTCCTTTCGTCTTCATTAAGCCCTCCGCATCCAACCGAAAACCGACAGCCGCACACTGGGACAGATACTCCAATTAATTACTACAATACCGACACGAGTGTGGTTGCAGCCAATACCAACCGCTGGCGACTGGATCATTAATATCACAGAGCAGATGGGGTTGGTATTTGATTGACGAGTAACTTCGACCAATAGAGATCGCGACTCCGCCTTCTAATCCTTGTTCCTAATGAATAATAATGAGGTTTATGAAACGTGATGCAGGTAATGATGCCGAAAGAATCATGAACACATTGAGGCTAGAAAGTCAGTGCACTGGCAATGGGGAATCTCCATTGTTCACTGGAGAAATTCATTGAACCTTATCGAAGGGACAAAGTGCCTTCAATGATCGTTCATAGATCAATGAAAGAATTCTTTTTCTTCTTTTTGTTAGGGGGAGGTCTGTTTAACAATGATGCGTGAAAGAAGACTCTGTTGACTTGTATCGGTGGATCTAACAAAACACCTATCATTCTATCAACGATTTTTCTTGCGATGTGGTTAGCGTTCATCGCACGCTGGTGGTACGGAGTCTATTGTGTGATGAAATTTAGCATTGATGCATTTGATATCGTAAGTGATGAAGTTTAAAAAAAAATGAAACAAATTTTTTAGAGACAATGAAGAAGGAAAAGTTGTTTTTTTTTTGCTACACATCTTTCACAGTGTTATTAGTGCGTTGAAGTTTTTCGTTACATTACACGAGTAGCTATGATTCATAAACGTACAATACGTACCACATTTAAACCAATGGTATTTCTACCGTTAAAGTTTCATAGAAAAGATGGTAAATATCGCTTTAAAATTTCAGTCAAAGATATTTTTATTAAAGTATCTCAATAAAAGGTGTTTACAGATAACTTAAAGCTTAAATATTCCTTTCTCTCGTATTAATGTTTACTAACAAATTCTCGCTATTACTCTCTTGGTATATATTTTATGCTAACCCTTTATTACCAACGAAATCAAATTAGAAAAATAAGCAGCTCGACCAAGTCATATTCATATTAAATTCCATCATTTAAAAAAATAAAAAATATATTACAATTAATATTTAATTTACTCTATTATTTCTTCTTATAATTCATTTCATGTTTTCCCAAAACCATTTCGATGTGAGAAAAATTACATAAACACGGCTATAGCCTTAAGAGGTAGTTTTTACTTTAAAAAATGTGTTCATTTTATTATGACTGAAGTTTTGCAATACTCATGCTCATACATCTAAATAACCTTTTTCATACCTCTCCTCAAAATTTGGAGAATAAATTTTTTTCTCTGTTAAAATTTATAAAATTTCTCCAAAAACAAACAAAAATTAAATATCTTACGGTTCGTTGTAATACGGAACATAATTTGGTCTCACATGAAAACCAAGAATGAGTTTGAGGAAATCATTGTATTGTGAAAGTATGAAAAAACCTTATGACTGCATATATATATATATATATATATATATATATATATATATATATATATATATATCACTTTCTTTTTAGTTTATATTAAATAGGCATACTTTGTGCTTAAGTTTGGTTTGATGTTCTTTACGTGTGTATGTGTATTGTTATAAAAAAACAATATAGTGAAATAAAATATTGAAGTTTCAGTCATATGGAACAGAAATGAAATTTGAAAGAGATTCATTTTTAATTCATGTGATTTTTATGTAAATTAACTTTATTTTAAAGTTTGTAAAAGATCATATACAAGGACTTAATTAAATGTCCAAATCTTATAAAATATGTCCTGTTATAATTTAAATAATAAGAATCAACTTATTTTTACTTAAAAAGGCTCAAATCGAATTATTCAGTATTTTTAGGCGTGACCTCGATGCATTAAAAGTTATGCAAACTCATTTAATATCTGAAGTATATATCTCCTTCTAGTATCCTTTTGATTCTATTAAATTTAAATTACTACTCATAAAATTTTCAGTATCATTTTGATAAATTAAACAAAGTGATTCCATAAAAAATTAATGACACAACAAATAAAGAAAGTTTCTAACATTATTTTTAAACTTTCAAGTATTTTTACTTAAATAGGAAGTTTGAGGACATTTTGATAAATGAATGTACTTATGAATTTAGATACATAAAATATTTTTTTCCTGATGACAGGGCTTAGTTGGTTTAGTGTGTAATTTAAAAGGAAAATTATACTTATTTTCTCTTTGCTATCTATATAAAATAATGTCCATTGACACTAACTGCTGATTATCAGTTTTATAATCGTATTCCTATTCGAACAATAATATATGTTAAAGGATTACACTCATTATATACCAAGAGAATGGTAAGAAATATACAATAATACCCCAAACTTACGCAATAGGTGGGACTGAGTGATAACCGCGTATGTCGGATATAATTTCACATATAAATTATTTTTAGTTGGGGCCAGAGATGAAAGACTATAATAATTTAGAATATAAAATGTTTAATAAAATCTTAGATAACACAAATACAAATTCGCAAATCGAAGTTATTTTTATGTAGAAGGTTTCATAATATCCAACAAAGTAGTCTGCCGTCTTAAAGATTTTTTTTCCTCCCGCAAAATTTCCTCGTAGCATGCTAATAACTTTTATTCTCTCTCCTTGTTTTGTTGAAAAAATATGTTCTCTTCGTTGGAATCTTTATTTTCTAAAATGTGTAAACCTTTTTCAACTATACTTAGGCCTTCTGTCAAATTCCAAGCCGTCATTCTATCTTCTGATTGAACTGCGTCTAAAGAGCTCTTCAATGTCTTGCTCATGCATTTCTATGAGTTCATCAATAGTCAGCTCCTGATTGTGGGAATCCAGCAGTTCTTGAACGTCGTCACTATCCACTTTTAAATTTTTTTGCCTGTAAGATCGACAACTTCTTCAATCATATTACCAGTTATATTAGACCCTGTGTGTGTGTGGCACTGATTCCGCCAAAGTTTCAGTGATGGGGGGGGGGAGATAAAAGACGAATCGACGAGATTTGAAAATCGCGTAACTCCGGGTTTGCGTAAGTCGGGGTAGAGTAAATCGAGGTACAGTAGAACCTGATTTTGTGCGGTCTTTTTTATGCGATTTTTTATGTGCGATATTTTTTATGCGGTGTATGAATTGCAACGGCTTTGGCACTACTGTAATGTTTTCTATATATTTGCCAGTGACGTAACGGAGAATGTTAGGACCCCTTCCCTCATGAAAGTCAGGTTTTGCCTTTAATATTTTATAAATTGGGTAAATACGTATTTAGCGTAAGTCAGACCTAGGGTCCCTAGAGTCCTGCCCTTCCCTGTGATGCGGGGGTGTACGTTACGCCACAGAAATCAAGACGCTTTGTCCATTTGTTATAAACAGTCTCTCGACAATGCACATTCAGTTGTTTTCTCTCAACGCTCCAGCAGCCCGCGCTTGATTGAAGACAGAGCTTTCAATGACAATGACATTATCAATAATTTGATAAATTATGAAGACGGACAAGAAGAAACGGATTTTTTGAGAGCGGGTAAAAATATGCAGGGGTTCAGCTTTCTAACAATTTGGAAAAGCATTTTCTTAAAATAGATACCAATTAAGAAAGGAGTATAAAATTCTAAAAAAAAGGCTTCAATCATGTATAGCTGGTTATCGTGACATTTACAAGCAACTGACCACCCGACCTTCGTCACAAAAACTTATCTCTTACTTTATGTTGCCAAAAAATAAATCAATTGAAATTGCACCTTCAAGTGACGAAAGTGATTTTTAACTTATTCATTACAGGACTTTGGATTACGATGAGTAGCAATGAATTATGTAAGTGCATTTTGTGGAAGCTTATCCGTATATACAATGAGAAACTATAAGTTTTTAAAATGTTCCATGTGTAATAGTTAATTATTTATTTTGTTAAGGAAATTACAATATTACATAAATTTCGTAAATAATTGGCATAATTTATAAATGCGACTTTTTTTATTCACTCCCTATCCACCGCATAAAAAAAAGTTGTTTGTAGTATTTCCATGAATTAGTTTGTTTTATGTAAGAATTTATGAAATTTTTAAATATTTTTTTGTGCGTTTATTTTTATGCGATCCCTATCTACCGCACAAAAACAGGTTCAACTGTATTACTGTATTCCTATATTTCTGTGAACAAACAAGATAATTAAAGAAAATTCAAAAGAGAAACTTATTTTTAAAAACAGGAGAAGAGATTATATATCTGTAATTCGATTTTGATAAGTTCTAATATAATTAACGTATAATGGAAATAACAATAAATCATGTGAACTACATGTACTTATATAAAAAAAATTAAATTTATAAATGATGTACACTTACAGGAAAATTAAAATTTAACAATAAAATAAAAATATAAAGCATCCCTCCAACGCACAGAATTAATAAATATTTGGGGGTAATCTTTTTTTGTCGGGTTAAATTTAAACATTTTAATAATACATAAGAATTTCTTTTGAGTATTTTACAATAACTATAAATATTTTTTCATTTTCATTTGATCGTCATTTTACAATGATATTTAATTTTCCGTTTTAATGTAATTTGCCACTACGATAATATTAATTCTCCTTAATTATTAAATATAAATCGAGAAAATATGCGAGGAGAAGTGCTGACTCTAAGAAGAAATTGCATCTTTTACTTTCAATTTTTATCGGTTACTACAACTTTATAAAGGATAGGTTTCCAAGATTAAATTAATAATGTGTATTCACAATCCTTGGACAAACGTAGTTCTATTTAAAGTACTTTATTACCGAATTACTCTGAATAAGACGGTGGGGGGACAGATACGGGGTATTATACTCTTTATTTTTAATAAGCAGGTAAATATCCAATAACGAGGAGAAATAAAATTATATTTGCGTAAAAGTTGTACATTAAAAATAGTTTGAAGTCTTAAGAGAGTAATTTCACAAATCAAAATATTGCTATTTTTTACCGAAAATTGTAATGAAATGTTTTTTACATTTTTTTCGAAAATTAAAAAAAATAATAATAAGGTACCACTTACTAAAAAACATGAATATATTTATTCAAAACACAATTGCAACTTATTTTTCCAGTGTTATATCAATATATAAAATGTTTGTTAACAAACAGAAGGCTCATAAAGAAAAATATTTCATAAATACGTTACTTAGATAATATTTCCTGAAAACTTCAAATTACTAAAAATTCTATCTATGGAGAGTCCGGTACAAAGAAACGATGATAGTAAAAGAAATCATTGCATGGATTATCTAGTATATATTAAATTATTCTCTCTTTTACTTTATCTAAGTTTTAGAATCCTTACAACGTTGAAAAAGACCAGGAAAATACCCAAAGAACTGCTTAGTGCACTTATGAAAGTTTACAATTTAGTTCTTTTTTATTTATTCAACCCACAAAACTGAGTGCCCTTATAACTAAGGAAATAATTATTCTCTAATTTGAAAAAATGTGTGTTAATGTTGGAAATATGTATTGTGTTGAATGAAAGAAATAAATAAGGATAATTTTTTAAATAAAAAAAATTGTTCTATAACCAATAATAATAATAATTATTATTATTATTGATATAGTCAAATAATTTTTGTCAATTTTTTAAAAAATGTTTTTTCTGACAGGAGTTATTTTCTTAAGCTGACGTGTTTAATTAGCATGAATTGTCAAACGCTTCCGAAAAATAATGTTTGCTTTTGAATAGCGAGAACTGATTTTGGAAATAAATTTTTTTCTCATTGGGCTTTTAAAGTAATATTTTCGTCATAACAATTGAAATTTGAATCTCTTCGTCTCTTATACATTTCCAGAGAAAAACCCTTGTCAACAGAGCTGTAACAAGGCGTGTGAAAAAGCGAACTTGATGAATGGGAATTCTTGAATTGGAACTGATAAATTGGCAAATATAACCACACTTGCAAATTTAAATTTCACTTCCGCGGTCTGCTGCGCAGTTCAATTGACGGTGAACATGCGAAATTTAAATTGTTACGCAAAAAAGCTTCCACGCCAAATGCTAAACATTAAATCAGCAACTTTGTTATTTATCAGTGCTTTGATCTCTCCATTAGTTTTTTCCCCCTTCAGATAAACGTAAGAAAGAAGCTCCATTCTAATATGAGACATTTAAACAGAAGCTTATATATTTTTCGTTAGATATTTATCTTTGAATTAACTGATTCATATCAGTACTGCAATCGGAATATTTCTCAGGCTTTTCATTTGAATAATTTTTTACGAATATATTTGAATGTGAATCAAAATTATTATTTTAATTCATTCAAATGAGTTGCTCTTACTTTAATCTAAATCAATTTTTTTTTCAAACGATATCTTCTTATTCCTTATTCATTTATGTGTTAGGCTTATTTTTATGCATATGTGTAAATGTCCATTTTTTAAACTATGGATATTAAAATTGATTGGCTTCAATTTTGGACATTTTTATTCGTCCAAATCAGGAATGTTTGTCATAACGAATACATGCATTACATTTTAACATATTAAGACATCATCATTCCAGATAAACAACAAATGTATAATTATAACAACAAGAGGAAGTGCTTTCTCTCGTATAAAGTGTGTTTATGTGGTTATATCAATATTATAGATACAAGTTTTGTTATCTTATTTTAATCGAGTGCTAAAATTGTTACGACTGCTAACGGTAACTGACTTGATATCTATCTGTATAATGTAATTTCGTTGAGAGGTTATTACTATAATTTATCTTCAGAATTCTCTGGCATTACTGACTTTCCATCTCAGTTGCTCACAAAATTTCAGAGCTGCAGGTGTTAATTCGAGAACACTTTAATTGGTATTTTATGGAAACAAATAACAATACCACGCCGTTATATGAAGTGGTTAGTATTAAGAATTTGTATTGCAACATATGTAAATCTTATTTGGTGAATATTTACTTATAATTTTAAGCACGTTGCACTCAATCATTTTATCTGTGACTCGATGATATTTCTATGATAAAACATGAGTGATGGATCATTTTGAAAATGTAGTAATATAATAGTGTGAATGAAACACAAGTCAAGATCTTATCTGGATCACTGTATTGAGACTGATTGGAATATACGTATATTCTAATTGTCAGATAGGTGTTGTACATCGTGTAGAAAAAGAGAGTGCAAATCAAGTAGTAGCAAAATGTATGCATATATATATATATATATATATATATATATATATATATATATATATATATATATATATATATATATATATATGTATATACTTATATCACTACTATTACAATGTCAGTTTTATCGCTACTAACTTAGATGTTTACAAAGATTAGTAGATATCACATTTGTTACTAGACAATTATTACAGTATTTGTTGTTCTATCGTAATCAACTTTTAAATCTTTTTTGCAACTGCTTGCAGTAATTAACTTAATGGTGTTTCGAATAGTGTATCTAAGTTAAATTCAAATTTTCCCTGAGGTTACTCTTGTTATTTCTCTCCAGAATCACTCTAGCATATTTTTTTTAATTACTGACCTTTACAAATACTCACAAATTCTTACTTTTCGCTTTTGATTTTATTTTGTATTACATCTACTTGTGCTATTTCATGGATTACTGAAAATAGTCTGATGCTATCTTATGTTATATTATGTTAGATTTTGAACAAATTGAGTGAAAGAAATAATGTTGAAGAATTTTCCTGAACTAGAAAAAGAAATTAAAACAGAGCAAAGAAACATTTTTCAGATTAGGAATTTAAGCAACGACCAAAGTAAAATTTGGAATAAATTTCTCTCCATATCAAATAGACTGAAATATGGTTGTCATGTACAAAATTAAAAAAAAATTGGTGAATTGAACTTAACAAAAACTATCATCAGTATTTTATTGAATAAAAGAATAGGAATAAATTTGTTAATTATCTACTTGATATTTTACTGGCTGTCATAATAAACATAATCTTAAACATCAGTTACTTAATTTTAAAAAGAGAATTGAAATCCTCGTAGCGTAATGTAGAAAAGCAAATATATTTATCCAGTTATAAGAACGCGACTATTAGGGGGATTCTCTAATTACAGCATTAAGGCGCAGCACCTGGTTGCTTTGCCCCACAGGTTAATGGCTGCCAGGAAGTCATCTGAGTGAGAATGAATATCCACCTGTGTGGCGAAACACATTAGAGAATGTATTTCTCATCACCGTTAATAGCGGCTTATTAACAACCATAAACAATTCATGTATTTTTCAATGACATCGAGCAAAGGTCTGCATTACTCGTTTTAAAACCCCATTGAGCTATCCTAATGCATTCCAATTAACAACACGATTCTCTTTGACATATCTTGAATTCTGAAATGGTAACTCATTTGGAATTGATTGGGCAATTAAACTAACCCCTCAATCTTCGTTTTCACCTTTTTGTATTAATATTTTATGGAAGAACGCTTGTGTATACAACGGTATTCACCATTGTTAATCATATTCATTCTCTATACAAACAGCAACTTCGTTACTCTATTATTTATAAAACAGAGAGACTTTAATAAGCAATAATATAAATGATAGTTAAGACAAAGGTATTGATTAGCAGCTGTCAAAGTATAAAGATTTATATGATTTGACGCGAAAAGGCGTTTCAGTTAGTGCGATATTTTTAGTCAGTTTTTGAATTTAGTTATCTCTATCGAGCATCTGGTGTTCCGTTTTGAACTTCGTTAACTATGAAATAGCCAAGTGGATTAAAGTGTCGCTCAGGCAGAAACTCGAAGGAAATTGCTTCTAGATTGATTGATTATATATTAACGCCACACTTAGTAGTAATACAAGAACTATTGGGGACAGACATCGTAATTTTAACCCTTGGTCAAATGACCTAACTCTCCGAACTTCCTAACCATGTTTATGTGAAGATTTTGAACCTCGACTAATTTAACGTGCATTAAGGGTCTTTATTGGCATAACTTCATTCCAGAATTGGCGGGAACTAAAATTATTTACTATTGCCCTCGTATTTTTCATCTGGCCGCGGTAGCCGAGTGGTCACGACCATGGTATTGCTTTTGTAGAGTCCAGTTGTAGATTCGGGTCCTGGTACCATCGACAACTCTCCATAAATATATCACGTTGGCAGGGTGTTGGAATATAGAGTGTTAAATACCAGTTCATGTGTCATCCTCCTCGCTTGTCCGTTGCTCAAAATTACGGGGTCCGTCGTCAATAACCCTCGTGTTAATTCAAAGTGCGAAGTTGGTGATAAATCAATCAATTTATTGAGTTTTTCATAGGCCCTTAAGAGTATATGAAATGTAATTTTGAAATCTGGGGATAAGAGTGAAATATAAAACTGCAATAAAAAGTCCAATTTCTCCTAGTTGAAAATATTGCAATTTTTCACTTTTATGCAGGTTACCGGAATCCAACGCAGTAATAATAACTATTTTTGAACCTGTGAATTAACTTAATAAAGAAATTATACTGTAAATTAAAGTTACTAGCAAATATGAAATTATCTATTTTATTTCGTTATTATTTAATTAGCAAGTACGCAGTGTTGGTAAATTTAGTTATAGTATTATCCGGGCTCTCATTTGTCATCGAATTCAATCATTTTATGCACCAATAAGCTCCACCAGTGGCGCACACAAAAGGGTGGAGGAACCAACAGATCCGGACCACCCCGCCCATCACCCTTAATTTTTACTTTCGATAGTTTCGAATAGTTCCAAACAAAGGTAACAGTAATTTCAGTTCGAATAAATGAAAAAATAATTAACTAAATATTTGTTATTAACAACTTATTTTATTGATAAATGCTAATTATTTATTCAATAATTTATTTTTTACTATTTTCTGTTCCCGACAATCGATAAAATCGGAAGAATATGTTTAGTGGGGTATTAGGGTGTGATAAGAGAATGGTAAACATTCGACCCTGAATTTCCCCCTTGAAAAATTCCTGTGTGTACCGCTGAGTTCGGCTATAAGCCCTTGAGCAATAAATGTTTTGATATTTTGGAATACTTTTTCATGTGTGTGTGAGTCACTCTTATTAAATTCATATAAATGTAAATCAATTTCACCAAAAAAATCTTGCTGGAATATAATAATTTTTAATAAATTTTTTAAAAAAAATCCTTGGATGGATCTATACAGTAAATGGTTTCAATTTAGCATACAATCTAGTTTCAAAGTTATATAGATAAAATGAAAAAACCATTCGGGAAATAAATGCATCCTACCTTTTTTTGTAGCCCTTAAAAAGACTATTAAAAATAAACAGCTGAATGTATGATTCGTAAAATATCAACTCAATGGAAGAAAACAATTTCGGGCTCTAATTTATTATTGACCAAATAAACTCAGAAGACCGATTTCTAAATAATTCGAAATTAAATATTTACTATATGCCATGTAACACAATCGAACTGCACCCGTATTTGCTCGGGCTTTAATCTGGATTACAGAGAAGCAAACTGACGTACGGTCCTTGTTCTTACTTGTTACATTTTCCAAAATAAGTATCTTAAGTGATTATTATTAGCTTGTTTTTGTGGTAATCTGTAGAAGTGAATGAGGGTTTTAGTATATTCGTAATTACTAATACGGGAGTAAAGAATTAATCGCGCGTGGAAGGAAAACCCTGAGGCAACAGACTCTTCATGCTTGAGTGCCTCCATTTAAGGATGTTTCGCCCGTTAATTTAACATTATTAGGGATGTTTCTCTCTTTCGAATTTCCATGTTTGAATCCGGGTTGACTGGGACTTAGTATACAGTAGGCATCCCCCACAACAATGTGCTTGCGATAACAAAATTACCAAAGAATTCTTTGTAATGACTTATAGAACATCGCTTATAATGTGTGGGTTGTTTTTTTTTTTGCACAAAGAATGTTATATTAATCTTTGTTAGTTTTGAATGAGGTATTTACATATCTTAGTATCTTTAAAAGTAAGTTTAAACTGAATTTATCATACGCAAGCAGTGATTTCTAGAGTAAAATGATTCTGAATGGATAAAAATATTTTTTTACTGTGAAAATAAGCTCTGAAAGGATTTTAATAGATTAGGTTTTCCAGTTCCTAAATCGTGGTAGCCGAGTAGTGATGACTACAAGCTCGTGGCCACCGTTGTCCAGTCGTGAGTTAGGTTTTCCTGTTATTAAGCCGTGGTAGCCGAGTAGTGATGACCACAAGCTCGTGGCCACCGTTGTCAAGTCGTGAGTTAAGTTTTTCCAGTTACTAAGCCATGGTAGCCGAGTAGTGATGACCACAAGCTCGTGGCCACAGTTGTCCAGTCGTGAGTTAGGTTTTCCAGTTACTAAGCCATGGTAGCCGAGTAGTGATGACCACAAGCTCGTGGCCACCGTTGTCAAGTCGTGAGTTAGGTTTTCCAGTTACTAAGCCATGGTAGCCGAGTAGTGATGACCACAAGCTCGTAGCCACAGTTGTCCAGTCGTGAGTTAAAGTCCTGGTACCACTAAAGGCACGCCGAGTAGAGGTACGATGTACGTTAAACCTTTCAAGGCTCAAAGTCTCCTCACGTTCGCGTGGTATGGTAGTTTGGAGAGTGAAGTACCATTTTATGTGTCATTCTCGTGTTCAAAATCACGAAGTCCATCCCCCAGTACCCTTCGAGTAGCTTCGAAGTGCGAGGTTAAATACTCAAATCAAATCTTTCCAATTTCTGGAATTTTTTCAGCTTTGGGGCTTTTTATAAGTACTAAGTTGTTATTAAAAATAGTTGCAATGATATTTATAAGAAAAGCTCACCGACATTTATTTATACATTTGAAAATAAAACGTAGGACAAAACTAAAAAACTTATTGTAGCCAGTTCTATTGAGGCATAAGTATCGGAGAAATGTCTTTAGATTTATAAGAAATATCAATTTCTCAGGGGCAAATAGTTAAGACTTATTCAACTGTGTATGTTGTGTATGACTGAATGACAGTCAGATGGCTTTCCTCTTGCATTCGAGGTAAAACCCCTTTTTTAAAGATTCTGTTCTGTATTCCATAATGAATGATGTATGTTTTGTGGAACTAAGAAGTATTAAATAGCTGTTCCTGATTATGCGTGATTCATATTTTGCCTAAAATAATAACAACAATGGAGGTCCACACGCACATTTATATATAATGTAAATATTACAAGGTAGTTTTTAAATATTTTTTATTTTATCATTTTATATATATGAAGCTTTAAGTAAAAATGTGTAGCATTTCGGATTTTTAAAAAATTTTGGTATTATTATTTATTATTATTATTATTATTATTATTATTGTATTTCTGACTCTGCGCAATAATTTGAATTTTCTTGTTTATATTTTTATTCAATTCCTACTATTGACTCATACTCTGTACTTATTTATTTATTTATCTTGGTGGAATTTTCAATCGTTAATAAAATACACTTTAAAGCGCTCAATTGAACTGAAATTTTATATATATATATATATAATTATTTTGGATGACAATACAGTAATTCTCAATTATAATTAATAAAAATTAATTGATTAAAACTAATTATTCAAATAATTACAAATACAGCCACGTTGGCATCATTTTTGACGACTTAGTGGCCATTTTGGCGACTTGGGTCAAAACTTTAAAAGATTTTTTTTCTCACGTTTTAAAGCACTCAGTTGAACTGAAATTTTATATACATGATTGTTTTGGATGGCAATACGATATTAATATTAATATTTATATTTGTATTAATTGTAACTATTTAATAAAAAGTAGCTAAAGTAAAATTTTTCTTTGTTGATGTAAGTAGGAATTGACTTAAAATTTTTTTAAAAATATATTACTTGTTTTTTATGTTTTTTCGATAGAACAAAAAGAACAGAAGTAGGGGGCATCTTTTATTTATTTTGTACCTTTTGAAAAAATGGCTGGCTCTAACATAGTTCACGTTCTACAAATATGTTTCAATAAAACATTGATACAGATCTTTGTTTTTTTCCCTTCTAATGCTTCATTTTTCATTCATAATATGAAAAGCGAGTTTATAAAGAAAAAAAAATCTAAGAACCTTCGAAGGTAGAGACTATTAAAATAACCTTGACATCGGAAAATACGTTTTTGAGTTAAAGGAGAAACTTGAACTGTCATCGATGTTGGAAACCTGATTAAAAAAGGTAAGCTCAGTTTTTTTTTATTTAGCTCATAAGTTATTTTTAAAAATTAATTCGAGTTTAAATTGTTTTTATTAATTAAAGTTTCCTATTTTTATTTAATTTTTCTTTTGCTGAAAAATAACGTTCGATTTCTGTATTTTCTTAGGTCGTTAAACAATTTGACCTCTTTAATAACATGATAAAAATGTGATATTTATTAGAAGTGGATAATTGTGAAAAAAAATCCATTGGTTTTCTAAACTCAGAAATGCTTTCAAAAAGTGGTTAATTAAATTTTGATTTTAATGAATATTTTTAATTTAGATATTAAACTTATTTTTGATTTTCAAAACCCCGGTGTTGAAGTGACTGCTAAAAGCTAAAAATAAAACAGATAAATTTGATAAAATTTCAATTTGAAAAAAGCAGTTATAAACTAATGAATATGGTTAGGTATGTTTCAAATTTCTCTAAAAAAGTAATAAACTTTAAAAATAATATTTAGATATTGTTTGAATTCAAATGCAATTTGAATAAAAAGCAAAAACTTTGTATAAAATAACAAGACTCAAAATTTTATTTTGTTTTCAGCCCATATTCCGTAAAAATTGAATATCCCTATATAAATGACATTTCATATTACCTCTCGTATGTCTGAAAATGCAAAGATTTTTAGGCTTACATAATTTGAAAAAAAAAAAACAGATAGATAAACTAAGAAAATGGATCTTTTCATAATGTTTTGAAAGCAAGCTACTTTTTAAACAAATCTGAGTAGTGAAATTACTAATATGTTGAGTAATTAAAAGTAACAGTGTTTATTAATTTGTACTTTGCTATAGCCTTAAAAAAATATTCAAAATTTTTAGAAGCAAAAATATACATATATTTCAAAGAAGAGAGACTAGAGGATTTATATACTCTATAAAATAATTCTGTAAGCAAATTTTCTTTAAAACGATTGATCATAAAGCTTATTCAAGAAACTTTAATGATAAATAAAAGGACTAAGATATTATATATATACATAAGATAAGGATAAGATAAGAAATGAAAGGTATTTAAGATCTTGTGTAGATAAGACAGCTACTTTGAAACGAATAACCAATCTACATATTAAATCTTAATCTTCTATATAACTGGACATAAAGATATATTTTTTATTACGTCTACCTTCGCTTAGAACTGAATTAAATTCGGAACCCTCCAATAATAATGTTCCAATATTAATGTACGTCAATATAGTTCTTATAAATATCTGTGTTTATTAAGAATTGCTCATTTAAAACTTAGGAACCTTACACAAATCCCAAATCTATAGTTTTTCACTCTAGATATATAATCCCTATGCCTATTAAAGTGAAATAAGGAACACATAATGATATAAGTAAAAAAAAAAAAAAAAAAAAAGACTGCTTCACAAAATGAAAATACACTGTACACTACTAAAATGTGCAATACACATGTTAGTAAAATTAGAACGGTTAAACCATTGATCTATTAGAAAATTTATTCCGGTTTTATGTCTAGTTTTTAACATTAAGCTAAGACAGCTTAAAAAAATAAGTTTAAGTTCTTTAAATCTTAAACTTAAAAGTTCTATCAATGGGATTTGAAATAGTTTTAAAACTTATAACTTGGTTACATTGCTGTTGAATAACGATACAGTTATACACACACACACACAAACCTGGAATAAATCTTTTTAAGTTTGCTTTCTTTTTCACTTTGATCGGGAACCGCAAAGAGGACTAATGAAGATGGGTTAGTTTATGTTGTACCAGTTAATTTAAACATGTTGAGGGATGGTTAGTTGTATTCTGTTCGCGTTTCTATTTTTAAAATGATTCTGAGCAGACCAAACAAATGACTGATATATTTAAAACATGCGCTTTTGTAGTTGAATCAATACGGTAACTGAAGCGAATTATTATTATTTTTTTAATGTGAAATTCAGTGAATTCTTCAGATTATATAGTTATTAACACTTACAAGACCATAAGGCTGCTTAAGTTAAATATTAGTATGTAACTATTTATTTTAGTTCGCTTACACGTAAAATACATAAAAATCACAAGAAAAATACATAACAAAGTGTAATTTTTTGGACCAATGTCTAGCTTTATCACATTTTTTTAAATTTGTTCAAATATACTTCGTTATTACACAAAATTACACTTACCGAATATTATAAAACTTGTGAGACTATATATATATAGACAGTAATATATTTTTACACTACCAATAAACTGAAATAAGTAATAAGAATAATAATACAACCCGGGAATGTGTTTTATCATTGGCGCTAACTTATTTGAAAGTTTTTTTTTCTTGTAAACATTCCCGTTCAGGTAATTGCATTTGGCAATTGTTCTGTTTTGTGATATTCTGTATGTAAATGCAGATAAGGTTATAATTAAATACGACAATCACCATTTTTAAAGGGGGGTAAATGTTTTCCTTAGTCGTGAAAGGGTTAAGAATCTAGAAAGGTAATGTACTTGATTACCCAATTTTTTTTGAGGTCCCAATTTTGATTATTTTTAATACAATAACAAGTTCCCATTACATATATAATATATTTAAGGCATAACAGTATCAAAATAGTATATTTGCTCATTTCCGGCTAACATCAAAAGTCTTGCGTTTGAAGTAAATTATGAATTATGTCGTGTAAAAGATTTTTTTTAAGTGTTTAATAAAAATAGTTAACAAATTATCAAATAAGACTCTAATCAATTACCACACTTATCCGAAAACATAAGGTATACGAAAGATATTATTTAAATTTATTCACCACTGAAAAGGCATTTCATCTACCTTACACGTCATCACTGACTAATTCGAAAAAGTTCAAAGCCACTTCCAAATCAAAGTCGAAAGCAATGTAGCGAAATAAACCCACAACAACGAATCTGTCCATTGAGATCCATATAATTTACAACAACTTCGGTTTCTATTCATTCAACAACTACATGAGGTACCACATCCTACACGGAGAATGAATAAAAAAAGAAAAAGAAAGGGGGAAAAAAAGAATGAAAACCCCGCCATCTGAGAGAAAGTACAGGCATCCCATTCATACTTCTTTCTCGAATTGTAACCTTTAACCTGAGTCGGGGGTGGAGGTCGAAGAGCCCTAAAAAGTGGTGAGACCGGTAAGTCTTCCGGTGACCAAGGTGAAGGGCCCGTGTAGCCTGAATCACGTCTGCAATCATACAGGTATGAGGGGGTCCCAACTGACTCGCGCTCGTACACTTTCTGTTACAAGTGGACACGCCGAAGCAATTAGCTGATCCCCAAAAAAAAAAAAAGGTTGCCACGATTTCCGGGCTGAGGTCTACCAAAGATTCGGATTTCATGAATTTGATTTCTTATGATAGATGTCGCGTATTTTTACATACGATCTTATCTTACTTATACCTTTGTAAATTTTTATGATTTTTCCTCTGTTTTAGTATCGGAAATGGGTTGTAGAATGCATACTAATATTATAAAGATGCGAAAAATCAGTTATCTGGAAGAAACTAGAAGTAATATACCGTGCTATCTTGTATTACATGGATGTAGTCAAATAAATTACATTATAAATTACATATTTCTTTCATTATAGGAGCGTTTCTCAAACTGAGGGGCTTGATAACTGAACGAGGGGGGCACGAGTATATTGAAATGTCGAAACAAAAAATACATTCTGACATAATAAAAAAAATAGAATACACATTTACACTGATATAGTATACTTATAAATATATCAGTACTGCGCAAATTATCTTATAATTAATCTAACGCTACTAAGTTAGGAATAAGTTTAATAATTACCAGTGACCTCATGGGCTTTTCAAATGTAAAATTATATACAAAAATTAACACTTATCTTGATAATCAGTACAGTTTATAATTAATCCCTTAAATGTTGATTAAAAATTACGCGATTCGCTCCCCCGTGCCACCGGTTAACACGTAGGCGAGCGTATGTGGTGTATTGGGAAGAAGTAGAAAAGAGAAATAAATAAGTAAATTCTCTGAAATAAGAAAGTCCTTTGCAAACACTGTTAGGTCCTTTTATTACATTCCAAGGAATGATAACAGTGCACAGAAAAGATCTTACTTTGGAAAGACGTATATATAAGTCCGAGGCAATTAATGCTTTGGCTGTGCGAGACATTTATATACACTGGTGGCACTTAAGAGGTTAAAGTCGCATATTGTAGCTTTAGCGTCAAAGTATAGTATTATTGAATTCAATACATTGTTATTGTACGGAAGGAGAGGGGGTACAATGAAAATTATGATTGAATATTGGGTCGCAAATATTGAAAGCTTGAGAAGGACTGATTTATATGGTCAAATAAAGTCATTTGACTGATTTAATATGTATTTCTTTCGCGACAGAAATAGCATGCAGTGTTCAAAGAAAGAAATTAGAAAAAAGAAAGTCGTCTAATTTAGAAGTTGCATGTGAAATCTACCAGAAAGTTTTATCTAACCATTAATTTTTCAAAATTCGTGTTATTTCTTCACGTAATAAGTAAATAAGATTTAGAGATAAGATAAAAATTAATTTCAAAAAATTTAGTTAGAAATCTAGAAATTACGTTATCATACGTTGCTGTTTTATTATGGAAGAAATGATTGATTTCTTATTAATGTCATACTCAGAAGCATCATGAAGAATATTGGTGATGGACCCCGTGACTTTAAACCACTTTCAAATTGCGGAGAAGACATTTTAGCAGGTACCTCGCTGCCCAAACTTCCCCACAACACTTATGTGAGGGCTTTGAATCCCGAAAATTAAACGTGGATAAATACCATGGCTGGAAGTCAAATTGAAAATTTTTAAATTGCTATTTTTTAAAAATTTCAAAGTTTTTCTTCTTACTACAAGGTTTTATTCTGTAATATTAATTCTAGTCGAAAGGGGTAAAAAGTTATTTTGTTGACCCAGAAAAAAAAGATTCAATAATAAATTATCTATTTTGTGACGTTTCTTTTTGAGTAAATCATATAATTTCAAATTTTGTATACCAAGGTTAAAAATAAAATTTTGTTCTATCCAACTATTAACAGTGTTTTATTTTTTTAAATAGAATATAGTATTCGTGATTAATATGTATTTGATATTATTTTTGCTCATTTCAAACATCAAATTCTTTATTGAATTATACTTCTGCTCATTTATCATCTGTAATTAATTGAAAATATCTAGGTATTAGTTAATTGCTTATCAACGAGATGCATTTTAAGGCTGTTTTCGCCATCTGTACGAGAATGGGAACTTGACGCGGAGCACATTTTCGGACAGAAAAAATGCCTCAACTTTTATAAATATGTGTGACATTGTAACTCACATGCATTTGTGTATAATATAGTGTTTTAAAAATCTCAAAATATTTCATAAATAATTAGTTTCTCCATTTAACATGCGAAGAGATAGCTCATTTGGCATTACGGTACAGGAAAAAAAGGTGAAACACATTTTATAAAAGAAAAAATGTCTCAACTCGGATAAAAATGAGTAGTATGATAAAATAAGTGATTCTCTGCAGAATAGTGTATCTAGAATATATATATATATATAATATTAATGTTTGAGTATTTTTATATCTGAAAAAATATTCGGAATTTGGCCTCTATTCTTTAACATTAGCCGAAGATAGCCTTAAAAGCAACAAGAGAGAAATATCTCGGAAACATTTATCCCACGTATGTGTGGATGGATACATAAAACCCTTCCTCTCTGATAATACTATTGTTCACTATGACAGAAATGATACCTATATCTAATAAGCCATCTTATCATACCAAGAATCCACCAACTGATTTTCAGAACTTTAGATCTCTTGATTATGTTTTGTAACACATTGCATCCTCTGTCAGGTTGTCAAAAAATAATTGTTCTACGCATATAATATATTATGGAACATCCCAATGTCATTCAATCAAGATACTAATGAGCAACTTATTTTCCCTCAGCTTAATTATTCATTTTCGGGGTTCTATAATAATAATATATTGAGAAAGAGAGAAATATTGACAGAAAAAAATTTCTGCAATAGAATCATTCTTTTTTACCTTTTTAGTGAACTATACCTGGACGATTCCTTTTAAACATGTTTTAGGTCAAAAGGGATAAATTTTTTACCATTAAATTTTGGGGGAAATCCTCATTAGTATCAGTTTTAAGCTTCTAGATATTAAATTGATAATTGTTACGTAATTAGAAGTAGAATATTATATGATAATTTTTTCCTACAGAATTATAGCTCTTTATGATAAAATCTGAAGGTTGATTTCACCATCTAAAAAAAAAAGCATGAAAAAGAGTCATTATATTTTCACCTTTTCATTTTTTATCGGTAAAAGAAAAACATCTGCAAATAACAAAAGAAAAAAAATAAAATTTTATTTAAAAATAAAAATACATAATCTTATTTTCTACATAAATGTAGCTTTTGTTTAACTGAAAAATAAACTGTCGTCTTAACTTTGGTCGAATTACAAAGTTTTGAATAAAGAAATCCAATGCCAAAATATAGACAAAGCAAGATTTCCTAGATAATTTCCAATGCTTTTGAAACTTAAAAGTGAATGCAAGTACTAATAACCACAATCATCAAACAAAGCCAAAGTTGTTTTTATTACTGCTTTCCTGCTTAAATGCTGTTAAAATATCTCTAAAAGAAAAAAATTAAACAGCTAAATAAAAAAAAAAAAAAAAAAAAAAATTCTTTCAACTAAATTATTTTGTCACGAAAAGCAGTTAATTGAACGAAATAAAATATTAAAACATCTTACAAACCCGTATTTTTCTCGAGAATTAGTAGACAGTAACTGATATTAAGTAGGGGTCTAAGTATATATTTTTCCTTTGAACGAAATTTATATCTTAATAAGCATGTATATTTACTTTCGGGACCACTGTTTACCTGTCAATCCTCAAAACGATTAAAATTGTTCACTAACAAAAGGAGAATAGTATAGAGATGTGCAAGAATACCACGTTTCCTTTCTTTTAAAGGCGTCTTAGGTGAAGAATTATTTGACACGACTTTCGTTCAGGTTTCTTTCTGCTAATATATTGAGTAACTAACTTGTCAGCTACTGTAATAGAAATTAAAGGTTCTTTTGTCCTTCTGTGAGTTCAGTCAAAGGTCAAAAGGAGTTTTTGAAAATAATCCAGAAAAAATAAACTCGACGTGTATTTCAGTAAAAATTTATATTACATATATTTTTCCCATGTAAAGCCAAAGATTTTTGAACTTTTTCAAAATTACAATTGAGGGGGCAATTTATATACCAATCCGCTAAAAAAAACTTTTGAGAAAAACTTTTAATCTTTTCATTTTTGGGTGTTCTGAATGGAAAACCGAAAAGAGTCTCATTAATTTCATTAAAGTCAATATCTGAATCCCCATTTTCGAATTGTTATTTCTGCACTCATTGGGATGTATGCATGATCATTATGCAGTGAGGTTTTCTCTAGAGCATGAAACATAGATCGACGATCACGTGTCGTATACGCATTTCTCTTCTCACTCCTCTTCCAAAAAATATGGCACAGAAGGTACGACTATCCCACACAGTGTACAAGAAATCAAATTAATAGAAAGAAGTATACGAGCTTTTCCTATTAGCTTCAAACAGGTCTACCAGAAATAAAACTATCGACGTTGTACATTTGTTGTGCTTTTACTTTAATTTGATTAGAAAATATTACTTTCGTTTGACAATACTTTTGTCTTCAGAGTAACATGTTTGAAAATCAGCATTTTTTTCTATTCTGCTTACATACCGCTTTCAAATTTTTTGGATAAATTTTTGAAGCAAAAAAGACTCTTTCGTCTTATACTTGCCATTCGGAAACATATGGAACTTTTTTTTGTTTCCAAGAAACTTCTTTCTCTCTCTCAGTTCAGATAAAACTAAGCAAATGAACATTAAACATAAAATAATGCAGTACGTTGCAAAAAAAGGATAAATAGCTTTCGCAGAAAAAAAATGGCTTGTAAAATGTATTTAATATAATGAGAAGTAAGAATGTATTTAAGTATAAAAGTATCATGAATTTAAATGCAATATTTATTATGTTATTGTCTAGATTTTAAGACATTCAGAAAATTCGGCCAAGATAAAAATACAATCTCCCTCTTTTTTTTTTAGGCTTGAATACTTTTATTGCCTCTATCCCTCGGAAAACTATTTTGGAAGGGCACCACTTAAATTTATAATTAAAGTTAATATAACGTGAGAACTACATGCATTTATTTATAAAATATTAATTAGTTTGTGTGTGTATTTATTTGATCTAATAGATTACTTAATAATATTAAGGAAATAAATATTTCAATGTTAAACGTTCATACGTTATTATACTTGTTATATGTATGGTATGAGTTACATGTAACTAAAATTAATTATATTTATAAAAACATTTCCCCCTTATATGTTCATTACTTGTTATATGTATGGTATGAGTTACATGTAACTAAAATTAATTTATATTTATAAAAACATTTCCCCCTTATTTGAAAAAGGAGTTAATTTTTGATAATGTTCAGTGTATATACATAATGTGCAAAAAAAATTTTGCGCCCAAAAGTAACTTAAAAATTCGAAATAAAACGAGTACAGTTTCTAAGGTACCTTAATTCTGAAGAAATTAATATCCATATAGTTTCCGAATAATAATATCAGAAATTTGAATCAAGAAATGATACAACTATTAATGACCCCATAAGAATTTCTGAGGTAGCTCGTACTAATTCTTCATGAAAAAAAAATTCTATGAATTTATTCATGAAGGGGCGCACACACCCTGAACATCCGTTTTCATTAAGTCACTGATCTATTCAACGACTGACTACTGGAATACAATCCATATTTCAGTTATAAAATAAATATATATCCGGTGTAAGGAGAGAGAATATGGCCTTATAAAAGAATTTGTTGTAGCATATGTGAAAAGAAAATAAGGAAAATGCTTGCAAATTAATTATTCGATTAGAATATCTGTTTCTAATCCTGATATTGGAAAATTAATACAAGTATTTAAAGTTTAAAATATTTTCTTTTTATCTGATAGATTTGAGAATTATCGCTGTAAAATTATCACATTTAATGAACAGCTAGCATGCGATGTTTCCGTCGAAAAAATTATAGTTTAAAAAAACTAAAAAACACCTTTTTATGGTTTTAATCGAACTAAAAAGTAAACAATAGTTCTTAATATAAGAATAAAATGATTAACGCGTGAGAAAATTTATGTCATTGGGGTAAAAGCGTGGAGTGTTCGATATCAATTGTTATAATTTCTTACTAGTTCTATTCTGAAATGCAGAGTTAGAGTAAAAATGCAGTACAAAGCATCCCGCGCGCTTTCACCACAATGACATTAATTTTCTCGTTAATCATTTTGTTCTTATATTAAGTATTATTGTTTACTTTTTAGTCCTCGATTCACTATAAAAGCGTGTTTTTTTTAGCTTTTTAAACTATCATTTATTCATTGATAAATTAATCTTCAAAGCATCATTTTGTTAGAATCTGGAATACGCATTGCCGATTTCGCTTTAGGGTTGTAACTTAATCTTTTAGTCGCCAAATCTGGAATTAATCACCAAACCTGGAAATGGGAAATCTAATCCTGATGATCCTGATCAGGACAATGAGACAAAATTATGAAATTATTATATTGTCATACGTCCTTGACAAGTGTGCAAAACTTCGAATTAATCTGACCTTATAAAGTGGGTAAAAATCAAGTTCAAATATTCCTGTACATACAGGTGAAGCTTATAAAACCGTATTAAGAGGACTTGGTACCCTAAAATTCACATACCTATCGTTTTTTTTTTATTTTCATTTAATCTTATTCTTTGCATTATTATCTTTCGATTGATATATCACTTGTGCATGTCGGAAAGTTAGAAGTTGAATAAAACTTCATTTGAAAATAAATTAGGCAATTCAGCCACACCCCCTTTTTAGAAAAAAAAGCTAAAAAATGCGTTATGATAAAAAATCTATTTTATAAATAGAAATAATAACTATAAAAAGAATGTGTAGTATTAAAAGCATAATATTTCCGAGGCAATACAATAATGTAATTTTTCTTCCTTGTGAAATGTGTGCATGTAAAATTTTTAAATTAAGGCATTTTATATTAATAATTTTATAATTTCAGTTCTTATTCCTGATATATTTTTCATACAAATGTAATACTTTAATATTATAAGAAAAACAGCTAAAATTTCTGTCGTGACAGAAGAAAAAAAAATTTTTTAAGTTTTTCTTGAGTTTTCTTGTGCAATTAGTACTCTCTAAAAGTTGATCATTTATAAAAATGTGTGGGTTGAAAACATATGAAAATGCAATTATTTTAAAGAAAAACGTATAAGTATTATATCTTAAAGTGGTATTTTAAGTTTAATTAAGCTTATAATAATTATTTTTTCAGAATTATAAACTTTAAAGTGGTTTTTCTCAGTTTGTGTTTTTCGAAACCTTAGTGCATTCAAAATGCTACTCCTTCGACAACTATTTACCAATCACTCCAATTTTTTTCCTGCGTGTTGAAAATAAAGCATGTAATAAAATTAGGGATCCGTTTTGCTATAAACTGAATACTTTTTTTTAAAAAAAATAAAATGTAAGACATGTTGGCTTTTTCGTTGATTTTTAGCCTGTATATCAACATTTTATTTTTTTCTCGAAAACGAATGAAGTTATTCTAAAATCGATCCCTAAAGTTGTTAAGAACATCCATAAGAATATTATAAAAAAATTTCAGGTCAAAAAATTAATTTTTACAAAAGGAGTAGGATTTTAAAATTTTCCCAATTTTCTTCAAAAAATTTAAATTTTTAAAATTGTGTGAATAATATATGAAAATTTTCATCTGGTAACATTTTCTTGAATGGAAACATTGTATAAAATGTTAAAATATAATTTTTAAATACGTAAATAAAGAAGTTTGCTCAAAGGGTGCCAAGTCCTCTTAAAATAGGTGAGAATCATTGTACTGAAATTGCGAACACACACAATGCGCATAAGAAATGTATGAAAGAGTAGAAATGTTTGACATGGCTTGATTCAAATTCATACGACTTTTTTTTTTATTCTCCGTTGAAACAACGCCTTTTTGACGCTCACCTCAGGCGAAACTTTACAAGAAAGGCCTTACATTAACATGAACGTGAATTTTTCCTTGAAGAGATCGATGAAATGTTCCCGTATTCTAAGAAATTGCGCTCGTCTTTTTAATGATTTCGCTGAGAATTTTAAACGTAGAATATTTTATGCACCATGAAAATGTTCTTTGAAAGTATAATTCTCTTTTAAAAGTTTTGTGGTCACATTCATCGTACTAATACTATAAATTTAACTGTAATTGAATGAAAAAAATTAAGAAAAATTTTATGCTGTTTATTTAAAACGAAAAGGATCTATAGATTATGAAATTTTTTATGCATTATTTTTATTAAAAATCTTCGTGTATTGTTATAATACGTAAGTGAAGTCCCTTTTTGGACGAAACGTATTATAATCAGTATAAGTTATACATTAGCTTTTTGCTTTAAACCCCTTTATACTATGTGTTATGTATTACCTCTTTGCAAAAATGGATTTAAAAGATACATTAATATCCTTTAAATCCATTTCTGCAAAGAGGTAATAACATTTTGTTTGATTGATAATCTTTTTGATTATCAGCTAAGAAGCTGAATAGGAAATTGCTTCTGTTTTTCAATATTAGCTTTATTTGGTACAAAAAAGGGGCCAGAATAAAAATAATAATATTAAATTTTTTTTTGTTCTTTTTTAACAATTTTTTTTAGATTTAAATATAATAAGTAAATTATATTTTTTGTGCGGTGCTGTTCAACATAAAACTAAAACTTATAACAAATTATTTTTATAACTTAATTCAAGTATAAACGAATTACTTCTGCGCTTACATAATAAACATTTTATGTTTGTATGAATTTAAGAGTTTCGTGAATTTATTAAACACTACTGAACCTGTCGGTGGAAGGAAATATTTCATTTAACAACCTTGTTTTGACTTGGAGGAGTCACCCTAACCTTTAAGCCCTTTTGTCCTCCAATTATAATTGAATTGAGGTATCAAAAAAATTTCAAAGTTCTAGTTCTTTATATTGCATTTATACAGTTAATAAGAACTTGGCTGTCTTTTTTTTCGTATTTACTGCTAGAGTATCGGGAGAATATAAAAAACTTTGAATTCTCTCAATCAAAATTGCTTTTTCTATTTCTTCAAACCATTGAGATTCAAAAACAAACCGTATATATTTACAGAATAAATCATAATTATTTTACTTTGAAACTAAGCAAAGATGAGAATTACGAAAATCTCATGCTTTATTATTTGCTAAAACAGAATGATTGAGTATTTCCTGTAAGTGCATAGTAATTGAGGAAATGAAAACAAGAGAGTGTTGAAAAAAATAAATATAAAAAGGTTATTTGGGAAATGAAACTAAAGAAAAAAATAACCTTGTGCTATGACTAAACTCCTCATAATCTTTAATCTTTTATGTGCTTTAATAATTCTGGTTTTCGTTGAAGAGAAAGAACCATTGTGCAAATACAACAGGCTTTGTATAAAACTGAAGCATTAAATAATAATCTGAGATAACTGAGTCAGAAAATATATTTTTAAAAACTTCTTAATTTTTCTCTATTCATCTCATAAAAGGTTCAAGCAAGATTCTTGAAAAAGATTCTTGTCTGCATTAGAAACAGAATTTTTTACATTTAAGAAAATTTTTACATTGAGTCCAAGTTAACACCAAGTTAGCTATAATTTTACTGGAAAAACGTGTATTCATAACCAAAACTGTGTTGAAATAAATCTAATAACATCCATCATATATATATATATATATATATATATATATATATATATATATATATATATATATATATATATATATATATATATATATTGTGTGTGTGTAATATATTCTGTAATTCTTAAATAATTAAATGACAGTTATTGGTTTTTAGTAATAAATGCAATAGTATTGAAAAGGAGAATCTTGGAGCATGTATAGAGACTTTCATGCAAGGCAAATTTTTGGAAAACTTCTTTTATCTGACAAAAAAAGTGATTATGATATCAAACACTCTTTGTACCAAGAGGATTATTGATTATTAGTAAAAAAAATAAAATATCACCCCAACATCAAGTCTAAAGATAAAGCTTCCATAATTCACTCAGTAGCTAACAATTAATTAACAAATGGTACATAAAAATATAGTCTATTCGATTCAATATGCCAGCAATAATCTAACATATTTTTTGCTAAAAGGTAGTATATTTCCTATATCAAAACTCTTTTGTCAAGCTTTTTTCTCATTCTTGAAATTCAAATTCTATTAAATTACAGAATAACATTATGTAATTGCAATACCTTAATCGAGATAATAAAGTCTTTAAATGTCCATTCCGTCACAAAACGAATGAAGGACTGATAAAAGACCGTGAAACTGTAAGATCTGAGCTAGTCCTGGAAACTAATCTTCTAGAAGACAGCGTAATGTTTGAGTCTTGAGGCATTGTAATCTCTATACATACATAGTGACTGAGAAAACTAAAAACAACAATAAATCTCTCTGTAGTAAATGTTCTCTTCAAAAATAAGAAACTATGCATGTATGTGCATTGAATAAGAATCTGCTGCTTTATTCTTTTTATTTATTCTAATAAAAAAATTGTGAAACTCTCAATAATAATAGTCATAATAACGATAAACTTCCTAGTCAACAGTAAAACCTTTTCTGGCAATATCAAATGCGGTTTTCTTTTGTTTGTTTCGTTTTAATACTATAGATGAGTTGAAATGTAGCTGATACAAATATTGTACTTATCCTTTAATCACTAAATGATCGAACGATTCTTTCTGGTGCATAACAATTAACGAAATGACTCTGGAAGTGTAAAGCTTGAGGCTCCAAAAACTAGCATTGAAGGCAAACTTTCTGGGATCTAACCCTGTTCCAAGTGGAAGTCACTGTAACCTCTAACCCTCTTTGTCCTCAGATGGTGAGTGATTCTTAGCGAAAAAAAACATCGCCAAAGCTCTGTAGTAAAGGTCTTGCTTCATTTACGACACATTCTCGACAGTAATCGATAAGGAAGCTTCGAGGAGGGGCCTGCCTCCTCATCGAAACGACAATTGGGACCCAGACTCAAATGATGGATCACTCACATGCGATGCGTATAGTGTTCACCTCTTGATAGCCACATAGCGAGACATCGCACCTAACACTAACTTTATGGGAAGTCTTTGGATTTAATACAGTGTTTCGCCACAGGGTGTCCAAGCCATCTTTTCTTGCGACGTAAAGGGAAACATGCCATTCTTTTTTCCTCCCTGTTTCGATCGATCTTTTTTTGCTTTATTTTGGCTGGTGGAAGCTCAAATCTTTCGATAACTTTGAGGTTGTGACATTTTTATAAATTTAGAAAATAAACGAGGGACATTTTTTTTTAAAAAAAATGAAACTTCTCGATATTTTTGAAAGATTATTTTAAGGTATTTTTTCCATTATAATTTTTTTTACATGCTAAAATTCATTGCAGAGTCACTAAAAAGACAAAACCAGGATTTTCCAAATAATACTAATTCTTAGCTAATTGTTAATTTAAGTTTGACAGCAAATTTTAAAAATAGAAAAAGTTTTGCCTACTCGCTAAATCAATTGTTTGTTTTTTTTCCTGGTCATTTTTAGCAATTTTTCTTTAAGTAATTGAAGTTAAATGAGCTGCGCATGATATTTTTTTACTTTGTTGTTGGAGAAAGAATTTAAAAATGTTCACTTCAGATGTCCCTGGAATAAATTTAAAATACTTCTCAGATAAATTCAAAAATTAAATTTTTTTATCTGTTTTAATTACCTGACACCGAATTCATTCATTTCTATTTTTTTCCGTTAAGAATACTGCTTTTGAATTAAATCTTGTTGCATCAATTGTTTCAAATAGAATTTTTTCTTATTTTCATATTGAAATTAACGTACGTATGATATTTTATGTATATATATAAAACAGTCTTAATTTGTTTCTTTATAAATAATTAATTTTTCACATAGCTAGTATAATGGGCCATGAAAAATTTGTTTTTGCATCGGTGTAGAGTTGACTAAAGTAAAAATACACACAAAAAAAATACCCTCCACCTTAAAAATAAATTATTTACTTAAAAAAATCTTATTTGCCTAAACCAAACGATTAGGATCAGAAAAATGCCCAATTTTCAAAAATTTGAGTGTTTGGATAATACTTTATTTTTTTTACAAAAAAAAATAATAAATAGTGTTTTTTAAAATTTTAACATATTTTAAAAATATATGGTAAAATTAAGACTTAAATATGCTTTTAATAAATGAGTTTATTATATATTAAACTAAAGTTTGTATGCAAAACATAGTAAAAAAATAAAGACAGCCATTTAGATCATATTATACGGATTTCTCTGATAAGAAATGCCTTGCTAGATAAAATAATTAATTAAGAAAGCCTTATAAATTGATAACTTTGTGAAATATTTTTAAAGAGCTGTATGCACACTTAGAGAGACATTTAAAAACATTTTGTTTATACTTAGAATATTTTTCATTATTATGTGGTACAAATTATTGTTAAATTTACCTTTTTCAGAATACTTTTTTTTTAAAAAAATTCTTTAATAAATCCCATTGCTATTTTCCAATAAATGGCAACTTAGAAAGTGTAGTTCTATTTAAATAGAATTTATAATTTTAAAAAATCAATGTAACATTTCATGCGCTAACAAAAAATAAAAATATAGCACATATTGATATGTAAATAGTAGTAAGGGGGAAGTATAGTGCTTTCTGTCATGCAAATATATAGTTTATATCGTGAAAAAAAAAGAATATTATATGTTAGGAAACGAGACAAATTTCGACGTTCTTCTAACCTATAATAATCCAAGGGTTCTTTAAACTCTTTATCGCAAAAAATTCTAAAAATTTTGTATCAGTTTTGTTAGCATGTACTTTACTTTGGTTAGTGACTAAGTATCTAACTCCCACACAGTCCCCCTTAATTTAAGTATAATTTTACCCATAAAAATGTCTGTGAAAGATAAAGTAATACACGCGTGTTTACTTTATGAATTTAAACTTGAGAGTAAAGCTACAGAATCTGAAAAATAAATATGTACTGCACTTGATAAAAAAAGACATTTTCATCAAGAATGGCCTAAAGATAGTTTAAAAAAATTTAATCTCCCCGATATCAGATCACGACAGATCATCAAATATAAATATGGACAAATTTGAGATACAACTATAGAAACCAATTCCTGTTTAACGAGTTAGTAACTTTCAGAAGGGTTCAAAGTATGGGATGAAACAATATAGAAGAGTATTTATACAAAATAGGTAAGAGGTAGAAATTAAGCAAATGAGTGACGCACCACCACCTGCTACATAGTAGATCAAAATAAAATAATATGCGTTTTAAGGTGAGAGATACACTATTGCATTTTCTCCGTACTTCCCAAATACAGTGAAATACGTTTCGGGAATACGCTTAAGACGAAATATCGGTTAACACAAAATAATACAACGGTCCCGACAAACTACTTATGTATTTGCATGCATTTTTTTCTTTAACGCGAAACGAAAATCACTTAACATGAAAAGATTTGTTGTTGTTGTATTTGCTAATGTCACCTGCCTGATAGTGTCAGATCGAGACCCACGAAATTCGTCGCAACAAAGGGCTAAGTGAAGCCTGTCGTTAGTCGTAGCTTTGAGCCCTATGCAGGTGACAGTATGATTTGGCTAGGTTCCACTCCAATCTAGAGGGAGAATACCGTAGGGATGGTCAGAGGCTTCCTACTTTTCTTCCCCTTCCATCAACCTCACAAGAGGACTTGAGGCTCGACGGCTATTTAGAGTGCCCCATGCCGCGAAAGCACTATATATCTACAAAAATTCATGTCTTCTCCGGGATTCGAACCCAAGCCCAACGACACAGCAGTCAGCGACGCTAAACACTATACTGGATAGGCGACTGAAAAGATTTACCTTTTGAGTATGAACAAAATACGAAAAACACCAGCTATTTAATGAAATCTTTGAAAGAGTTTCTGTATTATTGGATTGTCCAACTGTATCATTAGAAGAATTCGTTGTAGTAGTTGATAATGTGTGTACAGCCGCAGTTTTATACAAAAGACATTTTGGAGTTGGTTCAAAGCTCAAAAAATATCATTGATGCAAATTCCAACGATGAAAATGAAATGAATAATGTAGCTCCTCTGTTTCCACGTCATCCGAAACAAAAAGCCTCATGAAAAGTATGGCATAGCTATTTAAACGCTCTTTCGAATGGTGAAAATAATAACAAAATGCAAGACACCAAACACAATTTATGTAGCTAAAAAATACATTACAAAGAAAAATATCAGATTATTTTCCTAAAACTCAATAAATGTTTTTTTTCAAAAACTTGAAAATTTTGTATTAAATTTCAGTGAATGTTTTTGTTTCATTGATTTTTATTGAATACATTCATTTATACGTACTTATGTAAGTGAAATGTACTCTAATAAACTTAATTTTGTTAAATATACGTTTTTCCTAATATCCTTTAACACGAATTTCTTTTAATACAAAAAAATATTTCAGTCTTTTCAGTTTCGTGTTAAGTGATTTTCACTGTATATCTCGGATTATCACGTATTATCATCTTTAGACAATCATAGGCATGATAAACAGCTTGATAGAAAAAATGCTTTGAAACGAGAGGTTTCAACAGTTTTGAGAAATTAAAATAAGCATTTTTATTTAAAAAAAAATAGGAATCATAAATTCTCTTTTAGCTGGGTAAGGATTGCCCAATATGAAAGGTGATAATTTGGTAAATATGATTGTTTATATATATATATTAGTGGTTTTTTCCCCTCCATTCAAAAACGACAGGAAACTTTCTTGGTTACTTGATATATATAAGTATATATCTTATACAACTTATAATTTTATATTTAGATATCAACCAAGGAAAAATATCATGCAGAAGTTTTATATCTGCAAAATACTGAATATTTTGTGTTTTACAAATATAATCTAAAGGTTTGACGTGGAAATGCCGATTTTTAATAACCATTGGAACTCTTTCCAAGTAACAGCTAAGCAATTCAACCAGAGGAAGCTTCAATATTTTATCATTTCAAAACAGCTCCGTAATATGTCATTTAAAGGCAATTGTAGATTAAGAATCATCGACACAATCGAACTCAACTGATGCATTGCAGAATTTGATTAACGGGAGTGTAAAATTGTTCGTGTTTCCAAGTAGGACTTTATCTGCGGCCCGTGTTGTTTATTGCTCGTAGAAAGGCACCCAATAAGCAGTTGAACTGTCACGGTTATTATAAATACTCGCTGCATTTCAAAATTCGATTCACGAAATTTATGATTCTGTATAACTTGAAATTAATCATATGATGTTATTAACTGTTTCTCATTTGCAGCTGGTATGTTTGTAGCTAACATCTGTTTAATTTTTTTCTGTAACTTCTTTGTGACTGCAGTTGTGTGTGTGTGTGTGTTAAAGGTACTTTAACATTTTAAACACTACTCAATTTCAACACTACTTTTTATTTTGTCGGAGCCTTCTCATACATGTTACTGAAGAAGATGCATGGATTATATATGTATATTTTGTCAGTTATTTTCACTGCTGAAAAAATATTAACAACAAAGGGATTTTCAAATGTTTCTTTTTAATTGTGAAGCATATTTTGAAATATATATAGATTTAATTTTAGTTCGATGTTTGTAATTCATAAGGTATTCTTAAACTTTAACCTTTAAGAAAGACTTTATTGACTTTTAAAAAGGTAATCTATTTTCAACATGTCTGATTGAAAAATGAAAATTGTTTCTTTTTTATATTTAAACAGGTTATAGCCTGTGCTCTGAATTAATTTTAAAACAATACAGGGTTCCAAGGTAAAGCACTTGCTAGCTAAAATTCTTTTCTTTAAAAAAAACTGTGGGAAAATAAGTTGGTTGATGAATGATGTAAATAAAGTAGTTAAAACAAATTTCTATGATTATGCGAATTAAAATTTGATTCTAAAATGTGAAGTAATGCCCCACAGTGGCTAATATTAAAAAAGTTTCAGAATTATTAATTGTTAAAAAAATTAAATTTCAAAAATAAGATTAATGGATAAGGTAAGATATAAAAAGATATGATAATATTTTTACACACATAAAACTAATATTTTTACTCAAAATCTCTCCCTTTGAAAGGAAAGAAAGCATAGATTTTGCATTAAAATATTTAAAGATTGAAAAAAAAGAATATTATAAACTTTATATATATATTTATAATATATATAAAAAATAATATTATATATACTTTATATATATATATATATATATATATATATATATATATATATTAACCTAAAACCCCCAAACAGAGTTATTTAACTGAAGAATTATGATGCAACTTTATCATTAAAAATTTATTGCCTTATTTTTTTGACATTTTAAATCTTATTCTTTACAGTAGTTTAAATTGTTTTTGATTAACATCTTATTGAGCCATATGTAAACTTTTATGATGGAAAAAAACAAGAATTTTTTTTATTTAAAGTTTAATCCATTAACTTTGGAACTTTTTAGCTATATATATATATATATATATATATATATATATAAAGTGAAGAATAACTAGAACCCATATATATATATATATATTCTAATTCTCTACAAACGAGAGATGAACATTCAGCAATCAAAATCGAAAAACACATAGACAGTAAGCAAACCACACAATGAAGGACACATGATCAATCAAAACTTTAAAAATGGATGCTTCATTGTTATAAACATTGTTGACTTAGGACAGCTTATATATAAAATAATTTATATAAAAAAAGGATAGGATTAATTTATAGGATAAGAATTAGGAAAGGAACATATAGGATTAATTTTAATAATGTAATGTATCATAACATTAACTTAAATAATACATACAAAAAAACGTTTTTAAATCGTTGCATCGTAAGTTTAAAAGATTTATTAACTATTTGAAACACAAAGTAATAAAAGAACGCGGAAATGTATTTTTAAGCTACACAATAGCTTTTAAAAGGTCGGTGTTCTGTTTTCAGAGGTACTTATAAGGGCATACTTATTGACACATTATCTCAAAAGTTTTTTAATAAGGAATGTATATTTATAACACTTCAATGTCTATGAGGTATGTATAGAAGCGTTATTTAGATTAGGTATGAATAATAGATATTTTTTAAAGCAAATATCAGTAAATATGCCAGTATTTATTTCTTTGAAAGTTAAAACACTAATCACAAAAAGTGACCCAAAACTGGAAAGGTAAAAAAATTAAGAATTCTACAATTAGGATGCCCGTCATATTGTTCAAAAACTATCTGAAGGAAGTCATAAAAGGTGATTTAAAACGAAGAATAAGGTAAATTGAAAGATAAGTAGTTCAAAGGAATGTAAAAAAAATTAATAGGTTTCATATAACAAAGGAATCGTGTGTAGGAAAAAATTTCTTCACTGAAGAATATACTCATTTCAATGAATTATTTATTTAAAAATTTGTCAGTTGAATAATGAAAAAAAAATTAAAGGGTTCTCAGAAATATAGTATGTCATTCATAGAAATAAATAAAAAGTGTTAATTCATTTATAACGTTATAATTACTTACAAATTCATAACACAAATAGTAAAGAAAATTAGAAGTATTTTAATATCTAGGACGATGTTTTCAAAACTATTTGGGAACACGACCTCATTTTGCGCGAGATATGTTTCACAACTCCTCCATTGCCTTTTCTACACCATTCGTTGAAACAATTTACGGTAAAACAATTAAGAAAATCAACAGACTATTTGGAACATATTTTACAATTAAGAAACGTAATTTCGATTTAAATGTTTACTTGGTCCCCATTGTCATTTAAACATATTTTGAAATAGTTTTCGATTCGTGATTATTAAATCAGTAAGTAGTTTATTAAGCTAAAAAATTATTCGTTTGAAATATATTTGCTGATATATATATATCGAGTATTTCATAAAACTCACGAAACTAATCGGAAATTAATACTTTGAGTTTCCATAAAGATAATCAAGTCTCTGAGAATCACTTTCTTATAAAGAACATAAGAAAGGCTTTAAAACGAATAATTTTAAGGCAATGTATAATCAATAAATAATAAAAAAAAGGGAATAACAAGCAAAAAACTCTATACAAGGTGTAAAGGAAAAAGATTGAGGGATATCGATAGTTTATTAACATCGCACTTTAAATCTACGCAGTACCCGCGGTAGCCTAGTGGTCAAGGTATCGGATCGTGGCTGGTGTGTCATGACTTCGAGCCCAGTATTACTAAAGAGTGTAGGGGAGCGATGCACGTTAAATCTGTCGAGAGCTCAAACGTCCTCCTATTGGTGGGGTGTAGTAGTTAGGAGAGAGGGTTGCCAGCTCAGGTGTTGTCCTCGTCTCTTGACCATGGCTCAAAATTGCAAGGTCCGTCACCAAAAGTCCTCGTGTAGTTGAACAGTGTGACGTTAATATTCAATCAATCAATCAAAACTACGAGATCCATCATCCATAATCTTGCTTCTAATGTATGCCGTTATTAAACACTTAAGCAACCATACTGGGAAAATAAACAAAAAATAAAAATTGAAGAATATATAGTAAGAAAGCCGGATGTATAAGAAATCAAACATCTATAGAAATGTTAAACTACTACTGAAATTAAAGAAAAAAATTATCGGAAACGCAATTTGTTCGTACAAAATTTAAAAAGGAGAGCTTTCTGTAATTATTAAAACCACCACTGAGAGCTGATCTTACGTAGACTTAAGGTATCCGCGACTTCCCTAAAATCAATTATTATATGTTTTTGTGGATATAACATTATGAAAGATCTGGAGAGGGGTAAAATTTATACAAATATCTAACAAGTAAGAGTATGTATATGAGAGTTATGCTTAACTATGATTAAAAAAACTACTGAAACTAAATTAATACAGAATACACAAAAAAAGAAAGGCATAGAGTTATGATTCATGTTTTTAAGAGTTTATTTTTATTTTAAAAATTATGCTTTGTACATTTAATGATTGTTTATAAAAGCCTTCCTTTTACAAATAGTATTATAGCGAAATTTCCTCGTTGAAGAATCGCCAATACTATTGACTATCTTGATTGACTAGGATAAAATTACGGTCACAATTTTTTTCAGCTTGTGTTAGTTTCATAAATTTGGTTTTTACATTTATTCATTTGTGCAATTTGAAATAATAGATGTATTGAATTCGGCATTGAAAGTGAGGCATTTTTTTGCTTTTTTGATGAAATATAGCAATTGCGAAGCGTTTTTAACTTTCAGTTCCTCTATAAAACATTGAAGTCCTTTTTTGACAAGAGAGTTAACCTAATCATGGAGAAAAAAGAAGAAAATTAATTCAAATCAAAAGTGTTTTAGAAATAAATTTAAAAATGATTGATTGAAATTTTAGTCACATTCAAAAGAAATGAAATATGCCAAGTATTCATTGAAGTTAACAAGTATAACTTCATATATACGAGTAAAAATTTTATAACAGGAAAAATTTAAGCTTTTCAGGTGACCAACTGACTGAGAATGCCTCGGAGCCCATGAAGATGGTATTATTTAACGAGGATCAGAACAAATACAAAATGACGAGATGATTCAAAAGCTACTTGAACGACAAGATGATGCAAAACGAAAGTTAATACAGAATTGAGCAGTCCAGGTGCGTTAGCATTCATACATCCTATAGTCATCAACAATCAATCAGGAAATCGGGCAAATTAAATTAAGAAATTACGAAAGAAAAACTTGAGGAAATCAAGTTCTACTTGAAGAAAGGGACAGAAAAGGAAAAGCCGTGTAACAGCCGTTTCACTGTTCTTTTCAATTTCCTTAATTAGATCCTTACAAGCATGATGATGTTTCGCTTGCCGGACTAAGAGAAAAAGAGTAAAATAGAGCATACTTCATGAAGTGTGGGAAATAGGTACCCGAGGACCTAAAGAATATCTCCGTTCTCCGATCAACATTAACACCCCTCTTTGAAGGGGAGCATTGCACAAACACATTCTTCATAAAAGGGTAGGTCGAAAAATCTTTTATTTCTCAACCCTTCCTTGCTTTTTGTCAAAACATGAATGCAGTAGTTTAAAAAAATCTCTGGGAATTATTCTTTACAAGGAGATAGTAGACTTTGATATAGTACTTGGGATACGTTTCCTTGTTGGCTGTTTTCGGACGGAGGGAGCAAAAAAGGTGTAAGTTTGCATATATTATTCGGTATTTTATGGGATATTTAGACAGTTTAGCTTTAATTTAAGACAGTGCTTCTCAAAGTTTCAATATTTGTGACTCAATATTCATTCATAATTTTCATCGCCGCCCCCTCCATACAATAACAATGTATTGAATTCAATAATTCTATACTTTGACTCTAAAGCTACAGTACGAGTTTAAACCAGTGCTTCTCAAACTCTCCATACTTGCGACCCAATATTTAATCATAATTTTCATCGCACCCCCCCCCCTCCATTCAATAACTGTATTGAATTCGAAAAATGCGATACTTTGATGCTAAAACTACCATATGACTTTAACCTCTTAAGTTCCACCAGCGTATATACACGTCTCGCTCAGCCAATACGTAAATTGCCCCGGACGTATAAATACGTCTTTCCGAAATACGATTTTTTTCTGATCATTCCTATCCACAAAATTATTCTGAAGGTTTTGAAATACAATAAAATTGACTTGATAGTGTTTGCGAAGAATACACTTATTTCAGATGATTTGTTTTTATTTATTCCCTTTCTCGCTCCCTCAATACACCACATGCGCGTGCATACATACAAAACGGTGGTATTGGAGAAAGAACCGCCTACCTTTTTTAATCGGCAGTTAAGGGATTCATTATAAACCGTACAAATTATCACGATAAGTGCTAATTTTGGCATGTAATTTTATATATGACAAGCCCGTGGCGTCACTGGTAATTATTAAATTTGTTATTAACTTTGTACTGTTAAATTAATTATAAAATACATTGTACGGCACTAATACATTTATATGTATATTATATCAGTGAAAAAGTTTTTTTTTAATTTTTACTATGTAATATTGTATTTTGTTTGTTTACTTACGATAAATTAATAATTATTTTAAAAATTCTTTTGTTTTCGACTTCAATATGATCGTGCCCCCCCTAGGATCATCACGCCCCCCTAGGGGGGCACCCCAAGGTTTGAGAAGCTCTGCTTTAACCTCTTAAGTGCCACCGGCGTATATAAACGTCTCGCTCAGCCAGAGCGTTGATTTCAGTGGACGTATATATACGTCTTTCCGAAGTATGATCTATTCAGATTGCACTGCTATCCGTAAAGTTATTCCGAAGGTATTGAAACGCAATAAAGGGACCTTGACAGAGTTTGCAAAAGATTTACTTATTTCAGAGGATTTGCTTATTTATCTCCCCCCCCCCCAATACATCACATACGTGCGCCTTCGTGGAAAATGGTGGCATTAGGGAACGAATCACGTAACTTAAAATCGGCTGTTAAGGGATTAATTATAAACCGTACAAATGATCAAGATAAGCGTTAATTTTTGTATATAATTTTATGTATGATAAGACCATGGGGTCATTGGTAATTATTAATGTTGTTCTTAAGTTAGTATTGTTAAATTAAATACATTGTGCAGTACTGATACATTTATAAGTGTATTATACTAGTGTAAATGTGTATTTTATTTTTTATTATGTCATGTTGTTTGTGTGTGTGTATGTGTCTCAGTAAATTAATAAGTTTTTTAAATAATCTTTTGTTTTTGGCTTTTACAATATGCTCGCGCCCTACAGTTTGAGAAACGCTGGTTTAAGATAAGGAAGTTTCAATGTGAGGTTTAGAAAATCAAATAACAATTTCTGAACTATGTTGGATAGAGTTATATTCAGTAATACCCCGAAATTACGTGATAGGTGGGACTGAGTGATAACTGCGTAAGTAAAATTCACGTAAGTCGGGGTATAATTTGTGTGTGTGTGTGTGTGTGTGGATAAAATACGTATAAATTGTTTTTATTTGGGACTAGACACGAAAAAGAAATTTAGGAAAAAAGTATTTAATAAATTCTTAAGAAAACACAAATGCAAAATCGCGACCTGAAGTTATTTTGTTGTAGAGTTTCATAAAATCTAAAAAAATGTCTGCTCAAAGATTTCTTTCTCCCGCGAAATTTCCTCGTAGTATGCTAATAATTTTTTTATTCCTTGTTTTGTTGAAAAATTTCGCTTGTTGTTGTAGACTATATTTTCTAAAATTTGTAACCTTTTTCAATTAAAGTAAGGTCTACTGTTAAATTACCAACCACCACATTCGATCTTTCGATTGAACTGGGTCTAAGGACTCAAGTTCTTCAATGCCTCGCTCTTGCTCATGTATTTCTAAGAGCTCATCAATTGTCAACATCTGACTGTGGAAATCCAGCAATTCTTGAACGTCCTCATTATCCAATTCTAAATTTATTTGCCTGAGAAAATCTAAAACTTTTTTTCAATTACATTATCAATTTTACCAATTTTTTTTTCTCAAACAAAAGACGAATCAACGAGATTTGAAAATCTTGAAAGTCGGGGCATTACTGTAATATGTTCTATAGAAATTTTTAAATTTGAGATTTCTGGATATTAAAATTTTACTTGTTTGGGATTGCTAATTCTTCATTCTATGACTTACTTTACAATTTTTTGTTACTATATCTCTTGGAAGGCATTGGCTTTTCTTTTTTAGATAATTTACTGTGTAAAAACTAAGTTATTGCATTAAAATATTTTTTAGTTTTATTGAATAATTCTTTACCAAATGCCGTTTCAAACTAGGGCCAAAAGTATTTAATTTATTTTTCTTAAATTCTAACTGTAACTGATATGTAAAAACTATTCAGATTAAAAACCCACGTTCTTCAAAATCACGATTTCTTCCCCTCCTCCAATTTCTTTCTTTTTCTTTGCATTTTCAATCTAGATAATACATATTTTCAGGAAGCATTATACTTAACGAATAACTTCTTAATACTCTTACTAAACTTATAATAGTAAAAACGTGATGAAATTATTTTACATCCTTTTCTTAAGAAGGAAAAAGGCTCGTCGTCTGTAATCATTTGCACACATATTAGTGAATTCATTAAAAAGTGACTATTATTGTGTTTGACGATGAATGAAACTTTTAGCGATTATTTATCACAGGAAATTGTGTTTTTTTTGTTTCAAGTCAAAGAAGATCTTGACTTTTTTCAAAAAAGATTCATCTGAATTTACATTCCCCGAATCCGGGTCAAAACTAGTTGAAAGTTCTTTCTTCCTTTTTAAGCAGCTGCGTTGTGTTGGACGAGCGTAAAAAATTCAAATTAAGCGGAACTAAGCCGATTAATTTAACATCAAAGCTCTTGAAGTTACGCTGCATTATATGAATTGGCGATTAATCAAAATCGGCTTTTGATCGAGCAACTTTTGATTACGTATTATAATGTTAGTCATTCGATGTATTCTTGCATTTCGTTGTAAGGCAATGACAGATGACAGAGACGTTTTTTATGTCCTTTTATTCCCGGAAAAAGGTCTGACTAAGATTTCTAACTTTTCCAAGGCTATTTTTACTATTTTGTTAGTATATTACTAGTTTCAGTCCCGACAAATTATTATTCAAAACTCATGTGTTAATCCATTTATTTAAATTAAACATGAAAATAAATCCATTTTCTATTTTTTTTATTCAGATATAATGGAAACTTTATAATACTTGCTATCAAAACAATATGAAAACGACATACATTTTTTGCTATCCCCTCTCATAATAAGGAACATTTTATCCAGTGAATAATAGTCATGCATATGAAAAAGCTTATTTTTTTATTTACTTGCATAGAAAATATGTTGTCTGTGTTGAAAGTATTGGCAGCGGTAGCTAAATATTTACGAGTTTCGTGGACAGTGAGATCAGACCGGAACAAGTCGATTCTAAAGTTGTTGTTGTTGCTAATACCACCTCATTGATAGTGTCAGATTGAGGCCCACGAAACTCATCGCGAGGCTGGTTGTACGTCTGTCGTTAGCTGTAGCTTCGAGCACCATACAGGTGAAAGTACGATTTGGCTCGGTTCTGCCCCAATTTTGAGAGAGAACACCTTTGTGGTGGTCAGGGGCCTCCCGCTTCTTCTCTTCCCCCAACTTCGCAGCTGGATGGCTATTTTAACTACCCCCTGCCGCTACATTTACGAACATCCATGCCTTCTCCGAGATTCGAACGCAGGCCCTATGGCACTGCAATCAGCGTCACTATCCACTATACCGGATTGGTGACCAATTCTTGAGTTCGAGACTAGATTTCAATAAAAGCCTATTGTGTGAATGATTGAGGGAATGAGAGTTACATCAACGTCGCACTATAAAGCAGCTCGAAGAATATCGGCGATGCATCTCGTAATTTTGAGCCTCGGTCAAGTGACGAGGACGACATCTGAGCTGGCACATTCCTCTTCTAACTACCACACTACACGAACAGGAGGACGTTGAGCCGCGACAGATGAAACGTGCATCAGCTCCTTCTACACGGTGGGTGATCCAATCAATATTTTTTATTACATTTGAATGCAATTTTATCCAAAGTAACATTTTACATTTTTCAGAAACTAAAAACTATGGAAGTTGATTTGATTTCTGTGGCTCAATGCAACAGCAACCTTGTGAAAATTTTATAATGTAAATTCAAACTTGAAGCTTCAAAAAAGGAATTATCTACAAATTATACCGTAAGAGCTTTATTCCACAATTATATGTGGGATAATTGCCTTTGTTGCTCCATATCCCACAAAACCTGTAACTGTAAAAAATTTCATGTTTAACTTAATAAGTATAAAACTGAATTCGGTTGCTTTTGCACACAAAAGTCAATTCAGCAGTCTTTTTATTAACCTTAAAACTTGTTTTAAAATATGGAATGTGTTTTTGTCACATCTGTTGGAGGATGGAGTGTATCCCGATCATTTCTTAAGTGCTCTCAAACTCATTTATGCAAATAAGTAAACGTTGCTGGAAATCACTTTAAGGTATGTCTTCCCATATCGGCAATTTTACCAATGCATTGGACTTTTCCTGCTTTAGAATTGATTATATTTTCTCTGATTCTTAGTAAGCTTTGTAAAAAATACAGAAATAATAATTTCTAAATAATTATCATAAGCCAGTCAAATATTTAAATGTATATGTAAATACAGGTAATTTTTTCACTAAATAATAATAAAGGAGAAAGAAAGACAATTTTAGAGTAGGCATAATTATTTTTTTAATAATTCATAGAGGCAGAGGAGACATAAGAGCCGCAATCTTCTATGCAAAGAGCCGCGGTTTGCCGACCTCTGCCATAAACCAACAGATTTTGAACTTTTAGCAAGATAAAGATTAAAGCTAAAAAAACTACGCTTTCATCTACGTGTTTTTTAGAATATAATTCATCCCCATTTCTATAAAAAAAAGTATGTATACACCATTGAAGTGAGATACCAGCTGAAGTGACACGTCTTTGTTATTTAATTGTAGCTGTAAATTATGACATTCATCGCCAGGAGCTCTCACGTTAATCTCAACATTTTGCGTCGTTAATAAAAACTGAATTGATCTGCCAAAGGTAACCAAAATTTTGCTTTATATATTTTTCAACTTTATGAAGTTTTTATACGTAAGATATTTAATTACAGATAATATATTTTATACAAAACTAATAACTTTAAGAAAGAAAACTAATTAAAAAAATTATTGTTGGTACCACAATAGATATAAATCAAAATTTCAGTTATAATTTTATTTACCTTTTTTTTACTGATTCTACAGTTATGCATCTGAATTTGATACGGAACGGGGAGGAAAAATATATTTAACTTATATTGCTTTATATTAAAGTTAAATTTTATTGATTTATGTAAAAGTATTAATATATTTACGAGTTTACCTTGCTGAATTGTTGTCCACACAAAAAATGCAACACAATGAAGGAAGCGTCCAAAACGCGTGAAATTTTTATCATCCATATGATTCACAATTCAGCTTATACACGCAGTGCATTTGTAGCGCTGCCACCAAGCGCTATATAAAAGTAGAACGGAAAACTATTTTGAAGTAATAAACGCTATTTTACGTGAAAAGCTTCAGTAGGCTTCGATGAAGAATATAAATCGCGTTCGAACACGTTTCTCAGAGTTCAAGCAAAGTTGCTTATAGAGAATGCGGACTATACTTCCATAAAATCGGTGATCGTGTCAATCATAACTAAGCTATAGTAATTTGGATGTGTAACAGACAGATACGAGAGGAAACTATTGAAAGATGGCACTGATTGCACCAGCCTGGTGGCATCATAACACGTTATTACAAGCATATTATTAGCATGCTACTCATAGATCGCTTTACCACGTCAGGACCTATATCACAACAAATTGATAACATTACTGTAAGATAGTGGATGCTTAAACATATTATTCAACGGAATTCATGTAGCAAAATGGATGTCACTAAGCGTCCATTGTTGTGACTATATATACTTTCCCCTCCTCTCAAAACCAAAGGCGCTTGCGTCTGCAATAGTGCATTGAAAGGTGGACATGGAAAACAAAATGGCCCAACATTTTCTTTACAGATGAATCACGTTTCTGATAGCAGCACCATGATGGTCGGATTATGGTTTGGAGACACTGGGTTAGGCTGCCTTATGCATGGCTATATCGGTCCTGTACCCGGTATTATAATTTTGAGCAATAGCGGATTCCACTTCCGGCCTAGTATGTATTGCCGGTACAATGAGTAACCAATGCTGTATCTCTGAGATTTTGGAGCCTGTTGTTCTCTTTTATCTATAGAGCGTGTCTGCGGTCACATCCTAACAATGCGCGACCACACGTAGTGTTCAATACTTCTTGACTCACCAGATTGCATTGAAGCCTTGGTTTGCCTGTTCTTCTGATCAATCGCATAGCAAACACGTCTGGTCGGTGGTTAGAGAACGACTTTTCCGGCATGTACAGCACCTGTTATCACACCAGATCAACTTTAATAGTATATAATAGCAGTAAGAGTTGTAATACACCAAGACATTAAAAGTTTCTTTAATTCCGAGACGTGTAGAAAAGAGTATTATCTTCCATGGCAACAACACTAAATACTGATTCCATTGTCTTCATCACCTCACAAAAGGCTGTATTTTCGTTATTTTAAACTTTCTATTTCGTATTGTCTTTCTAATAAATATGGCTTTGTTATTTTTTGTACTTCTTGGTGATGCATTTTGGAAGGCCAACAAAGCCCCTCGAGTAGCTAAATAATGCGACGTTATTATTCACTCACTCGGAAGCTCAACAGTGTAATCTCGATGATCGTAAAGTTGCGACCTTATAAACTCTTATATTTTTGACTTAAGAAATGTCTTTAAAAAGTGCTACAGAAATATTAACGTCTTTTTTTTTCAAAAAAAAAATTCTCAGTAAATCAGTTAATAAAGTAATTTACTTGTACATAAATGAGTTAATGAAACACAAATTTTACAGGCTCAAAATTTGAGACTAGAGTTTATATTTAATGACCTACATTACCCTCAAATTGCGGAATTCAGCAATTTCGTTTTTTATATGCTATAAATTACAAGTATTTTTGTGATATTAGAATGTGTACTGTGTTTTTTTTGTTATTTAAAGTTTGTAACAATTCTTTTCTTAATAACTAGATGCGTTTTATTCTATTTGTAATGAACTGTTCACGGGAGGATTGAAATATTTTAATTCAACTTTTTATAAAATAACGAGTACTAATACAATAAACTCCTAATGTAAATACGGTTAAAGTAACTTAAAAATAGCTTTTTTCGCAAATTTACTGAACAAAGAAAGAGTGTATTTTTGATTTTGTTCTAACTAAACAGAACTTGACAGAGGCATACTTATGCAAAAAATCGAACGTAAAAAAATATTAAGCTTAGTGTTGCTTTTCAAATTTTGCTATTTCCTGATAATCAGAATGTCTTGAGAAAAATGAATGAGATTCAAAATAAAAATAAAAAAACACTTAAAGAATTTCTTCTCCGTGCTGTACTTTCTTTGTTCGTAATTTATGAAATATATTTAATTGAATTTTAATATGGTATAAATAAGTAATCAATACCTGTTTTATTTTAAGTATTAAATATTTAATTTTGTCCCAAAGCTGTCCCTTTCATAAAAATGTTAATCACAGGCTTTTACTTTATTTGGTAGATTTGTAATTCATCTCGAGAAGCCTGACCACTAGGTATGATTTTATGCTAGTATATATACAAATACCTCCGAAAGTTATGGTATCGTATATATTTTAGGTTTTGCTTCTATAAAATATTTTATAAATTGAATGAAATGAGTTTTTATGATAAAGATAGCACATAGTATCAATACTGAAAGTTTAATACCGACCACTCTGTCGAAAACTGACTTTACAAGATTAGCATGAGTTTCTTTTAAAATAATCTTTTGAAATTTCGAAGATTTTCAAAAACTGGTTTACCAATCTCCAACTTTTGGCTCCATTTGATTGGCTGATTTGATCAATTTTGGCTTCATTGAACCCATTTACCAAATTCTTTAAGATGGAAGGCACTCAAATATGGATGAAAAGGGGTTTATCACAAGTTGATAGTGCTCTACTACTTAGGATGAATGTAAGTTTGTATTACTTACGGATGAGTCTAAGTTCACTTTAAAAAGTGTTTCTCGTGTGTTCTGATGTAGAGGATGTAAGAAGCCAATCACTATGAATCCAATATTGTTGAAAGACGCGCTTGCAGCGGTGGTGAAATCATGCAATGGAGCATGATCTCTTTGAGAATCACCGTAGATTTGTACGTGCTCCAATGGAAGTACTGTAAATGATCAAAGTTATCGAGACGAAATCCTTAATAAACATATGAAAACCTATGCTGCTGCTATTGATAATAATTTTCTTCTAATGGGCGATAAAACTCGGCTACATCGATAAATAATAGTCGATAAATACTTTCTTGGTCATTAAGCTGTTAGAATGGTCCTTTTTTCTTTTGCCTGACTTAAATCCTCTAAGACAGCTTTGGGGCTACCTGTGTTAAATAGTTGCAGCCAGGAGCATAGATAAGTTGTATACTATCTTATATGTCTGACTACCTTATCAATGGGAAATCGATCCCTTATTGATATATTTCTCCTCAAAAATAAACTTTTTGCAAAATTTTATTCATTTAATATTTCCCATATAGAATTTACTTTTTAAAATTGCTAAGTTTAATAATATAAATTATTAACATCACTAAATGTAATGTACACTAAACAAAATCAAAGATTATATATTTTAATTTTCTTATATTTAACTACAATTTTTCAAAAGGTAACTCCAATGAAACCTCCTTGTTCCTTAGCTTTTGGAGACCTATGCAGTTCATTCACTTCTTACTGCACCCATGTTTTACGATAATAAGGTTTCAGAAAAGTAAATGTTGAAATTACAAATACTTCTGTTCAAAAAAGCTCCCTTTTTTTAAACTGTAACCTAGGTATTTCTTATGAAATAAAGAAAAAATTAAATACATACATATTACAGATCTTACCTTCAAAGAATACTTAAAATATAGATATTTATTTTCTTCTATACAATTATATTTCAAGAGAACAAACCCCATAGATTGCTCCATTGTAATCCAATTGACATTTTTATAACAATCCCGTTTAAGAAAACGAGCCCTCTGCCTGGAGCTATCAAGTCCTATCATCTGACTGCATCTTAACATGTCCAAGTCATTTGAAGGCATTATCATACTTGGAAGGATACTCACGCCTCGCCATTTCATTTCTCACTATACCAGTAGTCCTTAAAAGTCATATCAATCGTACATATCTGAATGTTTATCTTAAAATGTTTTCCAAATGGCATTCAATCGTCCATGAAGATGTGTTCAGAATGTCTATGGAGCAGTCTATCAAATACGGGATGACTACTGTGACATTTCCTCAAGTGAAAACATGGAACCGTGGGATTTTCCCCCTTATGTTGGCAACACTTTTGCTGTATGGTGAGCGGTTAAGAATTTTTACGGGTAAATCGATTTTAGATTTAAATGCCTGAAGTTGTTATCGTTAATATCTGTGAGAACATTTTAAAATGTTATGGGGGAAAATGGGCGCGATTTTAAGAAATAATCATGTAATATTCATTTTTGGGATAGTAAAAATTATTCACAGATTATATTTTCTTATGTTTGGGAATCATTATTCTTTGAGATTTGGAATGTATTATCTCTCTCTCTCTCTTTCTCTCTCTCTCTCTCTCTGTGTGTGTGTGTGTGAAACACATAGACTTAGAAAAATTTAAATACATGTAAATCGTTGCAAAATATTTCTGTTAAGTTACTGATTTTAACTGAAGAATAAAATTCCAATAAAGAAATATTTTATGAACTATTTTTATAAAAAAAACTTTTTGCATTTAATTATGTTTTAAGAAATCACTATCAAAATATTTATATTCTCATGCGTAATATCTTCATTTTTATTCTCACATTTTTTACTATATTTAAATAGCTCATTTGGATCTTTTAGTATTATAAACGCATAGATGTTAAATAAGATATTACGTAGTATATTTTATAGTAAGATATGCTTATGCATGTGCATATAGGATTATGATGTAATATTTGAAAAAAATTTCATTAATAAATTAATAAAATATTCCTTTTGGAAAGGAGAAAAGATTAATAAATAGATTTAATAAATATTTTAAAAAAAATTTAATACATTATAAAAGTTTGAGAGCTACGATGACGAAAAATTTTTTTTAAAAAACTGACATTTTCAAAATGGATTCAAGAATGACATCTTTTTAAAACGACAAAATTCAATAAGTTAAACTAATCAAAGTGAATTAGATACTGAGATAAATAAATAATCTCCTAAAACTAGTTTTGTGTTGAGTATACTTACCTTCTGAATTTCCTTTTTACCAGAATTCACTAAGAATTATCTTTTTTAAAAGGCGCATGACTATTTTTACGAAGAAAAGTTAGACCTTTTACATATATGTAGGTAAATAAATAACCATAATAACTATATGCTTAAAAATAAAAATATTAATAACATATAAAAATAATTATTAAAAACTTTGTTGAAAAGAGGTAAAATACGGTTTTATGCGCCATCGTTTGAGAAATGTTTCTAGAGGACAAAGTATTGATAAAATTTCAAATGAACGAAAGGTATCACGATTAAAAATCAAAGACATTAAAAATTAAATTGAAAAAATTATGCTTTTTACTACGCTTAACGATAAAATATGTGATGAAAAAAAAAAGATTTTAAATCTTTAAACGTTGTTGAAATTCCTTATAGAGATAAAAGAAGCATTTATAAATTATGTTATAATTATTCTTCATTTAGTGCTAAGTATTCGATCTTTTCGTGCTTTTTAAAATAGCAATCGTAAACTCTGTTACGTTTAATAGCTTTTTTATTGCATTCTGAGTTATTTAAGTATTATAAAACAACGTTTATTGAAATAATTTCTGAAAACTAACTATTAGAGAAAAAATTAATTAGTATTATTGTTAGCATTTTGTACGCTTTTTGACAACTAACCACTGTATGCAGCGAAACATGCTTTAAAGTAAATGTTGAGTATTCTAAGTGAGTTTCTGTTGTCTTATATATATATTTTTAGAAAATGGAGTATATTTTCTATTTGATGCTTTCCTCTTGGCGTAAAATAAAAAATATATTTATTGCATATACTTAAAAATATTATTAAAATGAAAATACTTCCTGGTGTGTTATATTTTCTTAGTTCTGAGTAAAACAAGGAGATTTAAGTAAGAATACATAAGCAAAAATTTGTTATATGAAAGAAATTCTTGTACGTTGTTAAGTTTTCTGTCTTCATTTCAAACGAGCTTTGCTAATTTTTATTCTTTAATTTTTTTGTATTCCTCATAAGCACGTACATCCTATGCATCATTTTATTTCTTAATAAGATGAATGTGCTTCAATGCATCTTGATAAAAACTCATGTATTAACTTCATATAAAAAAAACTTTGGCTTGACTAGCCTCATTATTTCATCAGACAGTAAGCCTATTTGAAAACACTCGATAAAAAAACATTCACGTTTCAGAAAAGTAATTTAGATAATGAGGTGAGATGTACATATCCGTCATTGACGAGTCAGCGTTACAATATTAAAATCATAATTTATGCTGATTTATACAAAATCGTCGCCACATTTGCTATTCCACGATGGGCGTATCCTTTTTTCAAAATAAGCATTCCTCTTTACATAGAAATTATTTACTATCATTTACAAATGCGTGATTGTACCACTGTACATATGACGACTGAAATTTAAATAAACAAAAATATTAAAAACAAAAAAGCATTTAATTATAATATTTTAGAAACTAATATTTTGCCAACTAGTCAACGAATTTCACATTTTACGAAAAGCTGAAGCAGTAGACATTTGATGTTTTAAATGAAGAAGTATAATTTTGTAGATGTTAAAATGGTATAAGTGCCATGGATTCTTTTATGTTGTTATAAAAAGCTTTATTCATTACATAGTATGTCTTTTAAAATATTTTTTACCTCATCAGACAAAACGTATGGGTCAGAACGAAGGAAATGATTTTTAAGTTACTATTTCGTTACATTTGTCAACAAAATTTATCACGTTGAAAAATTCTAAAGCATTAAAAATACGAAAAAATAACTAAAAGGATTTTTTATAGGCATGAAAACGTGTATAAATGTAAAATCCTAATACGAAAAACATTGCTAGCATAATCAAAGTAACATTTTAAAATTTGTTTTTTTTTAATTCGAGACCAATGAATCTCTGTGTAACAGCTTTTTAAAATCATACAAAATTGAAATTCCATTTTTCCGTTTCAGTATTAAAAAGTATTCATCAATGTTTCTTTTTCTAAAAGCTTATTCAAATTATTGATTTAATAAAATATATAAATGAAAATTCCTTTACAACGTTAAGCATTTCAAGTGTCAAAAATTACCCTTAAGATATGAATACGTGGAGCATATTTGAATTATATTTTTTATAATAACCATTTTAAATAAAACTAGCAATTTTTATCTGCCTATTTCTTGAGAAAAGATTGCGTAACTATATTCGATGCATTGATTATAAAATTACAATATTTCTTATGCCTAATAAAATGCCCTTAATTTACACTCGTACAATTTCATTATGTATTGGGTTTATGATCAAATACATCTGCTTGTTATGTATATTAAGAGATCGTTAAAAAGAGCACTACTTTGTAAGTTTAAAATATTTTTTTCACATATTTTTAAATTTAAGTAGCTTGTTGTTGTTACTAATGTCACCTGATCGTCAAAGGCCCGATCGAAGCCCATGAAATTCATTATGGCAGAGGGCTAAGTGACGCCTGTCGTTATCCGTAGCTTTGAGCACAGTGCAGGTGACAGTACGATTTGGCCCGTTTCTACCACAATTTTGAGGGAGAATACCCTGGTAGTGCCGGGGTCTTCTCATCTATCTTTTTCTTACACCAACCTCACGAGAGGACTTGCGGCTCGACGGCTATTTAGAGTACCCTTATGCCGCGAAGGCCCTATACATTTACAAACATCTATGCCTTCTCCGGGATTCGAACCCAGGCCCTACGGCGCAGGAATCAGCGTCGCTAACCACTATATTGGATGGGCGACTCTGTAGTTTTATTGTTGTAGTAATATTTGAAATGAATGTATATAAATAGATTTTCATTATACATGCAAATATATAACATCAATATTCTCCATTTAAGAGTTTACATACAGCTTAAGTTATACGTTTGTAAAAGCTTACATAACGCTCACATTCAATACCATCGAATACAGATAAGAATAATCGAAGATATGTATAAATACACAAAATATTTCATTATTTAAAGACTTATTTTTGGCCTCTGTATTTCTGACAAATAATGAGCAATTTTGTCAAGTCATTCAGTTTTGAGCAATCTTGTTTAATTTAAGTCATTCATAAAAGTAATAGAAAGTTTGTCCAAATCATTTTAAATTAAATTTTCCTTCATAACTGGATAGTTATCTATTAAAGTTGAATGCATAAGACAACTGAGAGAGAGAGTGGCGCGAACAAGGGGGGGGGGGCGGTCCACGGGTCCGAACACCCCAGCAAAACCCTTGATTTTTTTCGATTGATTATTTTCCTATGTATATAGTACGTAAAATTTAATTATTTGTTATTAATAACTAATTTTATTAATTCGTGTTAATTATTTATGCAATAATTAATTTCTTACTGTTTTTTGTTACTGAAAATCTACAAAATCAAAAGAATACGTTGGGCGGTGTATTAGAGCATGATACGAGAAAGGTGGACTTCGACTCTGGACCTCCCCAACCCCCTTGATAAAATTCCTGTGTGCGCCACAGCTGAGAGACATTACTATTCGATATGTTTTGAAGAAACCACTGATATACAATGTTCGATACTTTTCCTGTAGTCGGGTTCGAGTGACAAACTGCCAATTATAATTTGAATCCCTAATATTGGCATTGTAATTATTTGCTACTAATCTCCGAGTATGGCGTTCTGACAAACGATGGGGATTGTTGAATATTTTGAAAGGATATTCTAATAAACTGTAAGATTTAAACTTTGTCAGCATGAGAAAATTTGGCTTACATTGTATTGAAGAGCACTATATATATTTTCAAGGAAAGGGATCTATACCTTCTTCTGTAACTTGACCAAATAATCACAATATAAACTAAAATTATTGGCCTACGGCAATTTTGCTTTTATACTTGAGTGAAAAAAGTATTTTTGCTTAATTGTGCTCTACACCTATACGGTTGGCAATATTTGCCCTTGATGAAAATGTAAATGACTTTCATTACACTTGGCGAAATTTTGCTTTTGTTAACAAGAAGTAACTAATATTTAAACGAATAAAGTGTGTCAGCAAAGAAATGTAAAAGAGATATCTGAATAATTTAAATGGTATTCTGACAATGAGTTCCTTTTGAGTTTCTATTTTGGATAACAAATAGATGACAAATGTTTAAATGAATCACCAAAACTATAAAAAAAAGGCTATCGCACTTCACTGCTTCTGAATTTGAAAGGAAAGTAATTAACTGTTGAGTTATAAAGTTTAGCTAGGATTATAAGAATGATATGAATCCGAAAAAGAACGATGTTCAAGTTAATGTTTTGTATGATAAAATTGGTAAAATGGTAAATGTATAACTACATTTATTTGAATATTAAATATTATATATATATATATATATATATATATATATATATATATATATATATATATATATATGTAGTTTTTAAGGCTTAGGAAGATTTTAATTTTAATCACTTACAGATTCTGGGTTTTCACAAAAGGTGTTACAACTTACAACAAAGTTTTTATTAGCTTTAAAACACAATAAAATGATTCAAATTAAATATTTATCATATACACTAACACAAATTTTATTTATTAGGAAAGCAAATACGTTGCTGTACCAAGTTATTCAGAGACAGTTCATCCCCCTCTCTTTTTCAGAGACGAATGGCTTCTGAATCGCTTAGCACAGCATGTATACCGCAGTCGAAATAAGTGAGAGAACAGAATTACGGCACACATCATATTTCCCGGCGAGTTTTAAAAGTTAATATTAAACTCATTTTGATTAGAAAATCAAGATTCTTTCATTTATCTATATGTATTGAGTAGTTTTAAGTCTCAAGTTTGCATATGTACATTCAACGAGCTAAATTATCTTTATGTTGACAAAGTTTCAATATTCCAGAAAACAAATAGAAAATTCGAGATTTTGTCATGCTTTTCTCCAGTAAAACTATTATATATGCTTTCTTAACTATATAAATATAAATCAGAAGCGGAACTCATTTGAAAAATGACGAATGTTAAGATTCTTTTGACAGAAAAAATATAAAATGAGACTAATTTTTATGATTTCTTATCTTTGCATATGCCTTAACAAAAACGAAGGTTACGTTGAGAATGAGCGCTCATTATTTAGGTAAATTCTTTGGAAATGTTTCCTGGAAATTATGCACACGAATGGTGCCAAAAATTACATGAGGCACACCTTCTAGATTATATTTCCTGGATACATTCTAGTTATCTGTAAAAGAAAGCAAAGAGTTCTGAACTGAACTTGCCAACAAGGTTGTCTCTATAAACAAAGCGGATAAAAGAAGTTCGGAATATTTATTACTTTGAGCATAAAAAGGAGCACATGCTTCCATTTGTTCCGCGGTCTCATTAGCTTAGTGGCAGGATGTTAGCATGCTCAAGTCCTGTTCTTGTTGAATGATCGTAGCACACATTTGTGTAGGACGAAGTCTTTCACTGGTGTAATTCACGACGATACGCTGTGATACTTTAAATGTTGAGGGCCACAAAAAAGTCACGATCGCCCACGTGTTTTCGTTGTTTTAAAGAACTTTGTTTCAAAGAAGAGGTCACCAATGGATGATGGTCGCAATGGTTCCAAGAAAGAGAGTGGTCGAAGGTCTTACTCGGCTTTTCGGGATCAGGATTTGACCTTTCATTGAAGACCTTTGATTATTCTTTATTGTGAGGAACATTCGCTGCATGTAAATGTATAAGTATAATGATGATGTTTTAATGTTCCCCTTTAACTATAGTGGTTTCGTTAATTTCATTCGCTTCATATAAAAGCAATGATTTTCTGATTTTTTGTTCTTAAAATTAACATGACTTTTAACTATCAAAACACAAATTGAAAGTCTATATTGAGTTGAAAATTAGCTTGTCTGCGACGTTAATATGTAGTGAAATCACACACATGAAATTATCGATAAAATCATGAAAAATTCTTGTATTACCTCGTTATTTGTCCATATATTTACAAAAATAGTTTCGCTTAAAATTATTTAGCTCGAACTCAAAATTCTTTTTCTTTAGCAGTAAATTATACATTTCTTTCTGACGCTGGATATTTATTCAACTGAAAATTTACACAAACAATGTTCATGCAGTTAAACTTAATTTATATATATATATATCGATACTTATATTCAAATAATATTTTAAGATATTTAAGCTCAGATAATATTATAAACAATAAAGCAATAATAATAATAATCGGATAATGATGTGCTCTTAATATAAGTTCTGTTGCATATTTTTATTTGTCTTGAACAAATTTTTAAAAAAAATAACTAGTGTAATTTAGGACAAGTAAGGTATTAACTAATTAAAAATAACCTTGCTGTTTTATTTGGTCTAAAAAAAGGTAATGATAAAGTACATCAACACTAAAATAAAATAAGTTATGTAATTAACAGCTATAAATTTTATTCAGCAATTTATTGCGAACTTCAAAGCCTTGTAAATCGATAATTTTCTAATTTTATTCTAAATAAGAACTTTCTCGGATTCTATAAACAAATGTATTTATTACATCATTATAAAGTACAATTTCATTTTCAGTATTATACTGCGCCCGAGAAATTTTCATGTGAAGGAACTACTTCCCTAAAAATAACTTGTTACCAATGGATTTTTTTCAAGGATATGAAATATTCTTGTTTTTTTAAAAAAACATTTAATTAAATGATACATTATATATATATATATATATATATATATATATATATGCCCAATAGCTCATTGTGAAAAATGCCAAGATTTTAAAAATAGAGGTTTGTTAAAAATAATAAGCTCAATAAGTATTCAATTTTGTTTAATTTTATAGGATAATTCTTACCGGGGTGAAAGCATTTCAAATACAAATATAACATTTTATCTTTGATTTTGACTCACGTGAAAACCCTTTCAAAAATCGCAAACTTTAAAGTAAATACTCACTGCCCAATTATAAAATACACTGTCAGGACTCTATTGAACGAACAAACGAGCTAATTCTTCGGATGAACCCACAACTACCCAGCGATAAAGAAATAAAATTTTTTCGCCGTATCAGATGGCTTTATGCAGCATAAAATCAATGTCTCAGGACGCCTGTAGTACCCAACGCGATTTCTGCAAGCTAATTTGTTTCGCATTCTTCCTCCAGGTAATGAGACAGCCCCGCGAGCTTCCACTACAAACGCCGAGAATTGACTCCCAACAATAGCGACCGTCCGTCCCTCCCAGTAACCCCGGGATCCGAACTTCTTTTCAGAACCCTTCACCCTTGATACAGATCGTCAGCGTGACATATGCAACACACTAAACACACTAAAAACACATCACCCAAATGTTATTGCACCCGGAAGCACAAGCCATACCCACCAAGAAAGTCAAAGGTTAAGTTTCAGTGAAACGAACATAGCTCTTATACGTCCATCACGGTTTTCTACAACCTCGAATTAGCTCCGAGATGGAAAAAAAGAGAGGAAAAACTTGCCCGAGTAAAAAAGGCTGCGCTTTAGATAGGTAAGGTTTCACTTTAACGATCGGGTTATGGTACCTGATTAAATACTAAAGGCCTGGTATTAGAGGTCAGTGAGAAATGCCCTTGCGTAGATGTATAGACCATACTTTTGGACGTTAAAGGGTTTCAATCGGCAAATCGGAGAGCGATGTGGGGGTTTTGTGGTCTGTCCGTCTGTCTTATGTGGCGAGGGGGCTTTACCGAAAGGTTTCAGCTACTCTGAAAGTAATGGATACTTGTAGATGTTTTTGTAGGGATAATTATTAATGGCACATAACAGAGTGCCAGTACCACTTAAACGATTTGACTAATCGTTCTCTTTTTTAAAAAGAGGCGACTGGCTTATGTAGTCTGATGGATGCTGTCACGAGTGGTATTTTTTTCCAGTCAGTGTACTGCTAGTATTAGTTTTACTATGCTAAAGGTATATTACTTTTTGTAATCTTTGACACCCGACCTACAGTCATTTATATTTCAAGTAAAATCAATCTATGAATAGAAACATTGTTTTGTGTGATTGATTACTCATTTTTAAATGCAGATTACTTTGATGTTAAGGACAGGTGCTTGTACTTTTTAATTGACTATTTGCTTTTTTAATTTAAAGATTATTCTAAAAGAACATTAAGACAGTTCTGTCTCTCTTTCTCTCTCTCTCTCTCTCTCTGGTATTACATATTTATGAAATTCAACAATAAGTTTAAAATTTTTTAATGCAGAGTCGATTTTATAAAAACATTCCCATTTCGAATAATTGCAGTATAATTCTGTATTTTAAAACTTAAGGTATCCGACTACCCTAAAATCACGATTTTTTTAAAAAATGGACAATTTTTTTTTATGATTTTATTTCATAGGCCATCTTATTAGCTTCATAAAAATACCTAGGTTTTTATTTTCCTTTCATTAGAACAAAAACCACAGGTGTTTTAGTAATAGCAGATGCTATAACTTTACATAAGATGTCAAACTTTAAAATGCACTTCACTCGAAATGTGTTTTTTCCGAAAAACTCAAACGGGGACAGCGATTGCTCAGAAAGTTTTTTAAATAATTTACTGAAAATTTGTGTGTATGCTCTGTATAACAGCAGAAGAGTTTTAACCTTCACACTTATCAATCACTGTTTTATTACAAAATTTACAGTTCTTTATGTGAATATAATCACTGTTTTTTTAAGCAATTTCATATAACAGCTAAGATAAAGTGGTATAGTTTTTGTGAAAATCAAAATATCTCTTATCCTGAATGCCATTTCAAAAAGGAATAGCAAAGTAATACATCAAAATTGAAAAATTGAGAATTTGTTCTATTACTATTTGTACTGAGCGGGCCCCGTTTATGCAATATTTTGTCAATTTGTACCCATTTTTTTCGCATTTTAGTAGTAATAATTTATTTTTCAATTCTTAATTTTAGTCTTCTTTTCTTAAAATGTTCTAAATAAATCTAAAAACCACAAAAAAATCTCCATATATCTATTATTTAAAAAAAAAAAGTTGTCGCAAGTAATCGGATACCTTAAGAGTAAACAAATTAAATAAAAATTTAAGATGAAATTTTATAAGTTCAACATGGGATTTTCATCAATATACCGAAAAATATACATTTTTTAAATCTGATGTTCTGCTTACTTATTTAGAACGATATATTTATAATTAATATCATAAAGTAAATTCAAAAAGATTATATATATATATATATATATATATATATATATATATATATATATATATATATATATTATATATATATATATATATATATATATATGAAACTTGATTTCTGGGCACTCTTTTTCTTATTTCGTTTTCTTTTGCTCATTAATCAATACATCTAATATCAAAGGGGGGTATATAGAACACTTGATTCTAGATAAATGGAAACTGTTGTTATTATAAGCATATAATTTCTCTTTAAAAATAAAATGATTTCGCTTCCACATATTTTTTTATTTTTAAAATAAATAAACAATAGATATTAAAAATTTCGAATTCTTTGATATTTTTAACCTAATGGTTCAAAGATGAACCCAAAATACATTGGACAAAAAAAATTGTAGCTTCGTAAGGTTAAAAATAATGTATGTTATAAGACCTGTCTTCAATTTTTGCATGTTAAAAGACTAAAAAACATACCATTTAAAAATGTTTTTATCTCATCTTTAAAACTGAATACATGTATAAGTATGTATATATATATATATATATATATATATATATATATATATATATTTATGTGTGTGTGTGTGTGTGTGTGTGCATTCACTATTATAATGTGTTTGATAAAACACGAAAAGATGATTTCTTAAGACATATGCCATAGTGCCATTAAATATCGGACTATCAATGGATTTTAATACAACATAGAATACAACATAGAAACAGTACAATTTGAAACGACATAATGTATTTCGATTTTGGAATCATGCTCATTAAATTTATAGTTTTTAATTTAATGTAGAACGGACATTCTTATAATGAGTTAAACGAAGCTTAAGACCTTGCTTTTTACATTAAATCTGTGTAAAAATTTGGGCATTGCATACAGATTTTCCTTAAAAAAATATATGAGAAAGGCTAGTTAAATTATACCATTGACAAAAGAGCATGCTATTAATTTTCAATGTAAATTAACAAAAAATGGAAAAATAAATTTTCTGAGTGGGAAAAAAAGCTTACAATATAGTGTGTGTGGTTTTCTCATAATATAAAAGAGATATGTTACCTTTAAAGAGTGTGAAATCCATTATTTCATAGAATAACTAGGCATTTTATGAAATAACGATTGCTAGATCATTAAAGTATAAAATACGGCACTCGAAAGTTCTTTGAACTGGTTTTAGTTGTTTTTAGTCAGTTTTGAATTCTAATTTAAAGTGTCATCACAGCAATCCTTGCTCTAATAAATAATGAAAAGTAAAATAAAGGTATTTTATAAAATTTAAATTAATATTCTCTTACAATTTTGTTTGAAAAAGTTTACACAATATTTTTATGAAGCAACAGTTTTTCTTCCCAGCGGTATTTTTTTGATAATATTTAAATATAAGGATTTCTGCAACATATTTTATTTTTTTCCTTTCCGTTTAACTAATGTTAGCTATATGAACAATAATAAATTATATCATCTGCTTTTCCTTATTATTTATCACCTAATCATCCATAATGGGGATAAAATGTATTTATCGAGAGACTTTAGCTATTTATATAATCAATTGATTTATATAAAGTAACTTTGAAACTGTTTATTTTTCACTTTAACAGTCTATTATTAGTTATTTCATAGAATAACTAGGTAAGGTATGAAATGTTTCATCTACTATATATTTTAACTGACTTGTCTTGCTATTTCATGAAATACATAGCTATTATATGATATAACTGAATTATACACTTTAACTATAACATATCCATAAACAGTCGAACCCCCATATTACGCACCTCAATATTGCGAATTTTTCTGTATAGCAAACTTTTTCCCGGAACCAAGAACATTTCACGATTTTCATCGTAAAATAACCTCCCTAGAGCGAAGTGCATTTTCTATATAAAGAGCTTTTTCTCTCGAAACTCAATTTTTTCCCCTCCCTTTTTTTAAAGTATTTCTGGACATTTCAAGTAATTCTTCCTTTTAACTCATTTTATGGTGGTCATAAATCTTAAACCGGTTTTATTAGTACCTAGCTAGCCAAGAGCAATAGAAATCTGGGCGTTTCATTCATGAAGTGCAACCTTTAATCCTCATCCTCTAGTTAACTGGAAACATCTTCAATAACCCCTTTTACCATCATTGGAGTTGTCTCGTGTTTTTGAACTAGTCTACGTTCATTTGCAGCGTTTATCAGTCATACTGGTAACTTCGTTTCTTGAAGCTCGAAAATGTCAAAGCATAAGTGCTTGATCATCAAAGAAAAAATAATAATTCTTCAGAAAGTGTGGATTGTGATCCGCGGACTGGTACCGGCTCGGGGATCAAATGGTGCCGGACCGCTTGAAGAACTTTAAACTATTGCCATTTTATTTAAAGTGGTGCATTTCTCTCGGATTTGCGTAACTTTCCACGGAAATCACTTCATATTCCACGTTAAGTCACTTTTATTCATTTTTGGTGTAACTATATTTTATTCTGAAGGCATATTTAAATGTAACTAAATTAAAATTGTTCAATCAAAACTATCTACAATATAAACAATCAACGTGCCCCACCCTCAGCGGGCCGCGGTAAAATTATCAAACGTTGACCGGCCCGGTGCGATAAAAAGATTGCGGAACACTGGATTAAGGCATCAAGAAACTTTCCTTGCAGTTTTTTTTCTTTCTTTTTGATAGGTAAGATATAAAAAATAAATTTTATTAATTTACAAAAAAGTGTGTATAATTACATTTTTTAATGCATAGTGTTTCATGTGGTTTATATAAAGAAAATTGAAAGATGATCCTCTCTCTCTCTATACATATATATATATATATATATATATATATATTAGCGACTTCATTATATAGAGGTTCGACTGTATTTAAATTTTAGTTGATACATATGGTTAAGAATCCCAAACAAGTTTTTTATTAAAGTCTACTTGGACAGTAAGTTCTTGTTGTTGTTCTTTTAATATGAAAATTTTATTACATAAAAAGTATCATTATTTTGACCTCTTTTGAATGCTCTCTCTTATATGAGAAGGATTCCTCGCCATATACCTTAGCGACATCCTTCTCTGCATAAGATTCCAGTTTTGAAAAGTTTGGAGCGTAAGCAAATCTTATAAAAAAGGGGGTCGCACGCACTGGGGGCTGAGCCCCCAAGTACCATCTTTTTTCTTTCTTTTTGAAAGTCCCGTAACATGATGGATGATCGCTGGTGGGAAGTGGATTTTGGTGAAAGGGGAAGTGGCGGTGTCCGTGTTTATGGAAGAGACATTCAAAAAGGAGGCTGGACGTCCATTTTATGGAGGCAATCGTGCGTAGATCATATTGTAACCTGCCTTTTTAGTGTACCACCTTTTGATCGCATTTGGCTGCTACAGGGAAGAACCTCAAATTGCAGTAGGGGAATTGTTGTAGAAAGAGGACACTTGAAAAAAATTAGATAATTGTAGCCCTTCATCTCTCAAAAAGTATAATTTATAAAAATATATTTCATAAATTTTGATTTAATTAAATTAAAAGATATTCGGTCAAAAAATGACAATGTTTGATTCTGTTAGATGAAAATAAAATGTTCCTGCTTTTTAATGAACATCGATGAGGAAGTATAAAAAAATATGGATGAAAAATAGGGAAAAAGAAAGATATCAAAAAATATTAATAGGAAAAACTCAATCCATTCAATTTACATATATTCTTCAGAAAGCTTGCAGCATTTCAAATTAGCACAGCAATACATTCCTCAACTTATCAACTAATGAATTTCAATTTTTAATAAGTTGTATTTTAGAGATAAAATGGCATGAATATTTTAAGATTAAAATAGATAGTTTAAGTTTTGGAAAGAAAAAAAATAGATGCTGCATATTTATTTATGTATTATAGACTGAAGACTACTTTTTTTTAAACTGTTAACTAATAAACTGCAGGTTTAAACTGTTTTTCAACTAGTCAACCTCATCCTTTTTGTATATAATACTTAGCGAAATCCACACACAAATGAAATATAAAGTATTGAAGTTATGAATCCAGTATTAAAAACAAAGGTTACATACATAAAAAGCATTCGAAATTGCTTAGATCTCACTCGAATAAAATACATATGTATGCAATACCTTTTCACATATGAGGGATGAAACAAAGCACCTAGTTTTGAAGAAGGAAAGCCAAAAAAATTATTAGATTTGGGAAGCTGAATTTTGGTGTATAAATATATAAATCTTATTTTGAGACGTTGAGAAGCAATTGTTTGAGGAGATTGTTACTTGCAATTCAGTTAACTCAAGTCACAAATTCAAAAAAAAAAAAATCAAGGTTTTACTGATTGCAAAATGGAACATGCCTTAAACTGAAATTGAAAATCTCTATAATATTGTGTTAAAACCTCATGGTGGACCAAATAGCATCCTTTAGAAACTTCACATTCAACCAGAGCCTCACTTTGACCGTCATTAGTCTATTTAAAAGGAATAATTATTGTGCTAGACTAAATGTTCCGAGTTTGCGCCTCATTTCTGTTATCAATAGGAAACCAAATATTTTATTTAATGTTAATGATAGTTTTATTTAAAAAAAATATCAATATGTGATGATCCAAAATTGATTTTCTAATGATTTAAAAATTTTGTCAGAGAATAATGACATTTTTTCCCTCTCGAATGACTTCTTTTTTTAGTTCTTTTTAAAGTTCCGTACTCGTAATTCGAGAAGCATTTCTCTTGCTTTTACTCAATGACATTTTATGTATTTATTTAAAGGAGCAATCTTTAACAAATGGTTCGAAAAGAGTAGTATGTCCCTTAAATCAATAATCGACAGCTTTGAAGATAATTTTATTTAAAAATATTTCTGAAAAACATTTTCAGTTTATGCTTTTATATTATTTGTTTATTGGAAAAATATTTGTTGTTGCTAAAGAAGAATAAAACAACTTTATACGTTGCCTATTTAAGAACAAAAACATTCCATAAAACTATTAAAAATTTTACAAAACTGAGCTGAAGGGGAAGTTTATTTAATTATTATTTTGTTTAATAAATAAGACAATTTTTTACGTACACGTGTATGTGTCTAAGATTTACAAGAATTATATGCAATTTTAACTTTAAACACTAAATAAAATACTTCAGGATAATTTTTGTCTTAGAAGAGAAAGGAACTTTTTTTTTTTTTTTGGAAAAATAAATGTTATCCTTAATTTTTAATGAAATTACTTGAGTGTTAAAAATTACATTTATGAAAAGATCCTAGTAAAAATTTAAATAATATTCGACATCTCTTTATCATCTATTAAATTTTGCTGTTATTCTTCAGAAAAATGCCAATCAGGAATTACACTGTTTATGATTATTATAAAAGAGTAAACATTGTAACTTCAAAAGTTATAGGTATTCTAGGTAAATTAAATTCGTTTACAATGACAATTTAGATTAAATAATAAAAAATAGTGAATCAAATATTCAGAAAGTTTTGAATTAAAGTAATTTAAGAAGATTTTTATAAAATAGAATATTGTTATTATATTTTATTATTAACATTATTTTTAGTATTTAGCATTTTTTTATACATTAATATTGGAAGAAGTATTAGAATGTGAATTTTTGTCTTCCCAAAAATTTTATATACCATTTTATTGTACACATGCATTGTCTTTTTGCACATAACATTCCATTATATGCTTATTAGTTTTCATTTTGGTTTTACATTTTTGATCATGTTTACTTTGCTGCAAAACAAAACTAAATTTTGTCTTTATTGCTATATATTTGGAGACCTTATTAATTAATTTATTATTTTTTTTCTTTTTATGAAATGAGTATAAGTTAAGAAAATTTCATTAATTGTTCTGATTAAAAAAGGAATATTAATTTTATTATTTAATAAGTTAGTGTATACGGATTAACAGTTAAATTTTGTCAGCAAAGAATATGTTTCGAAAACAAAAATCTTTTTCAAAAATACCATTGCTACTTTCTAAAAATAATCATTATTTTTATTTTATTGTACACTCAGAAAAACTTACGATTCTGTATCATGTAAGTAGCTCAGTTTTTTCTTTTAACTGTAAAGTTGACTGGCTGATTTATCCATAAAAAAATCCATTAGAATTGTAAATAAAATAAAATTTTGATATTTAAGAAAATATCTGTTTCTCCAAATAAAATATTCTAAACGTAATAAATCCCATACTTTAAAAAAATGAAAGCATGACTAAAGACACTCAACTAGATATTTGAAAAGTCAAGTTGGAGGCAACGATAAACTCTAAAATCGAAAAAAAAGCATCATTACCTCGCCACCCATATCGCTGATATCACTCTTATATTTTCGTGATAAAAAAACAACAATAACAACAGTAAAAATTCCATCACTAAACAATAGCATTACAGTTACACAAACATTTCAAATTATATTTTGCGGTTTTCTCCAAACTAATATCAATGGCCCTCATCATTATATTCTCCAGAGCCCTTCATTTATAAATCGAAGTTTTCTGTTGTTTCTTAAAAATGGTATATTGATGATCTCAAAGTAGCAAGAAAAAAAACCTCTTAACAGGTCTTTAAGTTTTATTGAACCTTATTTATCCTGAGATAAATTGATGCTGGCATGTGAGCTTAAAAGTCTGTAATAAATGATCCCATTTACTGTAATACATTACCTTTCGGTCAATTGCTGCATGCGATCGCTAACTCGTTTTCTTTGGCTGGCGCAGATTGGCTGGTAATCGTGAGCTATCTACTTTAAAATAAAGCACCTTAGAATTATATCCGTTGAATAGGTCTATATGGATTGGCAGCTTGCATCAAGAGCCAGTACTACTCTCAATGAAAATTGCAACCTTTCAAAGCCTATTCGAAACATTTTCGTGCTGAACTTTCAAAATAATGCACAATTGCTTAAAAAACCGTGATAAAAAGTATTTTCAAATACAGTCGGATCTTTATTTAACGAAGTCGCTAAATCCCGAAAAAGTTCGTTATATAGAAAATTCGTTGTGTATAGAAGTTCATATTTCAATATACTTTATAAACCACATAAAACAAAATTTTAATTCGTAAATAATATATATATATTAAAAAAGTAATTATTCACACCTTTTTGTAAATTAATATCTATTTATTTTATATATCTTACCCATCAAAAAAAGGAAAGAAAAAAAAGAATATCGAGGAATATACTGTATTTCCAACATTAAGAAAATAATTTTATATTAAAATTAATTAATTTTTTAAAGACATTTTCTAATTTAAGGCATACAAGTAATTTTAAACGAACATTACCTTATAACCAATAGTTTTAAGCATGCACTACCACATAAGTCCTTAAATTTAGTTACTCATAAAATTTGTTAATTTTGTTTGAAAAAATTCTTTGCTTCATAATACGCCTCACATCTTTGCAAGGCACCGAAAATCCCAACAGGCCATTTTTCCATGTATTTTCTTAAATTTTTCTAGCTATCCAATGCTACCTAGAAATAGGTTGTTTTTATATTAAGTAAGGTACAGAGATCGAATTCTTTTATCTCGCATTGTGTGTATCCACTTCAAAACTACCTCATCAACATCTTCATAGACACGTGTTCTTAGGAGTTTTGAACAAGAAATCGATGAATCATAATTGGTAACTTATCTCGATTTTTTATAATAGTTAATTAGCTGTTTGGTGGAATACCAAATTTTAAAGCCATATCCTTTTTCTTGACTCCTTTATGCACTTCCTGAATAATTAAAAAAAATTTTATTTGATGCTCAAGCACTTACGTTTTGACATTTTCGAGCTACAAGAAATGAAGTTACTAGTTCGACTGATCAACATTACAAATGAATGGAGACTAGTTCAATGACACTATTGTGAAAGATGATGACACGAGACTGAGAGGGAAAGGGGATTTCGAAGATGTTTCTAGTGAACTGGAAAATGGGGGTGGGGGTTAAGGTTGCCCTTCTTGGATGGAATACCCAGAATTCTACTGCTCTCGCTGAGTTAGGTACCTAATAAAACCAGTTGAAGATTTATGACTACCATAAAAAGTGTTAAAAGAGAGAATAACTTGAAATGTCCAGAAATACTTTAAAAATAGGGAGAACAAAAATTGAATCACAAGATAAAGGTTCGTTATATAGAAAATACACCTCACTATTGGGAGGTTATTTTACTAAGAAAATCGTGAAATGTTCTTGGTTCCAGGAAAAGTTAGCAGTATAGAAAAATTCACAATGTAGAGGTCTTTAATGTGGAGGTTCGGGAGCACAAGAGAAATTATATTCGGTTAAAGTATCTTGAGAAATTTTGTATCATCTGAGTGGGATTGATGATCTTAATACAAATTTTATATTGCTACCATGAATCAATATTACACATTTTCTTTAGACTTAATTCCGTATTTAGATCTGTTATTCAACCATTTAAATTAAGGATATCAAACTTAAAGTCAAGCAAACAAGGTTTAACTTTAGGTGGGCCACAAAAAAAATCAATATTCATAGAAACGTCGGTTTATTTCGAATAACACATTATAATAAACATATATAACAGAACAAGAAAAATTTAAATGCTTACGTCCTGACACTTGACATCTCTTTTCTGCTACAATCTTTCCCGTTTCAGAAAAAATTGTTTTATTTTATTATACATTATTGTGTGCCGACATATGGCCGGGCCGCAAAAATGTTCATCTCGACCGCAAGTTTGACAACCCTAACTTAAATGGTCTCATCTAAGAAGGTCTTGAGGCATGGGCCAACTGGGCCCAGGGCTTCATCCACAGGGGGGGGGCTTGTGTCGTTCTCGACTCTCAGTCTTAATAATATCATGATTCAGATAATTTTAAAAGTCGACTATAGTATTCCCATACATATTCTTTGGAAAACAGGGAATTTCAAATTGCACGTCAACTGAGAAAAGTGGTATTATTATGTGATGACCGTTGTCCATGTCTGGGTCTAGACCTAATACTATTCAATTATTTAGTCGAAATGCGGCCATCCATCGGTTTCTGAAATTGAGAGTCGTGTACATTTACCCGTTTCAAATTACCGTTTGAACAAGTATTTGATAATGCATGCTACTGTCTACCTTTAAAGATCTCAGGTAGGGGCTACTTTTGCTTTGGGGCCCAGGTTCTCAAAAAATCTTCCTTCTTCTTCGGGCCCAGGGCCTTAAAGAGTCTTAAGACGTTGCTAGTCTCGGAATAATTGCATATGTTTTAATTGAAAATATAAACTTTTTTAAATGTAACAACTTAAATGAATTTGTTGCGAGTTAAGTTGTTTTATAATGAGTATTTTTTAGTTAAAAATCAGTTAAAAAAATTACCAGAAATAATTCAATCAAGAGGTGTAAAATATCTTAGATATCATAGTGTAAAAACTTTCCATTCTTGTAAATTAAAAAAAAAATTACAGATATGTTGAGCTTCATTTAAAGATTTGATAAAATAATACTTTTATGTGAGCTTCAGAAATTTTACACTAATTCATAATATTTTCATAATCTATTATTTTTCAGTCAATTATTGCACATACATGTTCAAGCTTTTGAAATTTTTGGAAGGTACATGTACTTTTCGTGATTATAAAAACAAGTAAAAGTGTAGTAGTTATTTAAATGTATTTACCTGAATTTTTAACTTTAATCAAATCCTGAAGAGATCTCATATATCTAAATTGGTATTTTTGTTCTCTTACAAAGATTAATAAGAACATTTTCATATATTTCCGAAAAAATAATCCTTAGAAATTTATTTTAAGGATGAGGGGAAAATCGTTTTTTTTTTTTTAATTCAGCACACAGCAAGCAATAAAATACAGTCGAGCCTCCATATAACAATCCTCTATGTAGCGAGTTTCTCTATTTTGAAAACCGTTTCCTGGAACCAAGAGCTTTTTACTATTTTCTTCGTAAAACAACCTCCAAATAGAGAAGTGCATTTTCTATTTAATGAACTTTTTCTCTTGTGATTCGAATTTTTTTCTCCCTATTTTTTAAAAATAGTTCAGGAAATTTTTTAAATTATTCTCTCTTAGCACTTTTTATGGTGATCAATGATCTTGAACAGGTTTTATCAGGTGCCTAACTCACCTACAGCAAAAAAAATTCCGTAATTACTGATTAAACAGATTTTATCAGTAATTAAATTTAAGGACGCATGTGGTAGTGTATGCTTAAAATTATTCGTTATAAAAGAATGTATGTTTAAAATTACTTGTAGGCTTAAAATTAGAAAGCGTCATTAAAATTTTCCCTCATTTTAATATAAAACTATAGTTTAAAACTAAAAATAGATTGTATTCATGGACAATTTGTTTTAGATGGGTAAGATATACAGAATAGTAAGTAAGTAAGTAAATATTAACGTCGCACTATTCAGCTACTCGAAGATACATAAAATGAATGTATATTAATTTACAAAAAAAAGTGTGAATAATTATTTTTTTAAATAATGTATAGAATTTATGAATTTTAAATTTGTTTTATGTGGTTTCTAAAGTGTATTGAAAGATGAATCTTTATTTTAGAAATTTTCCATATAACGAACTTTTGTTCGGGATTTCGCGATTTCGTTAAATAGAGGCCCGAATGAATTTAAAAAAAACTAAGATAGCATTTATTTTCTTCTTTTTTTCCTCTTCTTATTTCTCTGTGTAATAGAAAATTTTACTATGATAAATTGGTAACATCGCATGCACTTTAGACTTGTAATTAATAACCCTTGTAACAGATTCCTCGTGCCACATCCCTTAGTGTGAGAAGTTCAGAAGAAGATTAGCCATAGTCAATGCTACTCTATTTACTAACAATTCTCAACAAAGATACAAATTCAATATCCCAAATTAAGAAATGCACCAGCTACCAAGTATGTTACGCAATAGCGAGGTAGACGAGATGTTAGAAGTATTAACAATAAACAGGATTACTTACGTCCGCGCAATACACCTTCTAAGTGAAATAAACCTAATCTAATTCTACCATTACTTGACTAAATCGTCAATCTTAATATTAATCAAATAAGTTAAGAATTGCTCTCGCCTAGCTTTATGTTTATCAATCACTGCTATCCGATAGCAGTCTAGCCTCTCTACCTCTAACTCGAAAGTTTAATCTTTATATACAAGTCTTTTACATAATCACATCTTCTTCGGTGGAGGTTTTTAATAGAATAATTTTTGAAGACCCATTATATTTCCCAAGAGGACTATTAGTAGAAAGAACGTGGATAATCCCGTTACATCCGCATTACAATATTTCCAGTGAATGTTGTTTGTGAATCTTCTAGTCTGCCCTCAAATCAATATAACTATTATATATGACCATTTTTAAATAAAAACCCACTCAGAATCCTATCATATAAAAACGTTGACCTCCAGCTATTGGTTCCAGGATTTAACTTTTATAAAGTATATAGACAACATTTTCTTCTTTAAAATCATATCGTAAATATTCCTCCCTTTTCACTCTGAAAGCAATAACATCAAGTATATACATGAACCTGTCTTACAAAATGATATTCAAAAAGATTTATCCTATCTCTTGCGATAAAAATAAATATTTTTTTTTTAGCTTCCATACGGAAATCTAAAATAAATGCTTGAATTTATATCTAAAAAAAGACTATTTTTTTTTTACAAAAACATCTTGAAACTTTTCGTGATAAATAGACACGATTCATATACAATTAAACTTCAATAAGAAATTATCAATGTTATAACAACTATCTTTCGAACGAATTATGTCCATAATATATTGATCTGGAATTATCTTAGTATTACCAACGTTTGGAAAGTCGATCTTTAAGTATTAACAGATCCTGAGCTTAGCATTATAAAATTCGAAAAAACTATACATACTCTACAATAATTTGGGAAAATCGCATACTCTTAAATATTAGTAATAAATTATCAATTATCGCCGTCACATGTCTTAAAATAACAGCAATAAATTTTTAGTTATCTTTATTGTATGTTTATAAATATGAGTAATAAATTTCTTCTTTTACAAGTTTATATCTATTACATACTATTCATAAATCGGCTATTCAAAATCCTCAGCAATAATAAACTATATTTTATATGAAAATGAAATCACTTTATGATTCCATCAATGTTATTAGATCTACTTAGCTTATCAAGCTTTTAACTTGTCTGAGAATAAGATGTAACTCACTTTATCTCGAAATGTGATAATTATTATTTTTAATTTCGTTAAAAATGGTTTTAACCCTTTATCTACCTATGGACCTTATAAGTACCACTCACTTTAAAATTACATAGAATAATCATTTTTACGAATACTCTGACGATACTTATCAGGAATATTCTTTTACATCCATCCTTTCAAGATATATGGCAGCATGGGTTCTATGATGAGTATTTTAACGGGGAAGGCGAATAGTTTTATAGCAGAAATTGCGCTTTCAACTGATATTTTGATTGGATTGCAAAGATTGTCATTTTTGTTCCGAAAAAATAGTTAATGTCAAAAGGTGTCTTTTTTTGTGTGTGTGTTAAGGAAGACCTTAAAAAGCAATTTGACTATTTATTGTAAGTGAACAGTGTGTATGCAATCACTTTTACAGTTGATATCTTTAATTAATTAATTAGCTCTAACGGATTAAATTTCCCAAACTTGAGTATTTTGTTTATGTATATCCTTTAACTTTCAATTTAATGATTCAAAAAAAAATATTGCATGAAAAAAACTGCAGTAAACCATAATGAGGTATGCAAAGGGTTAAATGCGATTTACAAAACAAGTATAAGGAGAAGGTATCTTAATTCCCATGGTTTTTTTTTATAGAATTATAAGATAAATATTTAAATTAATTCAATAAAAAACTTCATTTCCCCCCTCAAAATACTGTGTGAGATATTGAACTTTCCCGTGATAAATCAATATCGTCCCAAGCGCTTAAAAATCGGTAATAAATTACCATTATTACAATACATTATCTTTCGGTCGAATGCTGTTTCTGAATCCACTGGTTTCCACTCTAAACCACCACTACTGCTATCTACAAGTACTTTACATGAAAATAAAATACCGTAGGATCCCATCACTTAAAATCGATCGACTCGGGTTGTCAGGCCCCGAGCTCAACTGTGCGTAAAATACAACCTGCTTTCTTTCACAGCACATATTCGCAACATTTCCAATGAGAAGACCATAAAAAATTAAAGGAATCCATCTTAGCAATGAGCATATTATAAGCGGCTCTTTCTTATTCATAGTGCTTGTGCAAACATCCCACTCAGGCTCTCCTTGTAGGACCCTCCTTTTGAGAAACCCCCTTTTTAGGGTGATTTCTCGGTAGTACCTTTAAGAAGTGACCGCATTTCGCTCGTTTTTCCGCTCTGCCTATATATTCATAGGAGTCAGGGCGGAAAAAGAGTAGTCCCCCCTCTATCTAGAAGTTCGCCAGAAAGCAGTTCGTGTCGCTTATGCTATCATCCATCTAAGTAAACAAAGCCTTACGATGGCGTGACACTTGCTTCCTGTCCAATCGGGTAAAAGTTTGATAGTGCCATCCCCCCTTTTTTATTAGATCTTTTTTTAACTTCCGATTTTTTTAATTTTTAGGACCTTTTTAGCTTCTTTTGACGGCAACCTATTCTGAGCATTTAGAGCAAACATGCATTAGACTTGGAAGGGGGCATTATTCTTGGAGTTTAAGTGGGGAATGAGAATCAGATCCCGATAAAAAAAAAAAGATTTTTAAAAAAAAATTCATGAAATGAGGTATTTTATTTTATTTTATCTATTGTAAGTCATTAAGCATTGTTGTAATTAAATTTCCTTGGCAACAAATTTTGAAACTTTGATTGATACTCAGATTTTATTGAATTAAGCAAAGAAGATTTTACAAAAAGTCACATTTTTGGTTTCCTGCTATTTTAGCTCACACTCACTCTTTCTCTATATATTGATATATATATCTTGATCAAATTTTCAATCGTTAACACAATGCTTTTTATTCATCCACTCTAGATCAAATACATTTTTTTAAACGTAGTGGATGACACTTGTTGATAATACAGTTTTTTCAAATATAAATTCATTAATTTAATTTAATTAATGAATAAATAGTAACAAACACAAATAATAGCTCAACGCCATACATAAAAAGGAAAATCACTCGTTGTGTCCCTGTAGCGCAATGGATAGTGCGTTGGACTTCTAATCCAAAGTGCGTAGGTTCGAATCCCACCTGAGCTTGCCTAATTTCTGAGAATGTGATTTATTTTTTTACTGTACTATTTTATTGGTGTAATTAAATTTAATTAATGAATAGAGAGAGTAACACAAACAAAAATAGTCCAATACCACATATAGAAAAGAAAATGGAAAATTCCAAGGAAATCGTTTCTTATTTTGCCACATAATATTGTGATTGTGTCATATGTAAATACATTTTTATATGAATTGTAATTATTTAATAAAAAAAGTAACTAAAATTAAATTTTTCTTTGTTGATCTAAGTAGGAATTGTGACTTAATTTTTTTATATATATTACTTGTTTTTCTAATGTATATGTTCGAAACGAATGTAAAAAAAATCGTTTCTCCCTTAAAAATGAAAAGAAGAGAGGGAGGATCATAATTAAAAAAAAAGATAAAAGTAACTAAAATAATAAACAAGGAAAGATGCATAACAATGAAAATTTAAAATTTACTATAAATCGTGTTACTTTTGAGAAAAACCTAGTAATTAAAAGACACACAAGCCCTATAATAATTTTTCCGGATTAGACTTTATATGTATTTAAACTCACTCCCCCCCGTCCACACCTCAGAAAATTTCCAGTTAAGTTCGTCACTCCAACAAATACATTGAGTGCACCTGAAGCTTTAAATTTCACGGAATGGTATTAATGTGCGATTTATTTAAAAACGAGTTGTAATGTTATTGATGTTAATATTTCAATATATGTGTGATCATAAATTATTATTAATTATCTATATAAATCAAAGTTGGTAGTTTCTATATAAAAAAAGTAAGATGTCACTTCAAAATAAAACCTAATGCATCCCTAGGAACAAAAATTAAGATAAACCTTCATTTAAGAATGTTGTAGTAATTAATATTATAATAATTTGTTCTCATGCATCTCTAGATAGTGTTCTTATGACGAGTTTTAAGCTTTTAGTGTTGCTCCTCATTTTTTTCAAGCATGAAGTTTTAAAGTTTATATTACAAGTGAATATTTTTTTTCCCTGTCAATCATTTCTTAAACTAAGACAGAAAATTAAATTGATATACTTATTAAATCTTCCACACGATCTTCTTTATGAAGATTAAAACACATAAGTTTCCCAATAATTTGAACACTCGTTGTTATGTGAGTTCGAATTTAGAATATAATTTTTGCAATGGAAATTGATTAGAAGAGCCCCTTTTTGAAACTAAAATTTAAAATATTAAATCATTATAAAAAAAATCAAACTATTTTACTTATTTCTTTTACCTCAAATATACCAGGATGTGCGTTCTAATATTTATTTTTTAAAATTGTTCATTGTATGTCATTGAGTAAACGTAAATTTATAAAATGCTCTAACGTAAAATTGGATTTTAAAAAAAAGGTTTTATACAACCTCTGACAATAAAGTTCGATGAATAGTCCTGTAACATTAACATCGATGAAATATTAACGAAATTTACCTTACTGCCCTTCGAAATAGTCCTCCTATAACTATGCACCATTGAGATCTGCTGTACATGTCTTGGAAACTTTGCAAGAAGTCTTCTTTTGGGATGGAGTTTAAAAGCCTCGTCACCTTACGTTGGATGTTAGGAATATCGTCATTATCGATAACACGTTTTTCTCATCCCTAAATTCTGGGTAACGATTTGTTGCATGGATTCACGGTTAATCTGCAGTTCATCATCTATAATGCGCACAATTAATTGGCGATCTTGAGTGATTAATTTCCTCACTTTCTCTCAATGTTTTCGTCACTGATGGAGGTCACCAGTCTTCCGGTACGGGGGTTGTCAGAAACACTTTCCTTGCTTTTCAAAAAGGGGCGAACCACTCGTACACACACTTCATGGACAGTTCTTGTTCTTTATAAACACGTACCAGCACCGCATAAGTTTCTTTTGGTTTCCAAGCTTGAAACAAAACTTTAAATTGATATTTTGTTCGTTCATTTTCCTGTTCTCAGTTAAGAAACAACGTACTAAACAAGCATTTCGTAAAACAAGTCTAGCATGGAACATAAATGAGTCTCAACTGAGCAACGGCGAGGGCAGATGGTCAACATCTGCCGCTACGCATCTACAGCGCTTTGTTTCGCCAGTGTTGCCAGATCGACCGTTCTGACTTTATTCACCGAATTTTATTGTCAGAGGTTGTACTTATGCTTCTCTATGATTATCGAACGCTTTCTATCAAACACATGCTCTTCTAATCACAACCGATACACCTCGTATAATTTTTGTAAGATGATAGCTACGAACAAATGATGAGATGGACTTTTGAGTCTTCACTTCATAATCCATATCCATACAACGACAGAAGAAACGTGCATCAGCTCCTTTATGCGTCGAGTATAACAAATGACTCGACGGAATCACCGCAACCACAAACTTGATACCACGAAGACTCAACTACCACAACCACATAAAATCCAAAGAAAAGGCATTCAGTAATTCACTTGCATATTTACGAACTTCAAAGACCTAGTTTGTAAAAATTGCAGTTGAATGGGATGCGCAACTGGTCGAGTTTGGTCAGTTTGGAACTGGGTTTTACTACTGGCTATCATCAGTGATTAAAACGACTATTATACATTAAGTTCTTTAAACACAAAACGTTTTATGGACCTTTGTAAAGTTGCGTTAAGCTTAAAATTTTTAAAAATCATGTTCTCAATTGCATGAAATAAACGAAAACTTTTTATTCATTAATTTTTGTGATTCTTCAAAGAAAAGAAAAACATATGATAATGACGATAAAGAATTAGTTGATAGTTTGAACTGATGTTGCTCTTGAGTTGACAGATTTTGTAATTCTGAGTCGTAGTCAAATGACGCAGATGATATTTGATGGATTATTTTTAATGTCATATTTTGAAGCTTCACAAGAGCTATTAGTAGTGCATCTCGTAATTTTGAACAAGGGACAATGACGATGCTTAAGCTGGCGGCCCCAGAACTCCCCCAGAACTTCCCCATCCTACCAGCGTGAGGATTACGTAACGTGATATCGATGCAACGTACATGAATCCCTCTACTCAGCGGATCTTTAGCGGTACGAGGACTCAAACCCACGACTCTATAGAAACAAGGAAGATTATGAATTCGTAGCTATGGCTCCTTAGCTATCACGGTCCTAGACGGTTCTTCAGTTGATGATTCATTTTCTTAACCTCCATTCTCCGTTACAGTGCCGGTATATCCATTAGGAAATTGGAGCAGGTGCTCAGGGACCTGGGGCCCAGATAAGCTGGACTTAACCAGATTTTCTGGCTATAAATTTCGATCCACCAGTGCCAAGGGGGCCTGTAGAGCTTCTGTGTCCAGAGCTCGAAATAAGCTTAAGCCGTCACTGCCCCGTTACCAAGGGCTTCAAGCCCCAAATGAATTTCAAATGCTGTAGCCCTCATTCTACTGTAAGATGTTCTGGTCTTTAGTCGAATTAGGATTAGAACCCATGGTACTATTCGTATACCCTACGTCCCACAGCTTGTGATCTGGGCTACTAACCACTGCTGTAGTCCTGAGTGGGGACATGTATCAAAGTTCCTTGAGGGCCTTTTCTAGGGGCCCCTTAACATTTTGAAACCTTTTGCTTACGCGGTTTGGTGCCCCCAAGGCTTGGGGCTCTGTATCATTGATACGGCGGTAGCTACGCCCTACTACCAACATACTTAATATATGAAATTCAAGAAAATAGGTATAACAGACTCATTAATTGAAATACTTTTTTGAAAAATGACAGACAATTTTAATATATTCTAACGTTCGAAGGATAAATATAAATCATCATAATGTATATAATCCTCATTAAAATTATACAAATAGAATTTGTTAAGGAATATCTTAACAAGATGCAACTTAATCATGACGAGTAAATAAAAAGTTAAAACTCATTCAGATAATGGACAGAAAAAATAATCAGCATAGAGGGTTGTAATCCCGTATGTCAGGTCTGAAATAGTTAATCTTTTGTAAAATTAATCTTTTTCACCGTCCAAAAATACAAGAAGCAGTTATTGCAAATCCTGTTGTTACAATGATAAACGATGCGTCTCTTTTAGCGTCCTTAGAGAAAAGACGCACAAAGATGAGTGATGAGTTAATCTTATTTGAAGAAAAACTGCAGAGTGTTAAAGTACCTTATGTTGTACTACATAAACAAAATTTTAAAAAGCAAGGCTTTTTTCCTGCTTAATAATCATTTCTATTTCTTCTACAGTTCAAAATACTGCGGGGTCGAAGTTACTTTATGCATTGAACTCTACCCATTTCAAGATAAATGATGCTAAGACTGCATGTTGGCGTCAAACAATTTCCATGTTGTTTAACTTTTTCACTCGGTAAGTGGTCACCGTAAGGAAATTCTAAGATATTATTATTATTATTATTTTATTTTTTTTTTGGTGAATTGCACTGCAATATGAAGACTTGCACCAACGCAGTAGGGGAGGCAATATGCGACCATGAACTTTGTCTTCCTCATGCTGGGCCAACACGGACTTCAATGGCGGGAAGTCCAGAAAGCTCCTGTTCGCTTTTCGACGTCTCTTATCAGTCTAAAGAAACGAGAACAATGATCGATATAGTTACACAGAAGCGATTGATATGTAAGATTTTTGTTGTCAAGTGGCGTATGTCCCTATTTACATTTCGTGGAGTTGTTTCAATTAAATGTATTCAATGTCGAATCGAAATAAAAATTCGTCGTTGAAGAATATACACATAAAATTAAAAATAACAATGAATAAAAATGTGGTTGTATATATGATAAAAAAAATTACTATTTAAATTTTAAAAAAGCTGTTCCATATGTAACGAGAACAGTTTCGAACCTTTTTTGTAGTGGAAAGTTTTAAATATTTGTAGCTGTTGGAAAGGGAAGGGATTCGTTGCACTCAAAGATGTCATTTAAATTACCGTATTTATTCGAATCTAAGTTGCACCTCAAATACTCAACAAGTTTTTGTAAAGAAGGAAAAATAGTGTAAAATGGTTTATATATGGACATCCCATTTTACGAAAGTAAAATAAATTTAAAATGAGAATTAATAAGAAGTAAATAATTAGCTATTTTATCAATATTATAAACTTTTAAACACATGTGTAATTGCCCCATCTCCAATGAATTTTTTTCCCTTCCATTCTAAGCTGCGCCCCTAATTTCTGTTGCATTAACATTGGGGGAATGTGGTTTAGATTCAAGTAAATACGTTAGTAGAGTACTGATATGTCTAAAAATGTATTATAATATAAAATGTAATATAATATTAAGTAATGAACAGTGTGTAAAATGGGAAAGACAAGCTGTAACAGGTTTTCACGTGCATTTCCCTTAACTGCACCCTGAGGCTGCTTTACTACAATGTTTGTATGAGGTTCTCGCCTTGTGAGCGATTCGTGTATATGCAAATAAACATTACTATTTAAAGAGAAGTATAATGAATGGGAGACAGAAAGGACAGAAGAAAGATAGAGAAATTAGATGGCGTTATAGAAGCTTTATACATAGGTCACAGCATATTTAAAAAAAAAATTCAGAACGCAGCTGCCTAAATCGGATTCTGTTATTAAAAGATATCACTGTTTAGAAACATTGTAAGATGAATATAGTTAATATTATCTCTATATTTTTTAGAAATGGGTTGCGTTCACCCTTTATCTACCGACGGTACTTATAAGTCCCACTCAATTTAAAATTACATTGAATAACCTTTTATACGAATACTCTGACGATACTTTAGGAATATTCTTTTAAATACACTCTTCCAAGATATATAGCAGCAAGGATTCTATGATGAGTATTTTAGCGGGAAAGGTGAACAATTTTATAGCAGAAATTGCGTTTTCAGTGGATTACGAAGATTATCATTCTTGTTCCGAAAAAGTAGTTAGTGTCAAAAGGTTAAGTGTCTTATTTTTTTTATGTTAATGAAGACCTTACAACCGTAGCTTAGTTCCAGCTCTGACAAGATTTTACTCAGGCGAGATCATTTTGAATCATTCCTTCAACTCGTGCCGTGTTGATTTTTGTCGTTGAAGAACTTGGCAGGTCGCTCCCTGCCATATTGCAATTTTAGTCATCCTGTCTGCCTTATTGAAAAGGGTGATACCATTTCGCTACGTGTTGTCTGCTAATTGCTTCTTTACCATAAACTTCCATGATTTGACTGTGAATGTCAGACGCGGACACATTCTTTGCCCATAAAAATCGAATCACGACTCGCACTTCCAAACTAGACCAATTTTCGAAGCATCTTGCCGTTTTAATCGTCCTGAACCGTCTTGAAACTTTCACTACCCACCCGCAAAACAGCTGTATGACAAGTAGCGCAATTTGTCTCCACTCTGGGCAAACAAAATTTCTCCACAATATGTAGTTTTCAAATGCTGCGGTCTGTAATCATTTTTTCTGATCATCCCTCGTATAAATGGCTCTTGGATACCTTTGTTATCTTGTTTTCCTTACAACTAGGCTCTTCTCTCCCAAAAAGTTTGCAGACCACTAACCTAGAGAGACAACGGTTTGATACTCGATTTGGTACGGTTAAGGTCAAAAACTTTACGGCCGGCAGAGATCACAGATGAAGCAATTCTATTACACCAAGAACTTAGCGCCACTGGAGACTCGACGTGTAGATGGGCTGATGCACGTTAAATTTGTCTAGGCTCAAAGTCCTATCGTTGGTATGGAGTGGGTGTTGGAAGAGGGATGCCAGCCCAGGTATTGTACTTGTCACTTGACCACGGTTCAGAGGTCCATCACCAATAGCCCTCAGATTACTTCTGAGTGTAATGTAAATAAAAATCAAACTTATCCTAGAAATTGCTTCCAAAATTAAGTGTTACATTTTTTTTTTACTTATAAATAATAAGAATAGATTTTTGTTATTTTAACCCTCTAAGTAGATACCTTCCTCCTGAAAAGTTATTCCGAAAGCGTTTTACTCTTATTTTGCTATTCCCTTCAAAAATGCAACAGACTTCAATTCTTTCCCCCTTTTAAAACTTGGGAGGTCGAAAGGGGACAATTTTATGACTTAGTTCGGCGTCTTTGTTCAGTGAGAACCAGGATAGCAATCGTTTACAGCTAGCTGTTAAGTTGCCTTGGGCAATCTTGTATGAAAACCGTAGTTCTACTCTGTCGTTTTCCCCATAGATTCAGTCACAGTAAAATTAAAACAAAATGAAGGGTAAAAAAACATGAAATAAATGGCGTGTTAAAAGTTGAAAAATGGTTATATTTTCTTCAAACAAAATTTATTTTTCTGTCATTTTTTAAAAATTAAAAAAAATATATTTTGGTATTGGGATTTGAACCAGAAAAAAGCATCCTGTATTCATTTTTGAATATGAAAGAAAACGCGCTCACTTTCCTGTTTTTAAAAAAAGTTATGAGGTAAAAAGAGTAAAGGCCCTATCTTTTTTTTTAAACAATAAGACAATAAATGGTGCATTCGATGATTATATTTATGAAATAAAACAGATCTTTCTCTATTCAATTATATTTTTAATTTAGAATAACATAAAAATGATTTCAAAATACTTTTAATTTATTTAAATTTAAATCATATAAATGATATTTTTATGTTAACTGAATATTTTTCGGAAAAAATCTAAATTTTTATTCCTAGTGCTCTCCTTTTCGAACTCCTTGTATTAAATAAAAATATCTTTTCTACATCGGCATTTGTGATGGACATAACACACATTCAGTCAATAATTTTTAATTTTAGTGAGGGATATACTTCTTCAAATGCGCATGACAGTACTTCTAACCATTTTCTACTCAAGTTAAATTTCTTATCTTTCTGTTTCTTTTATTACAAGGAAAAATGTCACACATCGATAACTACATTTTCACACAATTCAGTCATTACAAATTCTATTGTGAGAAAAGTTCTCCCTAATTAATTTTGTCTTTCAAAACAGTACACTTAAAACAATTTTGTTCAGTGAAGTTAACCGACAGTTCCACAATGTATTCATACCAAATTTTAAAAACAAATTTAACACTTGGAAATGTATCCTGTATTAAATTTTTCAGTATACACAAATATTTCCTGCTGTAGGGAAGATATAGTATGAGATGTGGTGTGCGGTTGTGAAAGAATGTTTTCGTACGTGTAGACTATTTTTGAAAATTTAAATATCACTGAAGCTGATCATATAACTGCAAATGAGCCTTATTTTAGTGTGTGCTGGTATCAAAGTAAAACACTTTACAATATTAAACAGCCTATGGGTTTATACTCAATATCAAACTATTCGCAAAATGGCTTACAATTTCTATTCAAATTGTAAAGAAACTGAAATATAAATATATCTTACTGCAGTCAAAAATATTCATAATATGTAAGTATCCTATTCCTCCACTTATTTCTGTACATTTTAAAAACTGTAGCTGAATGCAATTTTTTATATTTATAAACGAGGCATAACAGCTCTCACAGTCGTAAAAATGTCTTTATCATTTTTAAATATACTACTATAAAACGTATATGGATTGTAAGATCAGTTGTAAAATCCTAAAAGCTTTTAGAGGAGCTAAAAACATGTAATTTTGGATTGATCAAATTTTTAATATAATACACAAATATACATGTTATTAAGCAAATACATTTGAAAAATCAAGCTTCCTTCTGAAATAAATGTAATTGAAAGAAAAATGTTTAATTGCAAATGAGTGGAAATACATGCTTATCTAAGGGGTATCCTCAAAGTAAGGTAATCCTCAAACTTAACACTCAAACTCAGTGGCACAACAATCCATGAGGGCCAGGAACTACTGTGCCCATCATAATACACGTGACCATTGGACGCTGAGGTGCATGAACAGATGTCCCGATTTGGTGGTCTGTCTGAAGAGAGACCTTCAGTGTTTAAGACCCGAAGCAAGCTTGGTACTCATTTATCGACCCAATGTAGCGGGGATGAAAGGCAGAGTCGACCTTGCGCAGCCCGTTAATAGAACCCCAGACCTGTGGTGTGGAAGCACTATACACTACCATTCGATCCTATTCGGTGAAAATAAAATTTAATGTTAGAATCTTATATAAATCCCTAATGAATGAGGGAGTCCAAACTTTTTTTCCCATGTAAACTGTTTAGACGGAAATGGTTAATTATGAACATTTCATAAGTTGCATAAATTAAAATTAACCGTAATAGTTTACATAAATTTTTAAGGGTGCAAAAGGAGTATTTCGGCTGCACGAATTAATTTTAAAAGGAATACGGTTACGAAAAAGTAGTACAAGTCTATGTAAAGTAGGGTTGGTTACCTTACATATTGTCAAACACAACAATGTATTGGAAGCCAATTCCATAATTCGTTGTTATAAAAATGTATGGAAAATTACAAGATTTATTTTTGCATTTGTAATTTATATTTTTGCATTTGTAAATATTTTTCCTGGGAACTTTAAAAGCTAGAGCGGCATCCATCAAAACCGCGGTTCTCTCTCTGTTTTTCCAGATCGCCCCTGACTAAGCCGGCTCTGCCATAGTAAGTGAAAATGCCGGATTTTGTTTGTCAAGATCATTTTATAGCAGACTGCATTTTCCTATATTTTAGATGGTCGTTTTATATTTTCTACATCAATATCTTAATGTCTGAATTTAAAATTACATAAAATTCTTGACATTCGCATCAATGACCATGATAATTTTTATTAGTATATGAATGTGTCATCAAACGATTACATGACTAATATTAACATATTATTTTAACCATTTAATTAATATTAAGTATAACATAACGCACACAAATTTTCTGAACTTTAAAATAAATATTTCGAAAAACTACTTCAGATATACTCAAAATTTTCATTCCTACGCTTTAGCTTCTCAGTTTTGCTTCTCTATGTAAGAATTTATTGTAATTGTATATTCATCAACTTTTTTTAGTATATTTTTTGCTCTTAGCATGCAGTTTTCAACTGAATTGCATGAAATCTTCGAAATATATTAAAAGATACCAAAAGAAGCTATATAATAAAATTTGAAATTTTTATTGTACTCAAACAATTGCTAAAACTTATGGTAAATAATTTTTAACTGCGCGGTGCATTTTTTTTTTCGAAATTTCAAATGGAATTTCTAACATAAAATTTCTAGCTTTATACGGTCGAGATTTCAAAAAATATCCAGATTTTAATTACTTATTCAGTTAGCCTTTAAAAAAGATAAATGTTGAGGTATTTTGTATAAATAGATATTTTTGAACAATAATTGAATGTTTTTGAATAGCTCGAATTTAAAATTGATTTTTATGTTTATTTATATGCATAAATGTCTACTGTAAAGGTTTCCGTATATTTTTGATTACCATTTATACAAACATTCAAGTTATAAAAAAATGTGTGAAAATCTTCATTCATGTTGTCTTTGATGTAAATTGAAGTTCAAGCACTTAAAATTCAAGTATAATTCGGTGTATTTTAACAATATATAACTAGGCACTGTACGTAAACTTCCCTGAACACTTGGGCTTTGAAATCTAAAAAAACAACAACTAATAAATCTTAATTAGTTTTTTTTTCGTTATTATTTTTATCAAAGTGTAAGAAAATGTTTCAAATGATTTGATGAAGTTTAAATTTTTCATTTTTAGTGGTTGAAAAATTGAAAAGGTTTCAAATTTTAAAGAGTTTGGTGTTTTATTAATTTTTTCGGTATCTTATAATAAAATAATCATGTTTCAAAAACTGAAAGCTTTGATTAAAATAAGAAAAATGAAGCGAAAGAATATACTTAAAAAAAGATAATTTGTCTAACTATATAAAGTAGCAGATTGCACTAACACGCCCCAACTTGTTACAGTTTCAAATTAATATGAAACCAAAAGGGAATTGTAACATATTTTACTTATGCGTTGGGACTTTTCAAAACTTTTAAAATACAAGCTCGCAAACAAACACTTCCTGGGGTCTAAAGAAATTTCCCCCGATTTTTTACGATTGTCCCAGGGTCAAAACACGGGGTTTCCTGCGAGCCATAAAACTTCCTATCAGTGTCCTGCTGTGTTGCTTCCACCGTCACCCCCACCGTCCCAGGGGGAAAGAATTTCAGAAAAGTGCGGCTAATCCGCTTTTGAAAATGTTACTTGAAGGCAGAAAAATCCGTGCAGTGCATTTTCGAAGCATCTTTACACTGATGGAATTTTCCGTGCTATCCGCTTAGAGGGTTAAATACCATCTTATCTTCCGGGTATTTTTACCCTAGTAAAAATAGTGGAATACGAGAAGCCATCATTAAGATAAAAAATTAGATTTTTATGTGTATTAACTGTCTTGAAAGTTCATTTTCGTAGTTTGTTACATGTTTGTTATGAAGAGTTTATAGTTTTAACTTCGATACTCAGAAGATATATTCCCAGAAAAAATTATATTGCTACGTTTTAATTAAATATTGAAGTAATCGTGAATATCGCAAACATCATGAAAAATATCATTATGATATAAAAACCGAAGATAGAAATTATCATTTTATGAAAACTACTAAACTATATAACACTCTACTATACTTTTACTTCCATACAAAACATTTGGTGTGTCTAAAAAGGTGTAGATGTATAAAAAAAAATGTTTTGCCAAATTTCATAGCAATTCAGGATAAATTTGTATTTATTTTAGTTTAATTTATTATAACTTAAGGTATATAGAGAAATTTCTTTAGCAGAGAGAGAAAGAGAGAGTAAATGTGTTACTGAAACATTCTTTTGTCTATTGACTTAAACCACTTATTTCCTAAAGCAATCATGGGTTGTGAACATGTGAAGGAATATCTCTGCTCAATTCAGCTCTCTCTTACATGAGAACCCTGCTGATAAAGAACATATTAGAAAGGAGAATTCCTCTTCTTTTTCTGTTACCAGAGAATATAATGAACACTTGTGTATTTCTCGTACAGTCTCTTCCGGAATCAAGCATTCATGGGAATCAAACCTGAGACACACACTTTTACTCTTTTTTTTAACTCTTTTATTCCCTTGTAGTGTAGGAAACCTTTATGTATATATAAAACTGTCAGACACACACAATATAATATATATATTGTGCGTGTGCATTACAGTATTACGATTACATAGAAGGCTTACAGTATAATAATAAAAGTAAAATAGTTTGTCCTTTTATGCTCGTATGTAAATATTTATTTCCACGCTTACATTGATAAATGAAAAATGAAAATTTTTTTTCTTGAAAAAATTTTAAAAACGGATTTTTTTGGTTTGCACCTTATCTTGGGAATTTGTATGCAATGCCTGTATATATCATGGGGGCAACCTTTTGGGAAGAGTGCCATTATCTGATAAAAAAAAAGTTATGCGTGCCGCTTTCAACTTTTCCAACAAACGAACAAATATCAGATTTTTATGCAAGTCTAAGAGGTGAAAATTTAAAAATAACATTATAAATAAGACAAAAGTACAAGTTTGGGTTTAATTGTTAATACACACTTATTATAGGTTCAGTTATATACTTATACTTAGTATAGTATTTTAATTTTATTATGTTCATAATAGGAAACATTTGTTCACAAACATATGTGTATGTTGATGCAAACCTACAATAATATCTGACAGCCAAATCATATAAATTTAGAAAATTGCTTTGTTGGTACAATTTTCCAAAATTTAATATAATTCGGATCACTTGCAGTCGAAACAAATTCGTGCTCTGCAACCTTTTTATTGCTGCGGACCGGTCAACGTTTCATAATTTTACCACGGCCCGTTGAGGGCGAGACACGTTGATTGTTTATATTTTAGATTGTTTTGATATAAGAATTTTAATTTAGTTACATTTAAATATGCCTTCAGAATAAAATATAGTTACACCAAAAATGAATAAAAGTCATTTAACGTGGAATCTAAAGTGATTTCCGTGGAAAGTTGCGTAAATCCGAGAAAAATTCACCACTCTAAATAAACTGGCATTAGTTTAATGCTCTTTAGGTGGCCCGGCACCATTTGATCCACAGACCGGGGGTTGCGGTAAAAAATGGTTCTATTATAATAAAATTTGGCCTGTATATAGGTCAGACCTCTGTTCATAGGCGCAACTAGAATTTTTGAAACATATAACTTAGAAGTGGGTTTATTCATATTTTACGACAACAGAGGGGAGCAGTTCTAAGAAAAAAACGCGAATAATTATTTCAATTGGTGGTAACTCTGAAAATAATGTGAATTTTTCAAAAATTCCAGTCGAGCCTCTGTAGAGAGGTCTGAGCTATATACAGGCAAAATATTATTATAAGAGAAGCATTTTTCACAAAAGGAGAACATTTGGAAAAAAGATTATTCTAAATTAATTTTTTGCCGAAATATTGTATTTAAATAACTTTTTTTTTGTCAAAATGTCCTTAAAACAATTTTATACATGTGTTCTAATTTAAGTGACACTAAATATCATGAAAATTATCCATTTATGCGCTTTTTTAAAATCATGTTTCCGAACGTAGTCAGATACCTTAACGACAGAAATCGTTACTTTGAACCTCGGTCAAATGACAAGGATAGCACTGAGCTGACACCTCAGTATCTGCATTTCCACACTGAGCTTCAACAACAGATTTAACGTGCCTCAATCCCTCAATGCTGCAAAACTTCAGTGGTTCCAATACTCGTAAAATCTTGATCATGAGTTCGCGGCCACCTTACTAAAGTTAGTAAGTACGATATTCATATCTATTCACATAAGGAAGTAATGGGAAACTGATGTAAACGAGTTTTGAAATCCTTATGTGCATTAATAAAGTTTGTTGTGTCTTTATATTGTGACGTACCACACGCAAATACAGTGAAAATCGTTTAACACGAAACTGAGAGGACTGAAATATTTTTTCGCGTTAAAAGAATTTCGCAGTAAACGATATTTAAAAAAACCTATGTGTATTCAAGAAATTACGTTTATAAGAGTACATTTTATTCACTAAGATATGGATATATGCATGCATTTAATAAAAATCATGGAAACAAAAACATTTACAGGAACTTAATGAAATTTAATACAATTTTTTTGATAAACAAAACATTTATTGGGTTTTTGGAAAATAATCTGATACTTTTCTTTGCATTGTCTTTTTTACCATCAAGTAGTCAACAAATTATTTGATGTCGTCCATTTTGTTATTCCTTTCACCATTGAGATATGCTAATAAATATTTGCGCATACTTTGCATAATGTTCCTACGTTCGGATGACGTGGAAACAGGAGCTAAAAATTCCAAAATGTCTTTGCCACAATTGGGGCTGTACACACATTATCATCCTCTACTGCAATGAATTCTTCCAATGATACAGTAGGAGAGTTTAATAATACAGAAACTTTCTCAAACATTTCATTACGTGTCGGCTCTCAGTTTCAATATTCTCCTCCTCCATAAGAGAAATCTTTTCGTGTTAAGCGATTTTCGTTTCGTGTTAAGAGAAAAAATGCATGAAAATACATAATAGTTTGTCGAGACCGTTGTATTATTTCGTGTTAAGCGATATTTCGACTTAATCGTTTTCGCTTTAAGCGTGTGTATTTCCTCGTACTATATTTAAAATTCTAACTGAAGACGGGAGAAATTAGAAGACAAATTCAGATGTCATCCTCATCTTTTTTAACTTTACAAACTTTCATAGTTCTGTGGTTTCTAACCAATAGATCTTGTGCAGCCGTTAGAATGGCATTCAATTAAATAAATCAATGACGTAAATCTTATTATGTAAATTAATCTTGATATCTAATATTGCGCATGCCTTGTCGATTTATCACTTTCATGATTCATGTATTTCCTTGAAATATTCATACATTTGTGTGTTACAAATATTATGAAATAAAACAAAATTTGCCTCAAATTCAGTCATATGTGTAACATAAAACTTTTTTATATGGATTTGCATAAAACTCCATCTTTTTTTTAAAAAAAAAATAGTCCTACTTCAATTCAGGAAAACGTTAAATTAATAGAAAATTAGTTCCATGAACCATAGAGCAAATGTCTCGGAAATATATATATATATATATATATATATATATATATATATATATATATATATATATAATTACAACGCTATTTCTCTGAATACTAAAAATTCAAAGATCTAAAAAGAAAGATCAGTCGAAAGATAAGGAACAGAAGAAAAATCAATGTAACACCATTTTTAAGTACTAATTTCAGAATTCTGGAAAAATCTTTAGTCAATGTAAGTAATAAATGCCAATAACTCATATATATGTATCCATATTTAAAATCCTAATCAGCAATGATACTGAAGATAAAGTGGATTTTAAAATTGATTAAAATAGTGATATTTATATAAAGAAATGACGGTGAAAATTTCCCCTTAGAATAAAGTACTAAACATTCATAATTGAAATTGAAATAAAAAGCCTAACATTTTTCCTTAGAATATTTTTTCTCTAATTCAAAAATTAATCTCTTAAATTCCAAAACTTCTTGCAAAGATAAATTTTACGCTTAAAAAAATCAAAGCAAGGTAAGCTTATACAGAAATCAGGTTGTTTGTGATATATATTAATTACTAAAACAGGTATAAATAAGAACTACTCTGATTAAAACTAAGATGAAATATCTTACTGAAGTTCTAAGTGCGGAACACACTAAGTTACTATTAAAAGCTGAAATAGGAAACTAACCTCACGCAACGAAAAACAAATACGAATTGAAAGAATAACTGTTGACCTTCAATCATCACATCTTGAATGATAAATGTGCAGAAGATATGCATTTGAATACAAACTGGATAAATTTGTTAGATTTTCCCATTTAGTTACCATAATCTATTTATTATAAATGAAAATAGAAATTTTGATTTGATTTTTTTAATTAAAATTAAGTAATTGTTAAAATGTAAGGCTTAAAAATACGATAAAATAAAACCTAAAATAGTATTAATATTATTCATTATTCATGTTTAACCGCAATACCAGAAATTTTAAAAAACTGAATTTGATTTACTTGATGTTCCTTTTTACTAGTTCAAAAGTTATCAACTTTTATTTATTTATTATGGAAATGATTTAATAGTAGGAATATGTTATTATATAAATAAATAAATAATAAATAAAAGAAAACCTCTGTAATTGAATAGTTCTAGAGGCTTTGATATTTACATGTACTCTTTTCAATGATTTAATATGTTTCGAAAATATTTCATTTTTGGTTTTTATTAGTTTTCGTCGCAAACCTAGCACACAGCAGTTAAAAATAACTACACTAGAGTAACACAGAGTAATACTGGCAACTGACTACATAAATATGAAACCCAATCAACCCATTGACTGCCAGATAAATTTAGAGTGTCTTGCCTTGGATGGCAAGGTTTTATTTTAAAGAAAACAAGGTTTTATTTTAAAGAAAACCTGAAAATTTACTGAAAATGATAATTTTAAGTTTCTTATATAATATTGTAATAACATTTACAGTAATTTTTATTTTAAAAAAAAACATCTGAGATATCTTGAAGCCTGGCATTCCTCAATAAAATTCCTGCGCTGAGTGCCATTCACAAGTTATCTCGAACAGTTTCATTTTTTTTTCAATAAAAATTTTTATTCATAAATATATTTTCTTTTCGTTATATTTGATTTTACAAGCTCGTCACCTAATTCAATCCGATAACAGTCAGATGAGGAATGTTATGTCAGATTTTCAGACAGACGTATAATAATCCTCGCTGGGGAAAACCTATAATGCGACGGTAGTTATAAAGAGTTGTAAAAAAATGAAAATTAACTGATCAGTAATAATTAGCATATCACAAGAAAACCATCTGTTGATATAAGAAAATCGCTTTACCCCACTTCGAAATCTTCCTGCCGAATGCATACAAGTTCTATAATCAAAGAAATCGAGGGAATAAAAAGCTGAGGATGCGTCAATTTAGGAAATCAGTTATTATGCATTTATTTGATGGCGACGGCAACAAAGCAGGAGAAAGCACCAACTATAATACTAACACAACTGACTTTCATTATTTAGAACGTCTTCCTCCCGCAGAAAAAAAAAAGGATGCCTACAAAACCATGTTGAATGTGTACAAAGCAAAAATAAATAAATAAGGAGACTAGGTATTTTTGTCCAGTGTGTCACAACAACCCAACACTATGCATCAGGCGAGGAATAAATTGTTGAATAAATAATTAGCATTGATGAATAAAATTAATTATTAATAACAAATACTTAATATTAAATTTTACGTATTATACCTGTACACATAGAATTATAAACAATCAAAAAAAATCTAGGACTAAGGGGTTCGGACCCGGGATCCTCTCCCTCCTCCTGCTTTGCATGCTGTGTAGGGCAGCGATGCACGTTAAATCTGTCGAGAGCTGAAGCGTGTGGTGTGATAGTTAGGAGAGGGGGAGAGTGTCAGCTCAAGTGTCGTCCCCGTCACTTGACCATGGTTCAAAATTACGTGGTCCGTCGCCAAAAGCCCTCGTGTAGCTGAACATGGCGACGTTAATATTCACTCACTCACTCCTGCTTTGCATTGATCCTTGCTTTAAAGCTCAGCATACACAGCAACAACAAAAAATATTTTTTTAATTTTTGGAATACATTCACACACACACGTATATATATATGCATATATAATTATTATGTTACCATCTAATCGCCTGTCACAATTTTAATAATAAAAGTTGATAACTAATATGTTTTTTTTTTTTTTGCACAATATAAAATTTTCATTCATCCTTTCTGAAAATTCCTAACTCAAATAGAGACGGGTAATCAGTCTAAAATTTCAGCTCAAACTACGAGATATTTCGTAGCCGGCAGTTTTGGAACATATACGCTTACTACGAGATATCTCGTAGTTGGCAGTCAATGGGTTAAACGATGAAGATCATCCTAAGAAACCTGAAACACTTCTCATAAAAAAAACTCCTATATAAACCAGACACTCTTTCACTGAAGACTTACTGAGGAAAGAGGCGGATATCGAGACTCGTAAGTCCTCACGTTGGCGTGGAAGTGGGTGTGTTAGTGTCCTGTGCTTCACTTGACCATCGCTTGAAATTCAAGGTCCGCCGCAACTAATCCTCGTGTCGCTTCGAAGTACTGCGTTGACAAGCAATCAATCAATCATATTCAACTCGTCTTGATTCCATTAGAGCGGAAGCTGTTTCACATTAAATGGTTCTTGTTTTTAAGGTATTTTTATTTAATTTATATGTAACCATTACACAAATTTCATGTTTTTGTGACATATAAAACTTAAGGTATCCGACTATATATATATACCCTAAAATCATGATATTTTTAAAAAATTGACAGATTTTTTTTTATGATTTTATTTTATAGATCATCTTATTAGCTTTATAAAAATACCAAGTTTATTATTTTCCATTCATTAGAACAAAAACTGAAAGTGTTTTAGTAAAAGCAGATGCCACTACTTTAAAAACAAGATGCCATTACCGTAAAATAAAGCGTATAACGCGCACTTTGAACACAAAAAATAAGATAGAAACTTAAAGGTGCTTGCTATACACCGGGTATGAAAACAATAGCTTTAAGACAATAGCTTACAGAGATAAGCATAAAAAAATTTACTCCTACATACATCGAAACACTTTTTATTTAAAAGAAACGACTTCCCTTATGAACTAAATAAGTTGTAGTTCTAGAAGTGTACTATTTTTCCATAAGTCTGTGATAATACCTCGAATAAATGATTTCAAAACATAAAAGTAATATATACTAATATTTCAGACTTCTTCGTTAAAAACGGAGTGCGCGTTATACGGCGAATATACCTAAAAATTAAAAAATTCAGCTAGAATGTATAGGTGCGCGTTATACGCCGGATTTTACGGTACTTTAAAATGCGTTTTACTCGAAACTGTTTTTTTAATGATCAAATGGGACAGCCATTGTTCAAAAAATTTTGAAAATAATTAACTGAAATTTTTTGTGCCTGTTCTGTATAATAGAACAAGTGTTTTAACCTTCAGATTTATCAATCACGATTTTATTACAAAATTTACAGTCCCTTATGGGAATATAATTGCTGTTTTTTTAAGCAATTTCATATAATATAGCTAAGATAAAGTGCTGTAGTTTTTGTAAAAATTAAAACATCTCTTATCCTGAAGGTCATTTCAAAAATGAATATCGAATCAACAAATCGAAATCGAAAATAAAAATTGTTCATAAACCTTTTGAACAGAATGGACCCCTTTTTTGTAATTTTTTGTAAACTTTTACCCATTTTTCCCACTTTAGTAATAATTTCTTTTTTCTTCCTAGTTTTAACATATTTTTCTTAAAATGTACTATATAAAACTAAAAACCAAAAAAAACCCCTATACATCCATTTAAAAAAAAATTGTCGCATGTAGTTGAATACCTTAAAATTATCACATAAAGTGGTGCAGAAAGTGGAGAAGTGAAACACTAGCTTAAGATATCCGACTACGTTCGGAACCGTGATTTTAAAAAAGAGCATCAATGGATAATTTTCATGATATCTAGTGTCACTTAGATTAGAGAATACATGTATAAAATTGTTTTAAGGACATTGTGAAAAAAAATTTATTTAAATACAATATTTCGGGAAAAAATTAACTTAGAATAATCTTTTTTAAAAAATGTTCTCCTTTTGTGAAAAATGCTTCTATTATAGTAATATTTTGCCTGTATATAGCTCAGACCTCTATACAGAGGCTTAACTGTGATTTTTGAAAAATTCACATTATTTTCAGAGTTACAACCCATTTAAATAATTATCGGCGTTTTTTTCTTAAAATTTCTCCCCTCTGTTGTAAAACACGGATAAGCCCACTTCTAAGTTATATATTTCAAAAATTCTTGTTGAGCCTCTGTACAGAGGTTTGAGCTATATACAGGCAAAATATTATTATAATAGAAGCATTTTTTCACAAAAGGAGAATATTTTGAAAATGGGCCATTCTATATTCATTTTTTGTCAAAATATTGCACTTAAATAATTTTTTATTGTAATCCTATTCTTAAAACAATTTTATATGCATTTTCTAATCTAAGTGACACTAAATATCATAAATACTATCCATTTACACGCTTTTGCAAAATCACGGTTCCGAACGTAGTCGGATATCTTAATGTCATTCTCCTTGTTTGACCACGGCAGAATCATTTATGTATTTCTAGATCAACGTTAGTTCAAATCAATATTATCATTTATCCTGACACTGCAGAGCTTTTATCTAGATGTAATTTATTCAGCTTTACTAATATGATCTGCCTTTCAGTTGCTTGATTGTTTATTAACTTCACACTCAGAAGCAAAACGAGGATCATTGGTGACGGGCCTTGTTATTTTGAACCAGAGTGAAGAGACAAGGACGACACCTGAGCTAACATCCCACTATCCAAACTTCCACACCACGCTATGAACGGACTTAGAGTCTCGACATATTTAGCACTTATTAATATCGCTACGTAGCTAGTTGAATCAGAGATCGCACGCTAATCAGGAGCTAACGATGGAGACAACACTTGGCTCTTCTTTCAAATGGATAAGAATTGTGACATCAATAGATATGGAACAGATTCAATGAAAAATTAAAGCAATACTAATAAAAGCAGTATTCAATTTAAAACATTCGTTTTGCTATGTTTCTTTTGTACTCTGATTTGTCTTTAATTCCTTAACGTATTTCTGATGTATTACTCTTTATATTCGTCAACTTCTTTATTTCTATAATTTATAACAAAGTTGCAATATATGTGTTTCTGTTTTGGTTAAAATTACTGAGAAGTCTTATACCAAAATTAAAGTTCGGAAAAATAATGAAGAACAACTAAATTATAAAAGAGAGAGAAGTATAAAAAAAAACTCAATATGAATTTATTTGATTGGAGGAATATCGTCGTTTTTTAAATTATGAGTGATTTTTTATTTTTAAAGTATTTAAGAGACATAGTAAATCTAACATGACTTCAAAGCATTTAACGGTGGGCTTGATTGATTGATTGTCTTTTATTAACATTGCTTTTTGAAGCCTCAAGAGGGCCATTGGTCAATATCATAAATATGAACCATGGCCAAATGCAGAGGATGGCAACTTAAATGAGTGCCACATTCTCCTCTCCAAAGTTCCACAGCACGTCAACGTGAGGACTTTGAGCCTTAACAGATTTAATGGGCATCAGCTAATTTGAACAGTGGGTAGAGGCAACCGCTGTGGCGGAAGGGGGATTGGAAAAGGGGTTTGTGGAAGGGAGTGAGGAGCTCGCTGGAAATAATTAACATTTTATGATTGTTGCCCAGAAACAAGGTTTTTGGTGTTGTTATTCTGTTGATACCACAATTAATTAATTCCTGCTGTCTTAACCCCTTAATGGTTTGCCCGTTCGGGCTACCAAATGTTGGTCGCAACTGGTTTGCCCGAACGCTGTACGCTGTATATATATATTTCTTTCTTTGATTTGCACTTATTTTTAATTCTTACGGTGTATTATTTAGTGCTAGTATTTTGAAAATGGGATGTAAGTTGTCTATGGTACTGAAAAGCTTTTCTTCCGCCGTTTTTTTTTTTTTTTGGGGGGGAGTTAGGAATTAGAATAGTGTTAGTAAACAGTAAAAAATTTGCCTTTTTTAAGCATTTTGGGTAATTGAAAAAAGAAATGACCCCTTAAGGGGTTAAAAGAGAAAAAAGGATTACTTGAAAGTAACCAAAAGACGACTAACTTCTGGGGAGAAATATGAAGCGATAAGAAAAAAATAAATGATACACATATATACATAAACTTATTTCAACTCGAACTTCTAAACGCATTTATTTTATATGGATTGTATAAGAAATGAAGAGAATCTGTACTGGTCTGCATAGTTAAAGCAAACAACACTTGTCAAATCTCAGAAATGTATTTGTGATGTATTTAAACTTTTATTCAGTTGAGATCAGGCACAAAAGAAATCACCTTGGGTTTGAAAAATATCCAAATTTTAGATGAATCATAGCAATTTATTCAAATTTTGTTTTACAGTTGTATTGATATATTGACAGTTGCGAAAAAAATGGGTTTAAATTTTAGAGCATTTATAATTTTTGAAATGCGTACCTTTTGTTTAGTTAAAGCAATATATTCTAGCGGCATACTGAATTAAAATTGAAGTAAATGAAGAATTTGCTTTTAAAACTGTAGTATAAAAATACATGACATTATTATGGAATCTATAAGCAACTATATTTTGCTATTATTCTTTTATGAGTGTGTACTTTTTTATTACTTTTTCGTGTTCTTAATTTGATTGTAAATACTATACGAATATTTTGTTAACCTTTATTTTTAATAGAACCAGATCACACTAGAACGAATTTTTAAATAAAAATATTTAAGCTTTGCAATTTCCTTTCGATTTTCACAAAACTTTTATGTATAGCCCTTTTAAACCCTTAAAATAAGTCCTATATTTTTTAAAAATTGCTTTTTCTATGATTTAAAATATTGCCAGTATGAAATTTGAATCTAAAAATACATTTTTTAAAAATGTTGAGAAAAAAAGACGAATTTTTCGTTCGAAATTTACGAAAACGATAACGCGCAATTCCGTGCGCCGTATGTGATCTACATCAAGTTCTATGTTCGTCTTCATTCTTTCCGAATCCACTCGGATATGGTTGATCAAAAGGGGGCGTTCCAGATCACGTCAATCATCCACCTCATCTACTACAACTGAGTCACGCACTTGTCTTACATTGGCTGTTTCACGCATGACGATTACAGATTGTAGACCAATAGCAGAGCTCTCGCTTCTTGGATCTCGAATTTCCTCAGACGCAAGGAAATGATTGTGATTTGGAGGCATTTTTAGAAAATGGTTGGCCGTTAAAAAGTGGTCTTAAATCCGAAAGGTTAAGTGGAGGTCAAAAATAAACGTTCAACATTAAGCAGATGATCGTATTTCCGCAAGTAAATTTCTAGTGGGGAAATAAATTTATTTACCTGACGTCTGAAGTTCTTCTGTTTGACCGATGAAATATTTGTTAGTGTGTGTTCAGAATGCTAAGGGTAGAAAAATTTTAAAAGCTGTATTAATTTCGTGGCTTAGAGATGGAACCGGAATTATAGTAAAGTGCCCTAAAGAGATATAAAACAATTCATTGTTTTATTTACTTTTAAGGTTTAAAAAATAAAAATATTTAATTAAGCTTGAACCGATAATTCAGTTCTCTTAAGATTTATTGCTGCTTTTAATGTATTTTCAGTTCAATGTCGTGCAATGAATTTTAAAAATATTAGTTTTAGTATTTAATACGTATTAAAATACTAAAAAGTATGTAAATTTTAAAGTTCGTATAACATTTAGGAGGGATTTATATATTATTTAAAATATAAGTAGAATCAAATAGTGTAAATTGTTTGAGTAATATACATTTATTCCTGTGCTTTTTGAAATAGTATATATTCATGTATATACATTTTATCCGAGCAAATAATAAATAAATAGCAAATAAAGATAAATAATTAATAATGAAGAATAAACTAAATTTATATAGTTTTGTAATTCTGTTCACTTTAAAGTCATCTTAAAATTCTTATGTGGTTATTTAAGATAATTAAGTCTTATACTCAATATTCATTCAATTAAGAACAAATTTTATATGTATCAATAATCTCAATTAATCTATATTTTATTTTTAACTGTGGTATTTCATTTTAAATTGAAGCAATTGTTTGCAAATAAACTAAATGTACGTTAGAAGAGTAATCCAGCAGTTCGCGGTAAAATAAATAATTTTTTTTTCAAACTAATCGAGTTTGTGAAAAGTTTCAATAAAAAACATGTTGTGCATACTTATTACAATTTTTTTTCGAATACTTTTTTTCATTTTAAAGAAATGAACACGTAGGAAATATATAACGAAGACAACCAGTAGTATAAAGTAAAATTAAAAACACATCTTATGCTGTGAAATATGCTATATCGGAATATGTATATAATCAATACCAAATTTTAAAATAATACAAATCATATAACAGCTGAAAAGACGTAAATTTTTCATAAATCTAAAGGAAAACAAAATGCGAAAATATTTTTATAGAAAGTTTCTAATTCGAGAATATCACTGTGAATTGTCGTTTACTAAAAAGAGAGATTTGAGAATACAAATATAAACTGAAAATAAATCTAAAACAGTCCATTCAAAATGGATTGATTACATAACTTATATTTTATCTGCGTGCAAATAGACTTTTTTTTTTTTTTTCAGGATAGATTGGCTGTCAATCGAAACGTTTCCCCCCCCCCCATCTCATCCAATATAAGGAAATTCGCTGATAAACTTCGGAGAATCTATTAATTTTGCAAGAGTATAGACTTTTTATATAGCTATATAATACATTCTTTTATTTACGAAATATTTAGAAATAATCATACGATTCTCGCGCAAAATACTTTCTATAAAATAAGTCAATTCAACTTAACTGATCAACTAATCAATTAGGAACGGAGGCGCACACAAGGGGGAGTTCATGGAGTCCGGACACTTCCCCTCCACCACCACCCCTTAATTTTACTTCGATTGATTATAATCCTCCGTATATAGTTCATAAATAATTCCAAACAAATATTAGAATAATTAATTCATAATAATTAAGTAATTTAGTATCAATAATTAAGTAAGTAGTATCATTAATTAAGTAATTTAGTATCAATAATTAAGTAAGTAGTATTATTAATTAAGTAATTTAGTATCAATAATTAAGTAAGTAGTATCATTAATTAAGTAATTTAGTATCATTAATTAAGTAATTTAGTATCAATAATTAAGTAAGTAGTATCATTAATTAAGTAATTTAGTATCAATAATTAAGTAAGTAGTATCATTAATTAAGTAATTTAATTAAGTAAACAGTATCATTAATTAAGTAATTTAATTAAGTAAACAGTATCATTAATTAAGTAATTTATAATTAAGTAAGTAGTATCAATAATTAAGTAAATTAATTATGTAGGTAGTATCAATAATTAAGTAATTTAATTAAGTATTTATAATTAATAATTCTGACAACCAGTGGTCGAGTGATAGCGTATCGCGCTTCCACACCTCAGGTCTAGGGCTCAAACCCTGGGCTTGGCAAGGTCGACTCAGCCTTTCATCCCTTCAGTGGGTCAATAAAATGAGTATCAAGCTTGTGCTTAGGAACTAAACAATGGGAATTGCATGTCAGACTGACCATCTTACAGGAACATTTGCTCATACACCTCAGCGCCTAAGATCACAGAAACTGAGATAGGGACAGTAGGCCTTGACCCTTCCTAAGCAATTGCGCCATTGAGTTTAGTTTAGTTAATTAATAATTTATTTTATTAATTATTTATTAAATAATGTATTTTTTACTGTTTTTTGTTCCTGACAATCAATAAAATCTAACGAATATGTTAGAATTCGTATTGGGGTATGATACGAGAATGGTGGACTTTCGACCCTCGATACCTCTGAAGAATTCCTGTGCGCGCCACTGATCAGGACGAATGTACGTTGATAACTATGAATAAATTTTCCTTTATAAAGAAATGTTTAAATAATTTAACTCGTTTTAACCTCTCCCATTTTTATCATAGTTTTTAAAATGAACAATTTTAGCATTAACATTCATTACCTATTTCCGTAACTTTACTCTTACTACATTCTGAAAGGAATAAAATTAGTTACAGCTACGAAAAGAAATTAAACAACAATATAACTATTTTTATAAAATTACTGTTTCCGTTTGAATTTTGACAGCATGAAGGGAAATTTCGATTGCGTAGAATTTTTAGTGTGTTACTAATTAAACGTGAAAATCCCATTCGATAGAATTTAATAATTTGAAACGCTTCTGGAACGAATTCCGGAGATAAAACAAGTGATAAAATACAAAATCATGATTGCTTTTTAAGTGTAATCTTTCAATAACTTTCTTACGAGTAAAGCAACGCATTTTGAATATTTTTGAAAACAACTCAGCATCCGTTATAATTGAAATATTATGGAAATTTTAAATACGTATATTTTTATGTCAAAACCCATCTAAAAATGATCTTACGTCAGGCACACATTGAATATACATATATTACCGTATTTATTCGAATCTAAGCCGCCATCGATTCTAAGCCGAACTCCTAATTCTCAACAACGTTTTTATGAAAAATTAAAAATATGTAAAATGGTTTATCTATATCCAATTTTACGAAATTAAAATAAACTTAAAATGAGAACTAATAAGAAGCGAATAATTAGTTATTTTATCAGTATTATAAACTTTTTTAAATGCATACATAAACCTATGTAATTGCTCTAAATACCCCATCCAACAAATTTTGTTTCTTTTGATTCTAAGCTGTCCCCAATTTTCAGTAGCATTAACGTTGGGAAAAAAGTGCGGCTTAGATTCAAATAATTATGGTATATAAGGAATGCAAAACCATCATAAGTTTACTAATTACCTTCATCTCATTCAAAACTAAGGTAATAAGCCTGTGTCGTAAATGATTTCCTCTGATTTTCGATTTACGTCGCCCTCTGAAGTTACACAAGGACTATATTTGACGAAGCCTCGGTCAAATGACGAGGAGCTGTAAATGATTCAAAAACTATTCAATAATATGGGTTTAGTTGTTAATGCAAGAAAACTATACAATATGAAACAAGGATCTCATAATTCTCAACCACGGGTAGATGAAGAAATCGAAATGTTATTTAATATATCACTCTATAGAATTCCACTCCTCAATACATGAAAAATTTAAATGATTATGCATGAATTTTTAATGCATCACTCAACACCCAACCAATATGGTGGATATGACCCTCGGCTTGTAACCAAGTGGGTTCGGGTTCGAATCCCGAGTAAGGCATGGTTGTATCTTCTTCGGGAAAAAAAAGTCGAACTTTCGCCTGTAATGGATTCCCGTCTCGAAAGGAAAGCAGCGCACCCCTTCTGTTATATGATGGGATCATCGTGTGAAATAAATGTCTATATTCTTCTGTTTTTATTGTATGCTTCTGTTCTACTCGTATTTCATATTTACCCCCAGGATAAAAACACACGACAACAACAACAAAAAGCATTAGTCTATTCTGTGGGAATTAATAAACTGCTTTGCTCATTTTAAATTGTATCGTAACTTTTTCATTCAACCCTTTATCTACCGATGGTACTTATAAATACCACTCACTTTAAAATTACACAGAATAACCATTTTTGCGAAAACTCCGACAATACTTAGCAGGAATATTCTTTGAAATCTACTTTTCCAAGATATATGACAGCACAGGTTCTATGATGAATATTTTAGTGGGTAAGGCGAATAGTTTTACAGCAGAAGTTGCGTTTTCAGCCGACATTTTGATCAGATTGCGAAGATTGTCATTTTTGTTCGAAAAAGTAGTTAATGTCAAAAGGTGTGTCTTATTTTTTTTATGTTAATGAAAATCTTAGAAAACGATTTGACTACTTATTTTAAGTAAACAGTGTATATAATTAATTTTACTGTTGAATAACTTTGTGGTACTTATAAGTACTGACAGCCACTGGGTGTTGGAACAAGAACTTAGTTTTTTTTCATCCGTGTAGCGTATTGTTGCTTTTTGTTGTGTTGAAGGGTCATCACTATAGTTCAATAGAGTTATCCTTTTTTAACATTTCTTTTTCTTAACTTATTTATTTTGCTTTTTTTATTGTTTTATTTTAACGTTTTCAAAAAATTTTAAAATTAGAATCTGAGCTTTTTACCCCCCTTTTCCACACAATTAAATGAAATATCAATTCTTATTTCAAAAATTAACATTTTAATTTATTCATGTATAACTGAGATATTACAATAATTGGAACTTTTCAAGGTTCATTATTATTATTTCGTTTTTAGAAAGTCTGGAAAAAAGAAGCTCAGTGCTCAAGAGGCTTTGGATTTATTACCGAAACTACCATTTGAAATCAATGATGTACTAACAGATAATTTTCAGATGAAGTCACAGCAAATAATCTGTTAGATTCTTAAGATGACGATTACGAGATTGAACAAGACTCAAGGTGCAGTAGTTCATGTTCAGAAAATACAGCATTTCCTACCCCAGGATGAAGTACTTTAAAAAGCATTCAATCGAAACCTCTCTCAAAATGCCCAAAGTGTAATGAATTTTTGTGTATTAATGAAAAGAATAACTGTTTCTTTGAGTATCATCAAATTAAGTTTATGTGTAAAACCTGTTTTTATATGTAAACAAGTAAATAAATTTCAAAAATTTAATAATCTTTAAAAATAATTATTTTGTTCGGTAAAATATTATTGTTCCCTGGTTATTTAGCAATTTTAAGAGTTAAAACTGCATTAAAACAGTCACATTCGATCTTTTCGTATTATTATAATATTTTAGACCTTTGTGGATTGACGATACTTTAAAGTATCAATTTAATTAATTAGCTGTAACGAATTAAATTTCCCAAAGTTGAGTATTTTATTTATGTATATCCCTTAATTTTCAATGAAGTGATTCAAAATAAAATATTGCATGAAAAAATTTGCTGTTAATCAACATGCGGTAAATAAAGGGTTAAAAAGTATATGCACCTAGATTTCTAATTTGCTGATTAATTATTTATTGACGTTGCATTTCAAAGCAATACAACAGCCATTGGAACCTCATAAGTTTGAATCATGGTCAAGTGACGAGGACGATACTTGAGCTGACATCTCAAGTCAGTCTTAGACAGTCTCCAGGCTAGATTTCTGAATAGCGTTTTTTACACACACCTGAGGTTTCCATAGCAAAGGTAGTCTGCCAGTATAATATTTTATGTAATTCTCTCTTGTGAAGTCTTAATATTTTCCCCGAAATCTGAAAACATCAACTTTACATAAGAAATTCGAAACAAGGAAAAATATTGATGATATGGGATTGTGATAAAACGGACATTTACTTAGATAGTGTATGAAATATTCATAATTATATTGTTTGATATTCATTAAAGGACTATTAAACAAGTTGAAAAAAAACACTTCTAAATGAAAACTGAAACTAATGTAGGTAAAAAATATAAACCCAGCTATTGTGAAACAAATTAAAAGTAAGCATACTTGACTAAAAGTAGAAAATTATTGAGAATTTTCAGTTTTAAAATGTAAAAAGTAATAAAGAAAAATTTCCTAAGAGCATAATTCCCTTCAGTGGGCACACACAGGAATTTTTCAAGAGGGGGCTCAGGTTCGAAAGTCCACCATTCTCGTAACATGCTCCAACACATCGTTCAACATATTCTTTTGGTTTTGTCGATTTTCGGAAACAAAAACAGTAAAAAATTAACTATAGAATAAATAATTAGCATCAATTAATAAAATTAATTATTAATAGCAAATACTTAATTAAGTTTTACGTACTATATACAAAGGATTACAATCAATTGAAAAAAATAAAGGGCTATGCCCCCCTCCCTTGTGTGCATTACTTTGTTTTCCTTTTAAAACTCTATTGAATAAGATACAATGGGAGGTAAAGGAGGTGGTATGTACACACTTATTTAAATTGCATTTTCCTTTAAAATAGTATTTTTTTTCTTCATTGCAATTATTCTACGTTTTTAGTGATAAAAACTTTGGCTATTCTGAATCTAAATGCTTATGATAACTTTACCCCTAAAACACAAGCAAGATATATTTAATAAAAACAAATTTTCTTTCAATTGTCATATACAGGAGAAATATATTTTGACATTTTTATATTAAAATCTATTTCCAGAGTAATCCTTAATGAAGAGGATAAATATTTTTTTCTTCGATTTGTTGGTGTGAATTAATATGGATAGCTTAATTTTACTAACTAAATCAATCAAATACTTAATCTTAATCTAATGTCTAATAAATATCTCGTTAATAATAAGAACCATGATGTTCATTTTTGTATGAAAAACTTTTGGTCTCAAAACTAGAACTTTTCTTGTCGCAAACAAGCTCATATAATTGAAACACTGTGTTAAAATTCAATAATTAATCAAGCTTTAAATGTTTTATTTTAGTAAAGAATTTTCTGTATAATAATATTTAAAAACTAAATTCCACTTGAATACATTCAGGTATTAAATTCTTAAGGTATCCGAGAGAGACTACGTTCAGAACCGTGATTTCGCAAAAGCGCATAAATAGATAATTTTCATATTTAGTGTCACTTAGATTAGAATACATGCATAAAATTGTTTTAAGGACATTTTGACAAAAAAATTTATTTAAATACAATATTTTGGCAAAAAATTAACTTAGAATAATTTTTTTTCCCCAAATGTTCTCCTTTTGTGAAAAATGTTTCTATTATAATAATATTTTGCCTGTATATAGCTCAGACCTCTGTACAGAGGATCAACTAGAATTTTTGAAATATATAACTTAGAAGTTGGTTTATTCATATTTTACGACAACAGAGGGGAGCAATTTTAAGAAAAAAACGCCAATAATTATTACAATTGGTGGTAACTCTGAAAATAATTTGAATTTTTAAGAAATTCTATTTGAGCCTTTGTAGAGAGGTATGAGCTATATACAGGTAAAACATTATTATAATAGAATCATTTTATACAAAATGAGGACATTTGGAAAAAAGATTATTCTAAGTTAATTTTTTGCCAAAATATTGTATTTAAATAAATTTTTTTGTCAAAATGTCCTTAAAACAATTTTATGCATATATTCTAATCTGAGCGACACTAAATATCATGAAAATTATCCATTTATGCGCTTTTTTAAAATCACGGTTCCGAACGTAGTCGGATACCTTAAAGAAAAGAAAATGGCAGATCATAACCAAATCGACATGGAGTAGGTCATTAATATGTACAACTGTGTTTGATTCGAAAGGAAAATGATATGTATATCATAGTCTGATATATCAAATAAATCACTTTGTAGTCTTTCAGTATCTTCTATGAAGTCTATTTAAATGTTAATCGTTATGTAAATGCTAAATAATTGATCTACGAAATAAATAACTGTATATATTTTAATGCTCTTTTTTATTGAAAAATAACAATAAAAATTCAAAGAAGAGAATACCAATCAATCTATAAGATAAGATTTCCAATTGACAGCTATTTCTATGGAAGAAGTCAGTGCCTTTAGACCTGTCTTTTCGCCCACTTTCCGGCCTTCTGAAACAATTTACATTTCTTCATAACTTTATGGCTCCTTTTTTTCCCTCGACGCCACACTTTAGGTAAATACAACCCATTGTAATTAAAAGGAATATTTATTATTGTGACACATAAAAAGAATCGACTATCTGCTATTTATTAAGATGTTCACCGTAAGAACTTTTTCAATGGGTTTGAAGTGATACATATATACAGTCGAACCTCCATATAATGAATCTCTATTTAAGGAATTTCTTTATTTTGCGAACTTTTTCTTGCAATCAAGAACCATTTTCTTATTTTCTTCGTAAAATAACTTTCAAATAACGAAGCGCATTTTTTATTTAACGAACTTTTTTCTTGTAATTCGATTGTTTTCTCCTTATTTTTAAAATATTTCAAGAAATTTTTCAAATTATTCTCGTTTTTAGCACATTTTATGGTGATCAATGACTTTGATCTGGTTTTACCAGACGTCTCACTCACCTACAGCAAAGAAAAAAAATGGCCATAATTTTTCAAACAAAAGAAACGTAAATATCAATAATAGATTTTTTTTAGTAATTAAATTTTTAAGGATGTATGTGGTAGTGTATGCTTAAAATTACTGATTATAAAATAATGTACGTTTAAAATTACTTGTAGTCTTAAAATTAGAAAACGTCTCATTATATATAAAATTCTCTCTCATTAATATTAATATAAAATTATTTTTTAAAGTTGAAAATATATATACGGTGCATTCCTCGACAGTGTTTTTTTCCCCTTGTTTTCCTTGGAGATTTCTTTTTGATGGGTAAAATATATAAAATGAATAGATATTAATTTTTTTCAATAAAAAGTGTGTGAATATTTACTTTTTTTAAATAATATACAGTGTTTATGAATTTAAAATTTGTTTTATGTGGTTTTTAAGGTGTATCAAAAGATGAATATCTATTTAACGAATTTTCCGTAAAACGAACTTTTTTTTCAGCAATTAGTGCCTTCGTTAAATAAAGGCCCGATTGTATAAATGCAATACATACAGTGGCGCACACAAGGTGGGGGGGGAGGGGTCCTGGAGGTCCGGACCCCTCCGATTGATTTTAATTTTTTTTTCCGATTGATTATAATTCTATAGTACGTAAATTTTATTTGTTTTTTATTTGTTATTAATGATTAATTTTTATTAATTAATGCTAATTATATGTTCAATAATTAGTTTTTAACTGTGTTTTGTTCCCGAAAATCGACACAATCAAAAGGAGCATGATACAAGAATGGTGAACTTTCGACCCCGGAACCCCCCTTGAAAAATTCCTGTGTGCGCTACTGAATAGATATATACATGCAGAGTGGTTCACTCAGGAATTTCTCGAGGGTCAAAAATCCGCCATTCTCGTATCATACCCCAATACGCCACGAAACATTATTTTGATTTTGTCAATAATCGGGAACAAAAACAGTAAAAAATAAATTATTGAAAAAGTAATTATCATTACTCTATAAAAAATTATTAATAACAAGTATTAATTAAATTTCGTACTATATACATAGGATTAAAAACAATCGAACGGGGCGATGGGGGTGTTAATCCTCATCCAGGGGAGGTCCATCTAAGAGGGATCTAAGAGGGGTGCTCCCCTTGATTCCCCTTATGTGCGCCACTGTATATATATATGAAGTTTTATTTTAAGTTTAAATTGTATATCCTTATTTAATACCCAATGATCCTTCAGAGAGAGAGTAATTTCTTGTTTTAATAATTACTTAATTTCGATTAAAAACACTTGCATTGGTAAAACAAATCTTGTGATATATATAAGTGAGTTAGGCTAGTGAGATGGATAAACTTTTTAGAATTGCACCAAAGAAAAAAAAAGAGTTTTTTTTGGCCAAAATATAATTTCATTTAAAATGCAAAGTAAAAAAACGACTATATTTTAAAAATTATGTTATTCCAAAGTGATTAATAAATCAATAATTATGTGTTTCTTGACAGGTGGCATCCACGTCACTTGAATGAGGAGCAAAATGACGAGGTCCACGCGTCGCCAAAAGCCTTTGTGTTGCTTTACAGTGGCACACGTTAATAATAATAATAAAAAAAACGATCTCTCTCTATTTCTTTATTTTCCCTATTTTCAGCAAAAAAATATAAAATTAACTAAAAATATTTTAATAATTTATTAGGGTGGCTTCAGTTTTTTCACCAGCAAAAAACTTTTTAATAAATAACACATGAATTTTTGCAACTGTGTTTTGTTAAGGCAAAAAGATATCCTGATTTCAACGGAAATTTTCGCGTATATAAATAATGGAATAAGCACTTAAGTGAAATTTTTGTATTACTATTGCCTTAAATTCCGCAGCGAGCGAGATAAGGCGTAGAAAAAAAGGGCTTTGGGAGGAGGCGGTCTCGGGGACCCCCACCTTGTGTGTGCCGCTGTGCGTTTTGCCTTTTTATTAAATTTAATTACAAAACGGGAATATGACTCCCCCTCTTTTCCAATGTGTATTAACCCTTTCAATACCATCACAAATGTAGTGATATTAAAGTACTCTGAATACAAGTGTATCACATATTGTTCAAAATAATCAACGTTGACTCGAAGCTCAGATAATATCTTATGTTGTTGTTGTGTTTTTTTTTAATCCTGGGAACATATGAAATGCAAGGGAACAGAAAGCATACAATATAACAGAAGAATATACACATTCATTACAGATGATGACCCTAGCTTATAACAAGAAGAGGTGCGTTGCTTTCCTTTCGAGACGGGAATCGATTACAGGCGAAAGACCGACTTCTTTCCCAAAGAAAATACAACCATATCTCTTACTCGGGATTCGAACTCACTCGGTTACAAGCCGAGGGTCATAGCCACCATACTGGCTGGGCGACAGATAATATCTTATAATGTCGCAATTATAAGATGTTCTGAAAATTCTAGATAACAAGAAACGAAAAATTATGCCCATGCATATTAAATTGTATATCTAATCTAAAATGTTTGGAGTACAACCTGGTGGCATGCGGGTCATAGGTTGAAGAACGCTATTCTGTTCTATTACTGAAAATGGTTGAATAAAAATTGTAACTTAACAGTTTGCCTTTTTCAAAGTTATTTGGCAGCGGTAGCCTAATGGTCAAGGTATCGGATCGTGGCTGGTATGTCATGAGTTCGAGCCTAGTACCGCTGAAGACCTGCCGTGTAGGGGAGTGATGCGTGTTAAATTTGTCTGTCCTGTTGGTGAGGTGTGGTAGTTAGGAGAGAGGGGTGCCAGCTCAGGTGTCATCTTCGTCACTTGATCATGGTTCAAAATTACGAAGCCCGTCACCAAATGCCCTGTTGTAGCTGAACAGTACGACGTTAATATTTACTCACACGCTAACTTGAAAAGCCATTACTAAAAATATCTGGTGACGTAATGATAGCGGAAGCCCTATGGTTCTGGTCGCCAACTTGCGGCAGGCTATGTTTCTAAAAAAACTTGAGTTCAAATCTGGCGCCGTCAAAGATCTGCCATGTAGAAAGGTGGAAGAACGTTATCTCTTTCAAAGCTCAAAGTCCTCACGTTGATGCTGTGTGGAATTTTGGAGAAGGGGATGCCATGAGATTTAAAGTTATTTGCTAATAGTCCTTATGTAGCTTCGAAACGGATGTTAACAAACAATCAAACTAAACTCAGTGGCGTAACAGCCCATGAGGGCCCAGGCCTACTTTCCTATCTCCATATACGTGACCATTGGGCGCTGAGGTACATGAGCAGATGTATCAGGTGGTTAGTCCGAAGCGAAATCCCCAGTGTTTAGTCCTCAAGCAAGTGCTCATTTATCGACCCACCGACGGGATGAAAGGCTGACTCGACCTTGCCCAGCCCGAGGATAGAACCCTGGACCTGTGGTGTAGGAGCGTGATACGCGACCACGCGGCCAGTGGGCCTCAACTAACAATTAGACAGTGTAATTTTAAGAAAGGGAAAAGCTTATACTATTTTCATAAAATCCCAAACTTTTTTAAGATTTTTCTATCATACCAACACAATATATGGAGAAACTTAATCCTCGACATATAAAGGGAATGAGATATACAACTGTTTCTGTATATTCAATTGAATACTCTTACTTCGTAATAGGTTAAGTCAGAAGAGTAGGGTTTTTTAATACGGATTTTGTAACAATGCACTGATATTATGAAGGAAAAGGGATGTACTAGGAGAAATACAATTTATAGAAATACAAAATCTTATGAAGCTAAAAATTCAAATTTTGTAAATTTAAATACAGATTGTCTGATTGATTGTTTGATAATATCGCCCTTCAAAATTACGCGAGAGCTGAAGGCGACGAGCCTCGTAATTGTGATCCAGTGTTGATGATGATTCTAACTTCTGTTCAAGCTTCTACACCATACCTACGTGAGGACTTTTAGCTTCAATAAATTTAACATACATAAGCAATTTCTACACAAGATATCATTAATGGGTTAGCAGAATCTTCAAATGCGATGAAAATAGTATATGAAAATCTTGCATAACTAGAATAAGGAAAAATATTTTTTCCTCCTTTCATTTATCTTACTTACGTCTCACTTTTAATATAAGGAAATATTTTGTACTTGTTAGTGATATAACTTTTTCTAAATTTTTATATAAAATAAATCAATTAAATGAAGTGCGTACAACGCACATTTTAATTTATATATTTTATTAATATGTTTTTGAAATTACGCAAAACAAAACAAAAGAACCCAACATGAAAACTAGCTCACCAAGAAAACAAAGAAAAGAGAGAGAAAGATTTGTTTTCCTTCTGCATAATCTAGAATTCTGAATTTAATTTATTTCGTTACTTTAAACTATGGTCATCTGTAGAGGATAGCAACCTAAGCTAATATCTCACATTCCTAACTTCCGCACATAGTGAGGACTTTGAAATTAATTTCTATTTGATATGCAATAACTCTTATTATTATCCGCAACGTATATTTAGCGGTATCAAGACCCAAACATGTGGCTAGATTTGAATAGTTTGGTTCATGAGTTCGCGACTGCAATTACACAATTACTACGTCCTTGAATTCTAAAAATATAATCAAACCAACAAAAAGAATTCTGTAAAAAGTGTGTTTTAGTATCTATTACACATTAAATGAGAAAAATAGAAAAAAAACAACAGCATTGTGTTGTTATTCTTTTAAGAAGCTTAACTGCAAATGTTTTAAAATCATAATATGTATATACAACACGTGTATTAAATACTACTTACAAGAAAGACGTATTTTTGATATATATAAAATGACCGCGGTTATCGAGTTGTCAGGGCAGCGTGCTAAGGGTCAGAGTTCCTTCAGAGGACTGGTGAATTTATCCCCTAATTCCTTAAAGACCCATGATGTAGCAAGCTTCATGCTAGTTAAAACTCTAGAGTCCTCACGTTCATGTGGTGGGGAAATTAGGCAAGTGGGTTACCAGCTCAGATATCGTGCTCGTCTCTCGAGCGTCGTTCAGCATTACGAAGTCCGTAGTCCTTGCACTTTTTCTAAATATGACATTAATAAGCATTCATGCAGCGGATTCTATAGTACTGAACTTAAAATATAAAACTCTATTAAAGTATTGTTTTTTTTTAAAAAAATACTTATTTTTGTTTTATTTTTTAAAATATCTTTTGTGAAGTTTTATATTCGAAGTTTAATGTAGCCCAATTGATGCATAATCTACAATTGATACCTAATTGTTGCATAATTCGTTGATTGCCCAGTTGTTGCACCATTAGAGACTAAATCGAATATCATGTATTTAGTCACTCAGTTTACCTACAATAAAAGAACTCTCAGAATTTCACTAAAACTTATACGAATCAAATGAAATTGTAACCAAAATGTTAAACTAATCTATAACAAAAGTCACCACATATTGCCAGTAGTTACAATGAGATGAAATTGAAACGAACATCTGTTATTTGCATGTTATACATGTAATATAATGATAATATTCACAAAATTAAATATTTCTCCAAAACTCGTAAGTAGAATTCCAGATCCAACCAATAACAGGAAACAGTCATGAAACAAAAATCATAAGATAATGGATGAAATAAATGATGATTTTCCAGTGCTTCGCATTTGCTTCTCCTATCAGAACGAAGACAAAAAGTGTAAACAAGTACTTTGTTCAAGAGAAAGCAGTTTTTGATCCAAAAATAAATTTACCCGAAAATAAAATCTCCCTCTAGAATGACCTTCACTTTCAAGGAAGTGACCAACTAAGCCCCATTTCTACAAGCAGTCCAGTCAGAGTGGACAGGATATGGAATTTCTTATCAGAGTTCCTACTACTATTTATGGCATTGAGCAGGAATATTATCTGTTGCATCTCATCCGGCCTTGAAAACGTTGTTATTTAGCGTAACCCAATAATTCTGCGAACCATGTTTATCTACGTCGAGATCCCAAAGAAAATATCAATTGTACTTAACTGACGACTTAACAGAAATTGTGGTTTCATTCTTTTTTTCTTTTTGATGGAGATGAGTTTTTCACTTTTGCTTTTATCGTACTTTCCCAATAATTATTCGCTATCTTATAGATAACTTCTGATTGACCTCAGCAGTAAAACTTCTAAAAAACATTTAAAATTGTCAAGTTTTTGAGTATTGTCAAGTATGTATTTAAAATTGTCAAGTATGTATGTGCTCTTGTACATGCATTTTTATGTACAAGAGCACATACATACAAAATTTAATTCTTGATTTAACTTATCAAGCTTTTCTTCAATTTTACTTTCCCGATAAATCCTTGATGTATTAAAAGCAACTTGCAAGCTTTAAATTGTTAGTGAACTTTGAAAAAAACTCATAATCTTCAAAAAAAAAAAAGGGTTTTACGCTGAGGGACACATTTTAAAAACAAAAACTTCCAAAATTCATTTACTTAATATTATTATATTTATAGCTTAATTTTCCATTTAATTTTATTATAATTCTGTTAAATAAATAACAATATCTTGAAAAGTGTTCGAAGATACCCAATACAGATATATTAATTACTGTTGTGTAAGTATTACTGTAGATATAAAATATAATAGGTAATAGGGGTTTCTTTCTGAGAATTGCAAAAATAATACAAAATATATAACAGCCATTAATTTTAGAATACAGAAAATATATGCATAAAATAGGGGCTAGTTATTAATAATGAGTAACAAGGAATAATAACTATTACAAAAAGAAAGGGCAATATTATCAGTGAACGAAGAACGTCAGAGTGTTGGAAATAGTTGAAAGCATGCAATTTGTTTTCTTTAGAATACTTATCTTTTTCATATGGTTTATAGTTTAGGATTCAAAGTTTATAACAACAAGCTTTGCATTTTAAAGCCCTCATTGCATCAAATGTGTGTGATTGTTAATTTTTTCCCACTTTACTTAAACATTTTCTTCTCCGTGAGTGTTAAACCAAACTTTGATTTGTCAACGTTTTAATTTAGAATCTATCTATTTCTACTTCTTTAAAGAAGCACCGGATATCGATGTCTGAATTTAGTCTGAAATTTGATTCAAAAATAGCATTCAAGGCACGAAAAACAATGCAGTCTGTGCATTATCTATTAGTTTGAAGAGGAAAGAAAAGAAAAAATTAAACATGTGATATTTCTACGAAGCTGATTAGTTTTTTTGAAGAAGTCTCTATTATTCTTATTTAAGGAAGTATCTTGCAAAATAATTAGCAGCTCACAAAATGAAATATCATATTCAGCATATAGACACTAACTGTAAAGTATATTTTAATATTCTTCCACACATTCAATTCATTCAATTCAATCATTCATTTAATTTAAGATGACAAATTTGAGAATTATTTTGTTAATGTCTTAACAATTCATACAAAATTATGTGCTCTTTCGGAGTGAGAAGGGTTTCTGGTTTTCAACACAGATATGTTACTTCTTAAAATACGTAGAACTTATGATAAAATTATAAAGTAAATTTATGGTTTATTTACTGTTTCACTGTACTTAATGTGTACTTATTTATTGTTTCGATTTTTATGGTACACATTTTAGTTATTATTAGACACCAATTATGATTTGATTAAATTTTAATTTGATTTTAGTTTATGGCGCACTCTGAAGTAATGCAAGGGCTTTTAAGCCACAGAGGGCATAATTTTGATCCACAATTAAACTTGGCACGCATAATGAAGTTGCAAAAAGGGAATTATACTTTTGTTTAATTTTTTTTAGTGAAATATATTTTAAACAGATTCATATAAAAATAATACAAACAAACTTAAAAAGTATTTTTTATTGAAACATAACACAAACAAGTTATATTAGAGAAATACAGAATAGGAAGAGAGAGACAATTAGGAATACAATACAGAACTGGAAAAAAAATTCGTGGATAAAGATAATAATAGTTATTTCAGTACATAATAAGAAATAAAATATACTCGAAACACTAAAAAACAACTAAAAAAGCTTTATATGAGTCAAAATTTACTAAAAACAGGAAATTAACTTGTGGATGCCAAAAAAATTTTTTTTAAGGAAATTAAAGTTGTGTTTCTGTTTTCTCGTGCCATGTATTCAAATAAGTTACATTTAATAACAAAACCTACATAGAGCTTCTTTATGTACGATAGAGCTGTATAAGAAATTTTAAAATCGCGTTAGCAATTTCAATTCTTATATGTAATCCTATGAAATAAACATTATAATCGTTAAATTTGTGAATGTCGTTCAATTTAAAAATTATGCATATGAACTAAATTTTGCTTTAAATTTTTTTGTTTTACTCTGTGTTATATGATTGCACATTTTTCGTAATGATTACAAAATTAATAGCATGATATGTTTTATAATTCTTTTTCATTATTATCAAAACAATATGAATAAGGAAATTTTTTTGAGGTAAAAAAAAAGATGGAAATAATATCTTTTGTGAAGAATATTATTATTTCAATTTATTTAAATCTCAAATAAATCATATTAACAAAATGTGTAGTGCGTCTCTTCATTTAGTATTTTCTGAACATTCTAAATAAAGTTTCACTTTTCACTTATCAAGATTAATTTAGAAACATACCATTCTCAAACTAGGCTATTCAAATTTTAATTTTATATACGAACATGATTTTATTCTCTCAAAAACCTTCGGCACGTAAATATCCTTAAGAAACACACATTTAAAAATTTTTTTTTGAAATTTCGTACATATTTTCCATTTTTTAGGCTACATAGTTGATTCAATGACTTAAATAAAAATTTTAAACTAATTTTTTAAACCTTTAGTATTTTTATATTGAAGAATAAATTATTATACTTAGATCTTAAAAAAAATTTTTTTTTAATAAGCCAATTTCATATTAAAAGCTTTCCCTTCATACGTCATAAATATATACCGTTTTCCTTGTATCATTGAGTTTCTTAAAAAAAAGCCTTGAAGAAAGCCTTTATGACATGGGTTGTCTATACTTAACCTTAATGAAATAATCTTATTCAGAACATCTGTAGACTGCAATTACAACCAGCCATGCCATTATTTCCTTATATTAATGCTCGTTTAATGGTTTTTATGACATTAAATGAGCATTAATATGGTGAAATATTGGTGTGATTATATTCTGTAATTGCAGCATAATAAATGTTCTAACTAGTTGCCTTAAATTTGCTTACACATGTTCAAAATATCATAAATAATCATTAGTGATACAAGTATTATATATATATATATATATATATATATATATATATATATATATATACATATATATATATATATATATATATATATATATATATATATATATATACATATATATATATATATATATATATATATATATATATATATATATATATATATATATATATAATTATCACTAAATAAAAGAGAGTATATGGTATATGTACAGTTATATATAAAAGTATCTTGCATCTATGTATTCTTCTTTATACTTAAAATTTAGTTTTCCACCGGTTATAAATGTTTTTTTCTTTGGGTGGGGGGGGAAGAGAAAATTATTTAAGCACATTTTAAAGCATCCGACTAGATTCGGAGACCAATTTCTCACAAATTAATTTACAGAAGAATTTCAGTGTTTTAAAGAATCTAAATAGGTTTAAAAGCCATAAGTATTAAATAAATTACAAGTATTACTCTTATTTTTGAAAAAAAAAAGTTATTTTTATTAAATGTTAGCAACATTCTAGATGTTAAGAAAAACAGCATAAATAAAAATACGTTGGACATAATGTAATTTCAATTTCAATTTCATTGATATGCATATTTGAAGAGTCACAAAACGCAGGATTAAAAATATTTTTAAAATTCAAATTCAGTGGTGCAACAACCCATGAGGGCCAGGACTTACTGTGCCCATCCTAGTATACATGACCATTGGGTGCTGAGTTGCATGAGCAGATGTCCCGATCAGGTGCTCAGTCTGAAGCGAGACAAAAATATTTTAAGAACTAAATATTTTACAACCGTTCAAATTTGGAGTTAAAAATTTTTCGTCAAAATTACGTTATGCTCTAATCTGGAAATAGCTGTAAAATATGATTAAGTGTACATATCTTAAAACCTACGTTTTGTTACTCTCTAAAGGGCTTGTTGCTTAATTGTTACAAATTTAATTGAATTTTATAGGATTGTTTTGGTGATATCCCGCTTTTCGTGCACAAATTATCGTTACAACATTTCATTCTTCAAAAAATACATTTAAACTATATTTTTATAAGTTCGATAAAGTAAATATTAAAAAAAAAAAAAAACTTAAGATTCTCCAGTCTTTCTTACTCCTCAATAATTATACTTCTTTTTTTTTTCTAATAGTCCTAACACCTAAAAATACCTTTTCAGCCTATTCAAATACATGCCACTCATAACATAACTTAGATTTCTTTTCTAATTATCTCTTAAACATGAGTTAAAATATAGTGAACAATAACTTCAAAACGTAACACATAGTGTTTCATGCACACTGTAAATAACGCACAATCCAAGTTCAGCTTTCATTTCTGAGAAGTTTTCAACAGTTTCCACGTTATGCCTCATAAAAACACAACACTCGATATTCATTTTTGAGGCTATTGTTTCGAATATTTACAGATGTATATTCAACGCTTCATAAATAAAAACATCCAACTTTAAGACGACATCTCTTCAATACATCATGCTTTAGTGTGACAAATGTCTAGAAATTCTATATTAATGTAAAACAGCTGCCGCCAAAGTTGAATTCTTCTTGTCTTTTTTTCCGACGACATCATTTACAAAGATGACTATCACGAACCTGAAAGAGAACCATATATTAGAGAGTTAAAGGTGACTCTCATTTGGTATGAGCCATGACAAGGATCATAAAGTATATGTCGTCCAAATGTGCCGATGTGGACGACAGCCGTGAGTTGTCGAGTGTCAAATACTTTCTCTCTCTGTAGGTTTTGTATATATGAAGTTGATTTCCTTCGTCTTGCCTTAAGGAAAAGACATGGAATATCGCTTCATTTAAAATTCAACAAAAGTGTCTTCAAGAGAAGATCAAATGTGTGTGGTCGTTCAAATCCTTTAAATTTTTTTTCCCTAAAAAGGAAATATATTGTCAAATTCTTAATTTCGGAATCATTCTTAGAATAAAAAGTATTGTATTTATGAGATACGACGAAGTTTATTAAGTTTTTGTTTTATGTAGTACCGAAGTAATTTATCAGCGATTATAACTAAACGTCAGATATTATAAATTTAGTAAATATAATATACTTATTTTCTTAGCTTTCTTGTGCTGAGAAAAGATAAAATGCTGATCTATTTAGGATTCAATTGATAAATGTGGCCTTTTTTTAAAGATTAAATGTTACCATTTGAATTCCATTTGTGCTAAAAAGACCCGCAGTAACATTTTATTATTTGAAAATGGTACATTTTTCAAGGCAGTGGTTTTTTTTAAATATAAATAAATGTTCTTACCTTGAAAAGAAATTTAAAAATTTTCATCACACAAAAAATTTTAAAAAAAATAAAAATGTAAAAAAGAAAGAAATTTTTACCTAAAACAGAATACTCTTTTGACCTTTAAATAACTCATTCCCCAGGGAAAAAAGGAATACACGCGTGTAAGTAACAGTTATAGCACGAAAATTAGTTTAAAAAATTTACAAGTATTAAACGCACATAAGATCGGCACTCCAATTATTACATCACACATCAAGCTTTTTATGTTTTAGAACTCATTGATGTTTGGAAAAATATATATTAAATAATTCTGTTCATAAGAGAAAAGTAAACGTACTTATTTTTCTATTTATTATTTTGATGTAATATCTGTACATGAAAAAAAAACGTATACACACACACAGAGGAACAATCCACCTCTGAAAGACTTTACAGCATAAGACCGACACATACTTTAAGTTTTTGAATATTTACTCAGTGACTGTTCGACTTGAATATTTAAAAGTTTGTGAAATCACCAACGAACACATTCAACGGCTTTAGTCTTATCAAATTACATTTCGCAATTTGTTTAATCTTATTTCTTTCTTATATATGTGTGTGTTTCCGTGTATATGTGTGCGCACATAAAAATTTGCAGATTATCAAGTTAGGTCTTAAATCTATTTGCTCATTCAGAATAAGTAAAAATACTATTTATACGAGGCGTGTCCGTAAAATAAGTTCCACGGGCTACCACTGGCGCTAGGATCGTTTGTATGTGCGACCAGGCAACAGAGGCAGGTGGTTTGGTTTCCCCACTCCAATCCCTCACCAAGCTAGCGTCGCTGCGACGTTTATTCTTGGCTCAGCAGCCGTTAGCGATGGAGCTTCCTCTTGCGTCTCCCGCCAGCTGCGAGTTGCGGTCTGTTATTCGTTTTCTGGCCGCTAAGAAGAAATCGGCAAAGGAAATTCACGAAGAACTTTGTCAAGTGTATGGAGAAGAGTGTATGAGCTCTGGGATGGTGCGCAGATGGGTCAGGGACTTTAAAAATGGCCGAACAGACGTCCACGACGAAGCCCGTGCAGGGCGGCCATCGGCTTCCGACGAAACAATTGCCAAAGTCGAAGCGGCAATGCTTGAAGATCGACGGACTACAGTTCGGGAACTGTGCGAAAAGATTCCGGAGGTCAGCAAAACCACAATTGACAAGATTTTGACTGAACATTTAGGCTATTCAAAGGTCTGCGCAAGATGGGTACCAAAAATGCTCACTGCAGACCACAAGCGGCAGCGAGTTGAAGCGGCCCAAGAATTTCTCGCTTTTCACGGAACAACCGAAGAGGAATTTCTGACTCTATTGTTACTGGTGACGAGACCTGGGTACACTACACCACACCGGAAACAAAGGAGCAATCGAAGCAGTGGAAACACCCTTCGTCGCCAAGAGCAAAGAAGTTCAAACAAATCCTGTCTGCCGGGAAAATCATGGCTAGCATTTTTTGGGATCGAAAGGGCGTATTGTTGTGCGAGTTTATGCCTCGCGGGACAACAATCAATGCTGACCGGTACTGTGAGACCTTGAATAAGCTTAGACGTGCAATTCAGAACAAGAGAAGAGGAATGCTGACAAAAGGAGTGCGTTTTCACCATGACAACGCCCAACCGCACACCGCCAATCGAACCACAGCCCTCGTCGAAAGATTTGGATGGGAAATGGTGTCTCACCCACCCTACAGCCCAGACTTAGCACCAAGTGACTTCTATCTCTTCCCCGAGTTGAAGAAAACCTTGGCGGAACCCATTTCCAGACAGATGAAGAGGTGCAAAACGCGGTTGTTAATTTTCTACACGGACAGGCGGCAGAGTTCTATCACTCTGGTTTGAAAAAGTGGGTGCCTAGAATGCAGAAATGCATACAACGCAACGGCGATTATGTAGAAAAATAAAAGAAAGACTGAACTTTCCAAAAATGTACTATTCTTTGCAATTAAACCAGTTTTTTGATGTGAAAAAATTCGTGGAACTTATTTTACGGACACGCCTCGTATTTAAAAAAAGAGGAGAAAGAAAAAGAAAGCTTACTCTACGCATATATATAAAAACACCAAAAATATATATTTTACTGGAGTACATATATATATATTACTTTTTTAGTGGTAGATTTTCTTTCATTTGCTTGGTGTTTTGGTAACTAGCCATGGCGTGTAGCGATTAGTGCCAGTTTTTTAATCGAATTTCATTTTTTTTCAAACTTATCATTTTCGCTACTAAGGAATATAGTTATTAAAGGCAGGAATACTTTCGAAAAAGGGTATTCTTAAATTCTTAGGTATTCTTAAAAGGATATTTTTATTTTTCAAGAATTGATATTAAAAAAAAATAAAATTGTATTTCAAAAATGTATTTTCAATTACCAACAATGGTTCAATATAGGGAACTGATACTTTTTCTATAAATGGTTGATACGAGTATTTATATTTAAGTATTCAAATCCCATCAAAATATGATTTGAAAATATTTACATTTGATGATGGGAACTTAGCAATTAGCATCAATTATTTTATCCTTTTTAATCTATTCAAGATAACAATGGATTATATAACACTCTTAATATTTAAATATGAGAAATATTAACCATTAAAACTGTGAACGCTTTTAGCAAAAGAGAACTATAAAAAATTTAGAATGTAGTTTAAGAAGTAATGATGATGCTTATCACATTTTAAAGATAATTTTATGGAATTTAGATATTTTAAATAAAAATGGAAAAAGTTATAAAGAAGGTGATCCTTAAGTGATTAAAGAAAAATTCTGCTTAACAAGAATTGTATCTGATCTATTCACGAACCTCCTCATAATCCTCTTGGAGAAAAACTGTTTCTTAAAATATTATTCTATTAAAAACTTTTTACCCCGAAAAAGACGTGACTAATGTAAATCAAGGCTTATATTTAAGCATTAACTTTTAGGTTCGAAAGAGAGAGAGGCTTGGAGCTAGATGATAGAAGTTAGTGATTAACGTAAAGTAATAGAAAGCTAGTCGAGAGTGACTCGTAGATGATTTGTTTAATATTTAAAATTGATGTTATACGATTTGGTCCGTTAGATATTTAAATTGGAATAGTGTCGGCTTGAAGTAGATTAATAGAACAAAATTTCGATTATATTTGGAACGTGTATTACCAAGGCGTTCCAAGAGTAAGTAATTCAATTTATAATTAAATATTAACTATATCTCGTGTACCTCGCTTTTGCTCCTTAAACTTAAGCTCCTTGCTAACCTCCTTGCTTACTTAAAGGTGCATTTCCTAATTGGGTTGTTGAGATTTGTTAGGTTGTTGAGACTTGTTAATAAATTATATTTGTTTTGACTGGCTAATCTTCCTTCTAACTCACTAACACTGATGAATGGGAGAGTCCATCCATCACAGGATATAATAATTTTTTTCACATGAATTATTATCGATGAATACGATGTAATAGCCTGCCTTTTCACAGTAGAAAACTAGTGACAGAAAGATTGTAAGTTCGTTAATAGATTTACAACTTAGCATATAATTCCATTTAAGGTACGGTATTCAGTTTATAAGATTAAGATATTAAACTCAGTTTTTACCTTCTTAGTTGAATTGTAACTTAAAATTATGAAACTCATTATATGGTTCTAATGTTAATTACTCATGAATCTTCATTAGAATAAAAATGTTTCCAATGACACAATTCTCTTTTTAATAAGCATAAGCCATAAAAAATTATTTTTTCTGTCAATTAATAAGGAAAAATGCTTTAATTTTTTGGGATAAAACTTTTTAAGAAAGAGAGAGCCCACATGGTTTCAATTTATTTTTATTTCACGGAATTCATCAGCTTAATATTTTGAAACTTTTTTTCTTACTTTTTTTAGCTCGTATGATAAATCCATAACTAGAAATATAAAGATTCTACAACAAATAAAATGAAAAATGTTATGGTAATTTGAAATAGTTGTTCAGGAGATTTATTTCTAATAAATTAACAATTTAAAACGAAATTAGCATTTCCAATTCTAATGTTTGAGCCCGTTAATTGCATTAAATTTCAACACAAAATTGACCTTCATAGTAAATATTTTTACTTTCTTCGGTTTATTGTAAAAACGTATAATTTTCTGATTTTCGATTAATTTTATTAAGGAAAAAAAAGCACATTTTTTTTAGATTTACAAAACATGTTTCACAATAGATTTTTGCATTTTGTATAGCATCATACAATCAAAACTTTAAGCTATGATAAAGCATTTATAGTTAAATGACAGTTTAGGGCTCTGTACATCATTAATTACCAGTGGCGCACACAAGGGGGGTCCGGACCTCCCCCAAAGCCTTTGATTTTTTTTCCGATTGATTATAATTCTAAGTATATAGTGCGAAACATTTAATAAAGTATTTGTTATTAATGATTAATTTTATTAATTAATGCTAATTATTTATTCAATAATTAGTTTTTTACTGTGTTTTATTCCCGAAAATCGACAAAATCAAAAGGAGCATGATACAAGAATGGTGAACTTTCGACCCCGGATCCCCCCCCCTTGAAAAATTCCTGTGTGCGCTACTGTTAATTACATAAGTCGATTTTAGTTTAACTTGTTTTAGGTGTGTTAAATTTATTATAATCCTTAACTTAATAAGTTAAATAAGGAAGAGATGCGGGAGGGGGGGAGAACCCAGATTATCAAAGTTTGATCAAAAATATCTGTTTTCGATTCCTGATGAAATCATCCATATCCTAAATGTACACATAAAAACTAAATTGACAAGTGAATGACGGAGAATCTAATACACTATGAATACAAGACTACAATACGAGATTCTTTTCATTCTTAGTATTTGATTCATTGATGGAACGCAGCCTTTAATTTAAAGCTTCATTATATATCCAGGAAATGGATTCATCAATTATTTAAGGACCTGACCCCGCCTTCGAAACACGTTATTAATGAATCGAGCTCTATTTTTAGCCTAAAAAGTAACTTTAATAATGAATTTTCGTTCTCCTTATTTGACTGATATGTGACGTTTCAATATAGAATCTTTTAATTTATTGCACTTCGCTTCAAATGCATTAATTGTCCATGCTTAACTTGATAGAATAAAAGGGTATTTTTTTTCTGTTTGAGGCGTAGATTAAACTAAAAATTGCCTATCGAGCGAAAAGCACTGAATGAAAATGTTTGACCTATTATTAAAACTCTAATTTTGAGATGTAGCTTTACTCGAGTAAAAATAAATCAGGACGAAATGGTTCGAGTAGTTTTTCATTATTTAAAATTTTATGGTTTTCTTTTCCCTATTATGCCATAGATTTAAATAATTCTTATGTATAAATTCTCTCTTTTATAACTCACTCTAATTTCATAAAGTTATTTCTATTTTTTATGTATTTTTTCTCATTTTTATATATTTTGAAATACCAAATTAATAAAGTAACTAATGCTTTAAAATTATTTAAACATTTTGAAGCCATTCAAAAATTATTGGTACCGTAAGGTATCGGATTACGTTCGGAACCGTGATTTTAAAAAAGCGCATAAATGGATAATCTTCATGATATTTAGTGTCACTCAGATTAAAATACATGCATGAAATTGTTTTAAGAACATTTTGACAAAAAGAATTATTTAAATATAATATTTTGGCAAAAAATTAGAAGTCTTTTTTTACAAATGTTCTCCCCTTGTGAAAAATGGTTCAATTATAATAATATTTTGCCTCTATATAACTCAGACCTCTCTACAAAGGTTCAACTAGAATTTTTGAAAAATTCACAATATTTTCAGAGTTACCACCAATTGAAATAATTATTGGCATTTTTTTCTTAAAACTGCTCCCTTCTGTTGTCGTAAAATATGAATAAATCCACTTCTAAGTTATATATTTCAAAAATTCTAGTTGAGCCTTTGTAGAGAGGTCTGAGCTATATACACAGGCAAAATATTATTATAATAGAACTAATTTTCACAAAAGGAGAACATTTGGAAAAAAGATTATTCTAAGTTAATTTTTTGCCAAAATATTGTATTTAAATAAATTTTTTTTGTCAAAATGTCCTTAAAACAGTGTTATGCATGTATTCTAATCTAAGTGACACTAAATATCATGAAAATTATCCATTTATACGCTTTTGTAAAATCACGGTTCCGAACGTAGTCGGATACCTTAATGTAAAGGCTTACGATTTTTGTTTGTGAGTTTGTTTTCTTTGTACAAATTATTCAGCTATATTACCTTGAGTCACTTATATCATTTTATGTTTGATCCGAATTTTCATTGATTCTGACAGATTAAGTTCTACTGTATATATATGAATGCGTGTGTGCAAGGCCTATTTTCTGCTTAGGCACGCTAGGCAGGTACCTAGGGTTCAAAAGATTTGAGGGCACAAAAAATTGGAGGACGAAAAAAGAGAAGAAAAATTAAATTAAAACAAATGTACCACCACCTTGGAGCAAAAAGATGTGACAAAACAGGCGAAATATTTGGCTCAAAGCTACTCAAAATAACATCGATGACGAACAGTTTATGCAAGAGTGTCAACATTTGAAAATGTACATGAAGATTGAAAAAACAACAAAAAAAAGGAATTTCTTCCTACTACTAGAAAAACTAGATTGGAAGTACTTTCCAAAACTTGGAAGTCTCAAGAAAAATTTACTTGATTCTTCCTGTGACAAACTGTACAGCAGAGAGGGGCTTTTCTACCCTTAAGAGAATAAAAACCGAAATGAAATCTGTTATGGAAAATTAAAAGCTTAACAGTTTGACGTTGCTATGCACTCAAAATGGTATTACAAAGGAAATTAAGTACAATGATGTCATAAAGGATTTTGAAATGATGAAAGCTCGAAGAAAATCTTTGTTGTACTAATACAACGACAGTGGCTCAATAAAGAATAAGGATGTCTAAAAGTACAAGATAGTAATCACAATAAACGATGAAAAAGTTGATGATTAACAAGTTGAAAGCAGTTAATATAATAATGTATATTCTATTCTGTAATATAAACGATTTATTTTTTTAAATTACTGTACTAGTTTACAAAAGGGTTGGTGGTCCATAATGCCACAAGGTAAGAAAGGAGCAAAAGGGATCAAACTCTACCATCATACTTTCCTTACGGCTGCCGGTTGCTAGTTCGGGATACGGTAGCTCCGTAGGTGGTAGATAATGAGAAGACTTTGCAAAGAGCAAAAACGAAAAAAGGGGAAAAGAGAAAAAGAGAAAAAGAGTTAAGGGAAAATCCCTTCCGAACCAAAACTGGCAAGGAAAGAACTGAAGAGGTGGGCTCTGGAAACAGTGAAGAGAAAGACGTAATAATTTGAAGCGTCTAGGGAGTCGGCGAGGTTAAAAACGGCCCTGTGTGTGTGTGTATCATTACGGACTTCATCTAAGACATTTAAGTATTCATTTCAGTCGTAGAAAAGGTGAGATGCCTCGGTATTTTTAGTTCCATATTTTACACACACAACGAACAGCGACGAAACACAGCACAAGTACAAATACACAATCACACACTACATTTAGGAAATTCACGGAAACATTCATTGTTCGTTCCCGAGATCTAGTCTATGAAAAGTCATGGTCAACCGAAAGCTGTTAAATTCATGTAATTTCCGTTAAAGGCTTTTTTGATTGGTCTGTATACACGGGTGATGCAAGATTGCGTCATCCTGATTTGAAACCGCTGAAGCTTCAGTTTGGGAAATAAGGTTATGGTTACATTTTGTTAGGCGGGTAAACTAGAAACCAATAATCGCGCCAAGCCTTGGAGGGCTCAAAACCATCATGAATTAAAACCCCTCAAGAGAAAATCTACATGAAATATTATACATACACACACACATATATACACTCCAGGGAAGAATTAAAAGTTCTCAGTAAAGCAATACGAAATCCAATATTTGATTATCTTTTACTACAAGACTTTAACGCTCCCTGAAGGAATGGGGAATTTCTTATGACAATTAACATATTATATAATCATTAGTTCAGTTTATAATTTACGTAACTTGTCAATGGATTGATCATGAACTGGAATTTTCATTTTCCCATTCAAAATAACTAATATCTCAATTCAAAGAAATTAAAAAGGTTCTAAAATGAGCAATTCTGTAATGAAATTTAGTGTATTGATAGAACATTATAGACATTGATATAAATTATGCATCAAATTTCTTTATTTATGATCCATTCACTGGCGTAAGGGGCCTTGCATCAAAATTCCTTCTGAGCCCTTTTTTAGATATGGAAATTCTATAAGAGGGATTGTAGTTACACATGTTGGGGCCCCTTGGTTTGGGGGCCCCGTATCATTAATACGGCTGATACGGCGGTAGCTACGCCCCTGGGTCCATTGCAATAAACCCTTTTCCTCCCGCTGAGAAGACGCTATTAAACTTACGGTTTTGCTACTCCAAAAAAGAGTATACCACTCCATTAAAATTACTGAAAAAAATGTAGAGTTTTAAATTTACTTAAGAAGAGATAATTACTTCTGAAAATAGCTGGGTGATTAAATCCTTAATTTTTCAAAATTTTGAAGAGATTTGTTAACATTTTTTAAGTAACATTTTTGCAAAATTAAGCTATATTTTGCGACAAATTTTTACTTAATAAATGTAAAGTAATAGTTTTGACTTCTAAAAGGAATCATTACAAATGATAGCTAACATCTTGTTAAAAAAAAAACTACCCTTATACATATTCTATAACTGGAGGTTTTGAATTTCAAATTTAATTTATAGATATAATTTAATGCTGAATGTATTTATTATACAACTAAATCCTGTATTAAATATTCTACGACTTCAGTCAACATTTAGAATGCGGAGGTGGATTTTCCTACCTTAGTTTATCCTATTAAACTCAACCCCAAAGGCGCAGTAGCTAAGCCCTATATATATATATATATATATATATATATATAAGAACACGAAGAACAATCCTTCTTAACAATGCACTCGATCGCCATAATTTCTAGCGGTTCAAGGTTTATGAAACAAAAATAAATAAAACTGCAAAAAAAAATCACCATCGAAATAAAAAAAAAAGATGAAAGACGAGAGAATAAAAATAAAAAAGGCAGACGATTCTTTCGGTAACCTGCCCCTACGCAGGGGTCAGGGGTCAGATGAGAGTTTCCGAAGAGCACATAGGAACCTCCTCCTTTCCGGCCAGTTGCAAAAATGTCAAGTGTTGACTAGCGATAGTCGGCGGGTAGTCTAGAATAAAAGCATGGTAAAGAAAATATTCTTCAACCTTTAATCTGTTCTTAGAGCGTCGTACTTAAAGCGTTTTTGTTTCTCCCCCCTTTTTTTCTTTCTTAGATTGGGATACGTTTTGTCTTTTCTTTTTCTTTTCTTCTTTTTTTTTGGCAGGAGGAGGGTAGTTTCATTTCTGTTTGAACTTTTAGTATTGTGCCATTTACATAGTATACGTATGTCTAACACGTGGTATAAAATTTCAAGGTCTCGTAGGTCGAGATGCATGAGAGGATGGAGGCATTGTGAAATTAATTGGTGATTTTGTAGCGAATTTTGTAGAACAGTGTTCACATTGGAAGAGTTTTGAGTTTTAATCAATGCCTTCCTCTTCTCTCTCGTTGAGTGCGTGAATCTGTCCTGCAATTCACTTTCAGAAATAAGATGAAAGGGCTAGAAAGGAAAAGACAATAACAGAAAAAAGAGCAGAAATCATTTCCAGATGTTAAAGGAAAATTCAGTGAATAAATAAATAAAAGGTAGCAAATATTTTAGCCTCATTTTCATGGTAATAATTTTACTCCTATGCAGGGGCGTATGTACCGCAGTATCAACTGTATCAAAGATACCTGACCCCCAATATATGTAAGCAAAAAATTGTAGCATGTTAAAGGGCCCCAAAAAAGGGTGTCCAAGAAATTATGGTTCAGGACCCAGTCAAGACTAGTTACGCCAGATCTCCAATGCGCAATTTTTTTTATCTTTATAAAGCCCCCTCCCCTAAAAAAGTTTTCTCAGCTAATAATGTAAGTCTATATCTATGATTACTAAAAATGTGTAATATTCTGACTCTACGCATCCAATTGATTGAGTTGATTTCCCCCTATACTAAAAACTATATAATTAATACTAAAATTATAAGTAATCATTATTAGTGGATTTTTATTCAAAAGATTCACGTATAAAGGTAGCAGCTTAATATTTTAGTATATATATGTGTGTATGTGTGTGTGTGTGTTATTAGCATTCTGGTTTTTCACAAATTAACTAAAAAAAGCTATCATCTTAAGCCAGCTAAAAAAGTAATTCAAAAGCTTCTAAGAAATGCAATTTTTTTTCTTAAAAAAAAGTATTTCTTAAGAGAAATTTCACATTTAAAAAAAAGTGATTACGTTTGCATCATTTTTAACAAAATACATAAATTGCTAAAATAAGGCATAGTTGACTTTTCCTCTACTTAAATAGTGGACATTCTAGTAACAAATCATCACCACGCTAAAATCATCTGAAAAATCTCTTGATGTGTCAAAACAGCTTATTCCATTTTTTCTCACTAACCAAGAACTTTTTACTTCTACCCCCCTCCCCTCCCACTGTGATTTTACTTCTTTTGCATAAGTTATGTGATCGACAATGCTACGGAAAACTTCACATATCAACCAAAGCGGGGAAGGTCTAAAGACTGGCCCTATACCTTTTCCTGCACCGTTAATCCAGATAGATGGCAGCAACTGGAAGGAACAGCAAACAAGAAAAAGAAAGAAACCAGACGTCAACGCTTCAAGGATGGTTACACAAAATTTGGCTTATTATTATCAATTGTTGCTCGAGACGTCAGAGGTTCAACGAAGAGAGATTGATGATTGTTCGTTGAAGGATGCGCAAGGCATTCCATCAATAGCCGATGATGTCACTCAATCAATGATTGCTGGAACCGAAATCACAATCCATTGAAATAAAAATGAAATCGATCCACATTAAGAGAGAGAGAAAATGAGTATTGTAACCTAATAATGCTTTCTTTTCAGACTGAGACAGAAGCTTGATTTTATTGAAAAGGAATTAAAATAATTTAATAAGACGGGGTGGAGCTTTGATGAAAGTTAGACTTGTGTAGTGTAACGACCTTTTGTGAAGCCTGTTTAATGCTACACGAAATTATTTATTTTGCGATCATTTAAAACAGTTTCAAAGATGCCTCACAATTGATATTTTTCAAATTGATAACATATTTTTAGAGAAATTTTTAAAAAGTATACGCTTTTTTTTTTAACTAGAAGTAATAGATGTTTATTTCCATTCTAGCTTGTTAAGTAATTAGTATTTTTACGCTGTTTCATTAAAACCAACTACAACTAGAATTTTGAGGAAAAATAAACTAAATTAGGTATATTTGAGTCTTATGTGCTACAAAGTAAGGAATTGAGGTGGATTTCATTTGAGGCAAAATAAATTTTAATTGAAGTACATTTATTAATTTTAATCCCCTCCTTGTCCCATCGAACTTATATAAAAGAGGCTGTTCACAAAAAACCTCATGATTTTCCACTAAGATAAGCTACGTAAAAACTCTGTATCACTTGTGTTTTTATGTACCTAAATTTTGTCAATAGTTGCGATTGAGAAATTAACCAGAAAATTAATTTAGAGAGTAACTTTTTAAACTCATACCACACTAATTAAGGAATTATAATAATTATAATCAAAAAATATATTAGTTAACTTGACTGTCTGCCTATATTTCATTGCAAATTTACAAGTCAGTGGCTACCCATACGGACATTGTTAAATTAGTTAGTGCTTACACATATATAAAACAATTAAACTGGGCAATTGTAGAGAGTGATCGCGGTATTCTCGAAGAACCTCTCGTATAAAGATTCCGATGCCTGTTCAATCTGTCGGGGCTCAAAATCCTCACATTCACGTAGAGAGCAGAGAGATACGCGTGGCTCAGTCGTCGCTCTCATCATCTGACCGTAGTTCAGAATTACGATGCAGTCAGGAGCCAAGTCGTATTTCTATCCCAAGGTGCTCCAGGTTTTCAGAGTAATAGAGGAGTCGTTTCCTTGCTAATATTTCCATGAATATTTTTAGTGACTGTAGTAAGCCAAAGGGATGAAAAAAAAACAACACAACAAGAATAACTTAAAAACAAGGTTTCTTAAAATTACACAAATTGGCTTAGAAAAGAATTCAGAAGTTATAATGGAACGAATTTTAAAAACAGAAGCTCGCCGATATCGTTTTAATTAGTTTTATATATTTCTCAGTAAAACATAACAAAAGAAACCCCCCTTCTTACGATTTATATTTTATCGTTGTACTCTCCTAGAATGTTACTGCGTAGTTATTTATAGAAATTTTTTAAACTAAACTATAACTTAAAGTTGTTACATTTTAAATTTTGTATTTCATTTGTAAAAAAAAGCTTGTATCTCACAATAGGATGTACATATATATATATATATATACACCGTAAAATCCCACGTATAACGCGTACCTATGTTTTCAAGCCACATTTTTCAATTTTCAGATATGCTCGCCGTATAACGCGTACCCCTTTTTTACGAAAGAGCCTGAATTGTACGTGTGCAATGTTCTTATGTTCTGAAATCATTTATTCTAGGTATTTCCCCACGCCTTTGAAAAAATAGTATGCACTTAGAACTACAAGCCTTTAAGTTCATAAGGAGAATGTCATTTCTTTTAAATAAAATGTATTTTGATATATGTTGGTGTCTAATTTCCTCATGCTAATTTCTTCTTTTTTTATTTTAAAGCTTTCATTTTTATCCTGGTGTATAACGCGCACCTGTAAATTTCGATCCTATTTTTTAAGTTAAAAGTGCGCGTTATACGCCGGATTTTACGGTATATTGAAGGCCCTTGTGAGATAAAGTAATGCTATTTTCTTTATATTGCACAAGAAAATTTCTTATAATGAGATTTTTTGTATTTCAGGTATCATTTTCAAGTATTTTGAAATGTACATATGCAATACTTTTAAAATAGGAAACGTATATGATATTCAAATTTTGATGTCATTTTATATAAAGGCTTTTATGTATGTGTTCGCTATATAGTTACTCTGCTCTCATAAATTTAGCTTCTTCTCCAGTTAGAAAAGATATATTTCTTTATTCTGTCACATTTGTTCTTAATTTAAACTCTAATTTTTTTTCGTTTGACAGGTACTTGGTAAATAGTGCCTAAATGAATTTTATGGTTATTATACTGCGAAAAAAGGGTTCTTTAAAAAGTGTAGCACATTTTGAAAAACATTTTCAAACTGTGCTAAAAGCTTATTTATATTTTTTAAAAGTTAGGAAATGTATATGATATTCTTATTTTTCACTTTAATAACACTTTATACAATGTGTAACACATTTTTTAGTAGATTAAAAAATATTTATTTCAGCTCAACAGCTAACATTGGGCGTCAAATAGCAATGTAATGCAGATTCCATAATGTACCTCTTAATGTTTTCTCTTTTAGAACGCGTGTCAATCCTAAGAATTTTCTTTTAAGATTAGTTCATCACACATTTAAAAAATCACTTTGTTAAAACTCAAGGGAAAAAATTCTACCACATTAAATTCTAGTGTGCAAGAAATAATAAATCATTTTTAAATATGATCATTTTGAAATATCGTTTTCCTAAACATGATTTAAATACATAAACCCATTCGCATTTGAAGTGACAATTACTCAACGGCAGTCACACTTTCAAAAGAGATTAATGGGATTGCGAATGCATATTATTTCGCATAACTATAAAATAAAACTTTTAAATATTTATATAAAATGAAAGAAATTAATTTTAAAATATAAACTGATTTATATCTTACCCGGAACTAAATTAAATTATATTAAGCTGTAGGTTCCATGGAACATTGCATTACTACTCATCAATTCTTTCTTGACCACGGGCAGTTGGGTGTGCATCTGACATTGAACTTCAAAACATTTTAATTGATTATTTTAAAGTAGATTATTTCTTTTAATCTTTTATTAGTTGACCAGAATTAGTTTTAATTTTATAATCTCTCATCGCATTTTACTCCGCCTTTTCCAATTATACTCGTTGAAAATAATCACTTAACACTTTCAAAAGCCAGTACAACACAACGTGCTGTTTTTTATTTCCAAAAAGATAAATTCGTCCACGTCCGCAAAGGCCAGGGTCATGATTTTCGTGGGCGAATAATACATAATCGTGATATGCAAATTAGTTGCAAGCGTGCTCAAAGCGACATTATCTTCGTAAGCTTAACCTAAACAACTTCATTCCTTCGACTCCAGAACTTTTGAATATTTCTTTCGTAAACTTGTTTAAAAGAAAGAAAAATGAATTACAGGGGCTGTGCCCGAAATATAAGATACACTCATGCAGTGCACAGTGTCAAACGTTGTCATTTTTAACGGCAATTCAGTCAGTAATTGCTAGCACACAATTACAACTCATTTTTCTGCGTGTCATTTCTTTGTGCCTGTTTATACTTTTGTCTTAAAGCTGTCAAAATTGAAATATATTTCTTAAGAAAAAAACCAAAAGAAAAAACCACAAATAATCTAGCTCTTTGCACATGAAAAAATAAATATGGGAAATAAATAGCTTTCTATTGAAATGTGGGCTCGATTTCAGATTCAAGATTACGAGTTAGATCGTAAATCAGAAGGAAAATAAGAAGTAGAAAATTTTAGATCGTAAATTAGAAGTAAACAAAAGATTTTGTATTTAGGCGTATCATATGGGAAAGTTTTGATTTTTCACGAATTTAAGCACAACAATATATAAAGTGTTGCAAGCTGTGACATTTATTGTATTTCATGTATCTATTCCAGCTTGACAGATCTAGAGCTTTCTTGCTCTTTTGCCATTGGACAAAAACCCGCTTCTTTATGTATTCAAAATAGAATAAACAACAGTATAAATATGACTTTATCTGAAATACTTAAAACATCTAAAACTACTACATGTTTACTAAAGTTATTGATTAATCAATTGTGTGTGTGTGTTTATGTCTCACTTTGAACAACATGAAGGCTATTGGTGACGGGCCTCGTAATTGTAAAACAGGGTCACAAGGCCTGTAGCTGGCATTCTATTCTTCGAATATCCGCACTATGTCAATGCGAGAACTTGGAGCTTTCACAAATTTAACTTGCATCGGTTCCTTCCACACTGCTTAGTTAAAAATTGATTAATGAGTGGAAGGTCAGAAATTATACGGTTATATTATACGGCACACCTAAGTGAAAACGGTGACATTAGAGAACGAATCGTGTAACTCTTAAGGGATTAATTATAAACCAAACAAGTTATCAAGATAAGCATTAATTTTTGTGTATAATTTTATGTATGGTAAGACCTTTGGGTCACTTACTTGGTCTTAACTTAGTATTGTTAAATTAATTGTAAAATACATTGCGCAGTACTGATACATTTATAAGTATATTATATCAGTGTAAATGTGTATTTTATTTTTTATTATGTCAGAATGTATTTTTTTATTTTCGTTGAATTATTAATTTTTAAAAAATTTTTCTTTTGTTTTCAACTTTTCAATATGCTCACGGTCCCCAAGGGGAACTCGCCACAGTTTGAGAAGCGCTGGATTATATTTCACCTGTTTTGATCAACAAAGACATAGATGTATATTACATTCATTGGGATCTCAAAATTTATGACAGTTAAGAGCATCAGTTATCAGTTTTTGTGTCATTTTTGTAACTTTAACGAAGCTCAAATTTTCAAGATTTGTAATTAGTAACTCTAAGCTACTTAATTAAAATACCCAATCATTCCATGCAATATTAATTCGAAGCTTTGGAGATGTTGAAGATCCGCACTCTCGTCATCTAGCCATGCCTCAATTTTTACAATATATTTTGTAAGTCCAGAACAATTTTATTCTTTTATATATACTAAGAAATGTTTTTAATTTTAATATTATTTTAGTTCCATTCTGGAATAGTAATATTCATATGCATCAATGCATAGCATTCATATATATGAATATAGTATTCAATGATTTGTAATGTAATTGCTACATATTAATGTGATTGTGATAAAACAATTTTTTTATGAAAATTATAATATACTCTTCCTAACACACGATTGGCGTATTAGATGCTTTATATTACGCTTTTTTAATACATTAAATGCTAACTTTATTTAATTTAACTTTATAATTAACTTTATTTAATTTAACTTTATAATTAACTTTATTTACTTTAAGTTACGGAAGCCGCTCCTCTTCGACTTACTTTTATATTTATTTGGTTATTTTGTGTGTATCCGGGTTTTTTTTGTTTTGTTTTGTTTTTACTTTTACTCTGTCTGATTATTATTATTATTTAAAAAGTCATCATTTAAAAAAGTTTTCATTTTTCTAGGTATAATATGTTGCTGAATACCCCAATGATTTTATTTCTATTAGCTTTTGCAATGCATTCTACTGTGATTTTGATTTAGGATTGTTTTTACAGTGTGGTACGTAGAGATTACTACTTTGATACTCTTAGAATACATTATATTAGGTTTATTACAAAATTTAATATGGTTATATTTATTAAAAAAATCTACATTATTTTTAACTGTATTTTCTATTCTAATTTTTATTTTTATTACAACTCAGTAATATAAATAAATAAAAGGGAAGAATGATGCCACGAAATAATTTTTTTAAAAAAATTATTCTGCTTAGTTTGTTCAGCGAAATGAAATAAAATATTGAAATTGATTACGAGATCGATACAAAAAATATCCAGTATTTTCTATTACTATTTTTACTTGTATGTCGCTTATGTAGAGATTTCTCTCGTCATCTCTCGTCGCTTTTACTTTTTTCCATTTTTCTCAAATATGACTTTTCTCTTAAATCATTTTTTCAATTTTATAACTGTATCCCTTCACATAACCATTTCTTTATATTTCTAGCCATTAGTCCCAAGTACGTACTTTTCCATTTCCTCATTCAAAGTTAAATACAGTTTTCCTCTCTTTATATAAATATTTTAGCAATTTTTACATCAATGGCTTCTGGACAGGTAATTTTACCATTAAATGGGGAAGCTCACACCATCCAAGTAACACTCACTTCAAAATATTATTCTTCAGCCAAACTCCCAGGAGTCTCTTGAGTCGCATTCGGCTTGGATTTCAAACTGAGGCTTCTCAAACAGTTGCAGTGAGCGCTCTGCCATCCCCGTGTTGGTCCATCAACTCAAGTGGATGATGTTGGGAAGTTGGAAAAGAAATTTGATCTCGCATCGATTAAGGAATGTTTTCCTTCAACGGCATGAATGCTCTTAACCTCCTCGTGTCAGACAGGTTCTAATGTTTTGTATATTTTCTTTTCCTAGGGGGTACATCGAAGTACCTGACTACCACATTTCGTGCATTAAGATCTTATTTTCATCTCTTTTTGTGAAGAGGCTTTTATAATTACTTTTTTGCTTTTGAAATATTTTCTCTTTCTGTGGATCCAGAATGCCCCATGTAAAAGAATTCTAAAAGAAAAGTTATTACATTGTTATAAAGAAGGATAAAGTGTTAGCTTATAGACCAGAGTTTCTCAACCACTATGCCGCTGCACTTTAGTGTGCTACCACAAATTTTTTAAAATTATTAGATATACTCTGAGAAAAAAAATAAAAAAATTCTGGAACCAAATCATTTTGGCCTTTTTATAGAAATAAGCTATTCATAAAATTGTTATTGACCATTTGACAACAATAGAGGAGAGAATTATTCGCTATTTCCTAAATTTAGATATCAAAAAATTTGATTAGGTTCGTTATCCATTTGTGATATGGATACATCTGTATACGAATTAGCTTTGAAAGAAGAGGAAAGAAAAGAAGTAATTTTTTGTTCTGTAATAATCAAGATTTAATTTCAAACATTCGGTCGAATATATTAATTCATTTTGGATCAAAATTGGAGGTGATTATCCCATAATAACCAAAAAAAGCTATAAAAATATTATTACAATTTTCTATATCTTATTTGTGTGAATTCGGGTTTTCAGAGTTAATAAATATAAAAATGAAAAAAAAAAAGATCAAAACTTTCAAATGTAGATGACGAAATGAGAATGACTTTATCGTTTTTTACGACCAAATATAAACGAAATTGTCAAAAATCCTCAAGCTAAAATTTCGCATTAAATTTATTATTATAATTAATTACTCAACACAAATATTTCGTTGCCTTTCTCGTACATATTATTTTACTTAAAATTGAAAATTATTATCACAAAATATTTTGCATAGGGTATTATAAATAAGTAAAATTCTTTAGAGTTAGAGTACCGCCAAATTTTGAAATTGTTAAAAATGTACAACGGAGAGAGAGAGAGAGAGAGTGGTTTAAAATCACTGCTATAGACGAATATATATATATATTTTGCATGAACTCTTACTTGATACAGTTGTGCTTCGGATGAGGATTCCATGGGACCCTAATATCACAAAAATTTCTGAAAGACTGGCAATTTAAATAATTAAATACAGTTATTTTCTTTGAAAATTTTTTGGGGCTTCTAATACATTAAATGTATTGTGATTATTTGTACGACTTACTGTAAATATTTGGTAAGAAAAATATTCACTTATATTAGCTTATCGCTTTTACTCACTTGACATTATAGCTTTTTCTATAAAATATGTATAATATATATTTTCCCCCTTTTCTTTCGTTAATTTTAATAAAAAAGAATATGTAGCCGTTAATCACACCGTATTTGGTCATTTGATGGGGAGGGTTTTATATGGGGCAATAAGGATAGGGTTTATTTTACTTTTTAATTTGGAAAGCAACATTTTGAAGATTAACGTTAAACAGGGACTTTATCTAAATTTAGATCATTGCTTAGTAATTAAATAATTACAAATTAAAAGATAATTAAATACTAAGAAAGAATTTAATCTTTCATGGTTTTGTTACAACACGATTTTAATAAATTGAGTATTCTTTCCGTTCAATAAGGAACCTCCAACTGTAGCTTCCAAAGTAGCTGCAACTATCAACTGAATTTTTTTTTCTCAATTGCATTCAATAAGAGGAAATCCCGACTGAATTACTTCAGTAGTTCGTAGCGGAAAATTTAGAAGAGAATTGCAAAGTTCTTTAGCGCCTTATATAGAAATTCTGAAAGAATTACAAGATCAACACAGACAGGTAATTGCAACTACGTCAGATAACTTTTGTAATGATGGAAAAATAACTAGTGAAGGGGAGTGTCAACCAACTTTGGGGTGGGTGGGAGATAAGGTGTAATTTCTGATGAGAGAGATGATGAAAATTAATTTTGAGATCCTAATAAGCCCTTTCTATTTATTTAATAAGAATTATCATTTTCTGAATATATTTCTTATTATATTTTTAATTTTTGTATTTTACATTTTTGTTTTTGATTAAAAACTGAAAGTTAACTTACTTTTTCATTTGTATATTTTATTGGGATGAAATTTCAGTTATCATAATATTTTACACCTTGAGAGACTTGATTTCAATGTAAAGAGGTACACATTGCCTTAAATTATATTATTCAAAGTTTCGTAAGGCACGATGTCGATACAAACGGTACCTACTGCCCTGATTTATATTAAATACATATAAATTAATTTAATAAATAAATAAAATAATAATTTATAAGTAAATAAAGTCTCGTATATAACATGGTTTCGATACAGCATGGTACGAATTAACCGTGTTATACAAGGGACACCAGTATTATATAAATGAATCATTTTCCATAATAAACATCTCTTTTCTGTAAAGCAATAAAAATACTATGAAGAAAAATTTAGATGATTTTTTCTCTTTCAAATTTTTGGTTTTTTAATTACAGCCATTTTAAAGCGATTCTATTAACTCCAGGAAATTACTATAGATAAAAATGAAAGAAAAAAAGTCCATGAGAACGGATGTACTCTTAACTCTGCTCTTAATCCCATATCCTTCTGTTAAATAAGTTCTTTACCTTTTTTCACCTGCTATAGAAGGACAAACCGGGACTACGAAATTCTCTTTTTTTATCAGGCATGTTAAACACACACACAGGAATTTCCTCAATAAAACACCAAGGGGACAAAAACGACCCTCCTCAATACAACAGAGGACCTAAAGTCTCATAACTTAAATCTCTAAAAGAAGAGGAGGGGGATATCACCTCAGAGTAATAATTATATTTCCCTCCAAATATGTCAACTCTGATAACTTAACTAGAACCGGCTTTACCCAATAAATAATCATAGGTAAGAAAAAAAAACCTTTTAGCAGTAATGTTTGACCGGGAACAATGTAAGTGAGAAAACAGTTTAAAAATAAAATACAAAACGTGAGTTTGAGCTACATATTACCCTGTCAGCCATTTTGAAAAGCGTCTCAAAAATCGTTAGTTCCTCTGTGACCGCAACTCAACGCAACTCTGAAAAGACCGGAAGCAGTTTTAAACTACAGGCACTTGCGCGCCATCTATTCCCAAACAAGAGAACTGTCCCCCACACAATGGGAACAATGCATTTTTTCCTCTTTTCAAGCGAGAGATCGTCTTTTTGCAAACGATCTATTTCTGGACTTTTTTTTAACCTTAGCTACAGTAAGGTTTCGTAATAAAGCAATAAATATGTCCAAACTTTTTGGTCCTGAAGAATTTTTTATGAGTCTAGTTAGATTTCCCACACTGGATATTTTAACTCGCACAAGAGTGTGGGGAAGTAGGGATTTAGTGCTTCTTCAAATGAAAGGTAACGTTGCGTAAAATTGTGGGGAATTTCGGGTTCTTTTCAACCAATATAGTTACCTTTATTATTTAATTTCAGATCTCGTAAATCACTTTAAATGACGTTTCAAGTTCTTCAGATAGATTCGACCCTGAACAACTTTTGCTTAGCTAAAGGTTTATTTATATATATGTAGCTTTATGGAATGTATATTTAAGGTAATATTTATTTAGATTCATTTCTAAAAACGCATTTATACATTTATATGTACACGTTGGATTTGAATGCATGTTTCTCGCTCTGTTTTCAGTTGGTTAATAGTAATTTTACGCATAAAATATTAAGATGATTAGTGTAATGGTGGACTTTTAAAATTTGATATATATATATATATATATATATATCCGGGGTGGGCAACCTTTTTGGGTAGTGTCCCTATTTGATAAAAATATCACTTCTAACATTTCTAACAAACAAATGAGTAAAAGTGAAAAAATGTTACTTATAAGATTATATTATGAGATTTTTACGCCAATAGCACATTTTTTAATGCAAGTCTATCTAGTCGAAATTTAAAAATATTATAATAAATAAGACGAAAGTACAAACTTAAGTTTTATTGTTGATAAACTTTTTACAAGTTCAATCAATTAGGTTAGGTATAAAATAAAAATGAGTAACTTGAATCATTTTAATTCAGAATAATATTAAACGCTCAATATTTACATAATGTGGCTTTCGAGTTACCACTTTTTTTTTTACCCAATCAAACATATTAGGATTACCTCTTACAGATGCCTACAAAATTAGGTTATTATAGATGCACATTATCTAGTTGTGAGTTATACTTATTTCATTATATTCACAGTGGAAAACACATTTATTCACAAAGATATTTCGATGTTTTTTGTCTGAGACAACCCCACTTCAATAAAATTGTAAAAAAAAATGCTTTTGTATTGTCTTTTCAACATTTTTTTTAATTTTTTGTTTAGTCATCGCTTGATACTGTTACAACTCTACCGTGTCATAATGTGGCACGCGTGCCGCAGGTTGGCCACCCCTGGTACTTGTAATAAAACTACAAAACAATTTCCACCATCTTTTATTTCGGAAAACTTTCGTACTGAGAATTTTGACTACTTATAGTCCGTCAATTAAAAAAGAGATTTAAAAGAAGTGTATGCATATCACCTTTAATTCCAAATTAAAAATGGAATGTTTAATGTCATTTAGGGTTATGGAGGGAAAAAAATGTTATCACGTGGAACCTACGTTTGTGTGTGTGGAAAAAATGTTCTAAGATTTTGAAGATTAAGAGAAAAAATATCTGAAAAAAATAATTTTTCAAAATTTAAAGTTGCCTCAAAGAAGTTGAATTTTCGAAAAGTGGACTTAATTTTGATTTTATAGATGATTCTAGACTAAAAGTAATTATTTTTCTACGCTATAAATAATCAAAAATTGACAGTTATCGATTAGTGAATGGTACAATGTGCATTGAAATAACCAACACTATTGAATCAATCTGATCTAAGCTTTTTTTCTGTCTTCCGCTCTATCTCGTACACTGTTATTTCTCTTTCTCTCTCTCTCTCTCCCCACAGTAGTTTTTTTTTTTTTTTTTTACTTTAAGGTATCCGACTACCCTAAAATCATGATTTTTTTCAAAAATTGACAATTTTTTTTATGATTTTATTTTATAGATCATCTTATTAGCTTGATAAAAATACCAAGCTTTTTAACGTCTTTTCACTAGAACAAAAACTACAAGTGTTTTAATAAAAGAAGATGACATAACTTTACACAAGATGCCAAACTTTAAAATGCGTTTTACTCGAAATGTGGTTTTTTCGAAAAACTCAAACGGGGACAGCGATTGCTCAAAAAAGTTTTGACTATAATTTGCCGAAATTTTTTGTGAATGTTTCGTATAACAGTAGAAGTGTTTTGACCTTCAGATTTATCAATCACTGTTTTATTTCAAAATTTATAGTCATTTATGTGAATATAATCACTGGTTTTTAAGCAATTTTATATAGTCACTAAGATAGAGTGCTCTAGTTTTTGTAAAAATTTAAATATCTATTATTCTGAAGGTCATTTCAAACATGAATAACGAAGTAACACATTAAAACTGAAAAATTGAAAATTTGTTCAAAACATTTTTGTACAGAGTGGGCCCCGTTTATGTAATTTTTTGTACATTTTCACCAGTTTTTTCCCATTTTAATAATAATAAACTTTTTTTCGAATTTCAATTTTACGATTTTTTCCTTAAAATATACTAAATAAACCTAAAAATCACAAAAAAATCCCCATATCTTCATTTTTTCAAAAAAAAGTTGTCGCAAGTAGTCGATACCTTAATACTAAAGAAGGTATTAAATGTACCTGACGTTTTTCTTGTAACTATTTAGTATGTGTCCTCTCATCGAGATAAAGTATGGGGAAATCGGCTCTTGCACCAATAAACCTCACAATCACTCCCTCACTCATTTTGAGATAAATGTTTAAAAGCACTGAAATGTCAGTTTCTTTTTAACAAATATCACTTTGACTTTTTACCATCAAAAAGCCAAAGTACCTAAATTTCATTCTTCTTGGGACTTTTATAAATAAAATTTTTATTTAATTTTTCCTTCATCTATATATTGTAGAACAACTTTTCACAAAGGTAGGTTTTGAAGCTCTGATTTTTTTTTTTTCTATGCACCTTAACGTCTGTGTCGCATTCTTTGTTGAAAGGAATAAGGATATTGGAGAGAAAATATTCATGTTCTTCCTACCACAATTAAGTTACCATACTTCATAGAATGTTAATTTTTAAAATTGTGTATACATTTTCTAGTTCCTCGAAAAAATGAATCTTTATTAATCAATATATTCTACTACACTATCCGAAAGCGTATCTAATTTTGAAACTCAATCAAGACCATACTTCAGTGAGTGAGTGAATATTAATGTCGCACTGTGTTCAGCTACATGAGGGCTTTTAATGACGGACCTTGTAATTTTGAACCATGGTCAAGTGACGAGGATGACACCTGAGCTGGCACCCCTCCCCCTCTCCTAACTACACACCACACCAACGGGAGGAAGTTTGATCACTAGATAGATTTGACCAAGCTTCAGAAAAGACGACATCTGAATTAGTATCTTAATCTTCTTACTTCTTCAGCGATCAATAGGAGAACTTTGACGTTGAGTTTTTCTAAATGCGTAGAAACTTTATTATCTACAATGGATTTATGAGATATAATCAGGACTTGAGCTCATGATTCAACTCAAAAATCGCCTCACAAAGTTTGAGGTAGCTATTGGACCACCACAGGTCGTTGTAACAAAATAAATTCAACAACAATTCCATAAGCCATGGAACTATTTAAACTTTTTTGAGAATTACATACGATTCCTTAAAGAAATTACATACATATAATCTATTTTTCATAGAAAACAAACAATTTTTCAACTGTCTTAAGATTTGTATCAGCATTTTGCAAACTTAAAACAGTTTGTCAAAAAACCTTTGCGCGTACACAATAATACTACTCATTTTTCAAATTTATTATTTTTTACGAATAAATTCTAAACAGAAAACTCAACTACCTGAGAAAAAAAAAAAAAAAAAAAAAAAAAACGAAATATTTATCAATAATAACGATACATTTTTTTACTAAGAATAAGAGAAATTTGATTGAATATATAGAATTCAAGGCTCACATTCTGTTAAACTTGCGAATGAGCATCACTAAAACTGCGACTTGTTTCTGGAAAAGAAAAGAAATGTAAATAATAATACGTATATATTTAAGACTGTCTTCGTGAAATGTACAAGGATATATATATATATATATATATATATATATATATATATATATATATATATATATATATATATATAATAAACTATAAAGGTGGAGCACATTTTTAGACAGAAAAATATTTAAATTTTCAAGAAAATTTGTAATATATATTCTTACATCTGCTTACAATACAGTGTTTTAAAATTTTCAAAATGTTCCATAAATAATTAAATTTTAATTTCATTACACAAAGGGACAGCTCATTTAGAATTACGGTATAGGAGAAAAAATGCGAAGCAATTTTTATACCAAAAAAAAAGTGATCAATTCGGATAAAAATGAGGAGAATGATAAAATATGCTACTGTCCATAGGATAACGAGAGAGAAACCAGAATATAATATTAATGTTCCAATTCTTTTGTATCTGAAAAAATATTCGACATTCGGATCCAGTACCGATTTAAGCTCATTTCAGGGCGTGGGCGCAGAAGATCTACAGGCCTCCTTGGCTCTGGCGGATCGAAATTTATAATCAGAAAATCTGGTGAAGTCCAGCTTATTCGAGTCTCTGGGGACCCACTCTAAGTGCCTAATAGATAAACCGCCTCTGTTCGGGTCCTATTTTTTAACGCTAGGCGAGGATAGTCTAAATTTATTGTTCTTTAATTAATAAGTTGTCCGCAGTATTTTTCAATTTAATTTTTAACGGATAGAAATTATAACTTTCCCAAATCTTAAGCGCGCGATAAAGGGTAAAACTCACATGATGACCAAAAAAACTTATAAAAAAAGATATTTTCATAAACCATATAATTACAGCTTATACATATTGAACAACATTTTTTATGTTTAAGTTAAAAATAAAAATTAACCATCTTCTTGTACAACAGACTTTGCGGTAAGCGTGTTATCGTAATAAACCTGTTATCTTTCCCATTAACATGAAGCGAAAGCAACAAAAGAAAAATGAGTCTCATGCAAACAGGCGGCGTATTTAATGTCAGGGTACATAAAAGAAAAGAAAAATTACTTATAGGATTTGTTTCTTAGAGATTCTTTTTTTTTTTTGATGGTGTAATAATCAAATATTGAGTTTCTCTGCTTTTGTAATTTGGGAAATAACAGTTAAATATAAAAATGAGAAACAGATGTTGTTGATAAAGAAAATTTTAAATGAAATAAGAGTAAGATATAAATATACTTGTTTGAATACACACATTTAGTCAATAGTTTATCTTACTCAATTTGCAAGAAATCGATAGCTAAAACTATTCTTTGTCAACCAAGGCTAAGTGATTTGGTTTTTAGATTTACAAGCCTGATTGCTGGCCATATGTATCAAGTTATGAATTCGAATCCTGCTTTCAATATACACTGATGGCCACCGTAAATGCAACACCCTGAAGGAAGCATGCAAATAACCTGAAATTTACAATATGCATTAGTGGAGGTGAGATATGCAAATTGGAATTTCAGCGCAAGCGCGCATCACGCGCGCTTGTGGCGCCACCTCAAAGCGCTATTTAAGGCTTGGAGATCTCGACGATTTCAAGTTCGGCAATTGTGTTTTTTTCAAAAAATGATCAGTTATGTCTCGCAGAAAACAGCTATCAGCTTTTGATCAAGTATCCGAGTTCGACAGAGGAAGTATAGTGGCCTACCGAGTTTGTGGATTATTTTTCAGGGAAATCGGTAGTCGTGTTGGATGAAACCAAAAAAAAAAAAAAAAAACTGTAATGCGGATATGAGGCCGTTGGATGCAGGAGGGTACTACGGACTGACGTGGTCGATCGCATCCAACTCAGTGTACCACTTCACGTGAGAACAGGCAAATTGTGTGCATGGCAGTGACGGATCCCTCAGTCACATCACGAATCGTAGCACAGCACATTGAGTCTGTAGCGCATCATTCAGTGTCTGCGCGTACCATTCGACGCCATTTGCAGCATAGTGGTCTGTCTGTAAGACGTCCATTGCTCGGTCTAACCTTGACGCAGAACCACAGACGTCTCCGTTGCTAATGGTGCGATGAAAGAAGGCCATGGGTGGCAGAATGGAATGAAGTTGTCTTTACTGACGAGTCACGCATCTGTCTGCAACACCACGATGGTCGGATTCGAGTCTAGAGACACCGTGGAGAGAGGATGCTGAACAGCTGCGTTATGCACCCCCATACTGGTCCTACACCTGGTATTATGGTATGGGGGCGGTATTGGATATCACTCTCGCCCTCCTCTAGTACGCATTGCCGGTACTTTAAACAGCCAGCGCTACATCTCCGAGATGTTGGGGCCATTTGTCCTTCCTTACCTTCAGGGCTTGGCCACAACCCTATTTTAACAAGATAATGCGTGACCACACGTGGAACGCATTGTCCGAAGGTTCTTCGTCAATCACCAGATTGAATTGCTTCCCTCGCCGGCTCGCTCTCCGGATCTTTCACCGATAGAAAACATAGGGACCATGGTTGCTCAACGATTGACTCAGATTACACCCCCAGTTGCCACACCAGATCAACTTTGGCAACATGTGGAAGCTGCTTGGTCTGCTGTACCCCAAGAACACATCCAAAGTCTCTTTGAATCAATGCCGCGGCGTGTGGCAGCGATGATCTCCAACAATAGCGGCTACTCTGGCTACTGATTTTGGCAGGAACCACACTTCACAGAAGTCTATAAATTTAATCATTTGATACTTGGTCAACATGTTATCTACAAAATAAATTTTGCTGTGCTATCTCTTGTCTTTTTTGGTGTTGCATTTACGGTGGCCGGCATTTTAGAAATAATGGGCCAGCTGAGAATTAAATTTCACGGCATCTCGAATTCCTCACAGTTGTGGAAGTTTGGAGAATGATTTAAAATTTTAAGTATCAATCTCGTCGTATGATCATGATCAGTGACGCACACGAAGGGGGGAGGGGTGCAGAAGGTTTGGATCCCCCTCATCACCCTTAAGTTTTGTTTCGATTGATTGTAATCCTATGTATAACATTACGTAAAATAATAACTAATAACTTTTTTATTAATTAAAGCTAATAATTTATTAACACTTATTTTTTTACTGTTTTTTATTCCGGACAATCAGGGCTGGTTTATCCATTGGGTTCTTGGGGTGGGCACCTAGGGGTTCGGAGTGGCTCAGAAGGGCAGGGATAAGCTGGAATTAAATCATTTTCTGGTTATAAATTTCGATCCTCCAGTGCCACGGGGGCCTGTAGATCTGCACCCAGGGCCCGAAATGAGCTTAAATCGGCAGTGCCGACAATCGATAAAATCAAAAGAATATATTTTGCGTCGTATTGGGGTATATTATAAGCAAAGGGCGTAGCTACCGCTGTTTCAGCCGTATCAATGATACGGGGCCCACTCAGAATTAGCTACGCCAGTGGTTACACGAATGGTGGACTTTCGACCCTCGACCCGTATTCCCTTGAAAAATTCCTATGTGTACGACTGATCCTGGTTCAAAGTTTACTATCCGTCTCTCCAATAGCCTACAGTTACACAGAAATGATAATTCACAACTTTTTCGTCAAATTTGACAATGGATTTTTGATCTTTTTTTAAAAAAAAAATTTACATCTCTTAACTTTAAATTTCCTAAAATCTCGAAAAAATACACTTAAAAAACTATTGAAATAAAATTAAAAAATATACTTTCTGCCTTTGAATTTGAAAAAAAAATGTATAAAAAGAGGGCTTGTGAAATCTCTTAGTTCTTTTATATAAAAGTATGACAAATTAAAAAGAACAATTTACTGAAAGAAATAAGAAGAAAAATAATCGCGTGAAATTATTGTGTCATGCCACTAAAACTCCCATTCAATTTAAATGAACTAATCATAGGCACAATGCAGTAGTGCACACAGTAATTTTTCAAGGAGGGGGGGGGGCCTGGTTCGAAAAAGTCCACCATTCTCGTATATCATACTCCAATACGCCGCCCAACAAATTCTTTTAATTTTCTCAATTTTTGAGAACAAAAAAATAATAAAATAATTATTGAATAAATAATTAACATTAATTAATAAAAATAATTATTAATAACAAGTACTTAAGGGGTGTTGGAAAGCTAAAATCTTATTTTTTTGACAATTTGAGATTTTTACATTTTCCAATTGTATAGATTTTAGCCTTTCTAAAAATACCTTACTTGAACCTCTGGGGTATTTAGAAGCCTTTAAAACGTATTTTTAAATATTCGTTGAATTTGGGACACGCCCATTTTAATGGCGAAAATTGTAAACAAATTACTTTGTTTTTGCTTAAAAGTGCAACGATTGATATAAACCAAAACATGTATCTTTTATTTTAAATTGAGCCTTTTATTTTTTTATTTCCCAGCCGATTAGAAGTCTCACTGTATACATTAAAATCAATTTATCTCAAAATGTAAATTTTAATGTGCGATGTACCTTTTCTGAGAAACTACTGTTCACAGGTATGTAAATTTTTTACGAATTATTTATAATGATGTCTAATATATACAAAAATGAGTTTTTTTTAAAACACTCAAAAATTAAATTTTTACAAATTTTTTAAGTAAAAAATGGGTCAAATTTCGCAATATGTTTGATAAAATATTTCATAATTCCTTAAAAAATTCAAAATTAGCTAAAATCTCATTTTAGTATAATAAGAGAGGTGTACTTTAATAGTATGAAAAATTTCAAGCATGTACATAAAACAGATTTTGAGAAAAGGTACATCGAAAACAGCCAATTTAACATTGTCAGTATAGAGAGAGAGAGGTTTCCAACTCCCCTTAATTAAATTTTACGTACTATATACATAGGATTCTAATTAATGGAAAAAATCAAGAGCAATGAGAGGGGGAGGGTCCGAACCCGGGAACCCCCCCTTGTGTGCGCCACTGGCACAATGGATATCTAATAACAAAATAAATAAAAATTCAGTAATATTAGTAGATATGTATCAAATACAGTAAAATAAACCTAAGTTGGATTGATTGTATATTAACATCAAAACAACACAAGGGGGATGGAATTCGACATTTTGAGCCGTGGTCAAATCACGAGGCTGACACCCCCTCTCCAAACCACACAATACTAACATGGGGACTTTGAGCGTGCAGAGATTTAACCGCACATCATCCTATCTATACGGAAGATCTTAAATGACTCCAGGATTTGAAACGACAACTTGACTTGAAAAAAAATAAATCCGGCCACGAATTCGCAACAACGACCACGGCTCCCAGAGCCTAAGGTGGGGAGAGGAGAGTCAAAAGTGTTTATATTATCGAAATTTCAAAACAGATTTTTTTTTAATATATGTATAGTTTTTAAGAATTTTGTTTCGTCGAAATTAATATTAAATTTTAATCGAATCAATAATTTTCTTAGAACTCGCAAAATATCAAGATTTATGGCTATGAATTTTATTTATCAGTTAACGTTTTTAATTAAAAAACAAACTTAAACAATAAGCATAAAAATATTGCACACAAATTATGAAAAGTAAGATATTTAGTTTTCTCTGACTACTGCGTAAGTATCCAATTCTTTAAAAAATGGCAAGTGATGCAATTGTTTCATATGATTTTATTAAAATTATTTGTGATTAATGATACCTTGTCATTATTTTTTGACTTCATTTCTGATAGTAAAAGCTGTTTATACTTTAACGTTTGATTTCAGGTATAAAAAATTTAGAACACATACGAATTTCATCTCTTTTAGATTTTTACTCGAGCATCAAAATGTAACAGTATTTATAATAATAGGTTTTATTTTTATAATTTTTGTATAAAGCTCACTTTAATTTAATAGATTCATACAGTGTAATTTATTCCAATTTTTTTTTTATCGATCCTACTTCTTACAAGAAGCCACATTCATTTTCTGAAGTTGATTTTTGCGAAAACGCCAAAAACTACTAAAATGTGAATTACATCTTCTAATTTGTGTATAAGGGGCTCACTTTGAAACGAAGTAACTTTCATGTGAACAGAAGAAATGTAGTCACGTTTCGTGTAATATGTACGATTAGAAGTTAATGCGGAAATAACTAGGGATAATAGTACGGCTTATTTTTAGAAATAATTAATAGCTTGTGAATAAGTTTATTTGCTTTTTGTATTTACCCCGTCCCCTTCTTTTCTGCGGATTACCCTTAAATAAAGGTTCACTTTAGTAAAATTAAGAACTCTTGATAAGTATAGTTTGTTTTAATAAAAATAAATAAATATATATATACATATATAGTTCTTAATATGTTTCATGGGTTTTGAATATTCATATACTGGATATGTTGTAATTAATCAAATAAACATACGAGCCTCATAAACTGATTATTTTTTAGCCTCATAAACTGGTTATTTTATTTATTTGATATGGACGCAATGTGAAGCGCTATTATTTTAGATCAGAAATCAAAACTGTGCACTGAAAATTGCTTTAACATTTCACACGTTGGAGCCTATTCTCCCTATATTAATTTTTTTCTTTCGAAAAATCTCAAGTTTGATCTCTGTTGAAAACGAGTTGTCAAAAAGTTCGAATATCCAAAGGGGACCTTGGCCTTAAACACGGTTTTGGAGTGCAACAGTCAGAGGAGCGCAGTCACGAAGAAATCAATCAAATATTTACAATATTTTTCAATTTCGATTTTTAAGTTTGTAATATATTATTCTGAAAAACTTAAGTAAAAGGATGAATATTTTGAGAAAATTCAATATTATACATTATTTCTTTAGTGATGGCGGTACAAAAGTATTCATTCGGCACAGGGTACACAAAGATGTGTAAATCCGACAATGGAAATCAAGCCTCCAACTTAAAAAATTTTACTCATAAGAGACTCAAAGAACTGAAATGTCACTCTCTATAGCATTAGTTCAACGTACTAACTGGATATGCTAATAAGATTAGTCCGTCCGCTTAACTATTCTTTTTAAGACGGGATCAAACTGCTTCCATTGTCTTATTTGGCACCAATCTCTGTTTCATGTCTTTCACGACAAAGTACTCATCTTTCGTGTCAAGGTCTGAATTGACAGAGGTTTCAACTGCCAATTATCGCCACAGCAGTCTTATAACTTTTTTTTTCACGATATAGATTTAATTCTATTTATTTTTTAATATATAAGCAAGAGTGTGTGGGCTTTTTCCAGGAAGATAAAAAATAACAAAAATCAAAAGTATTTTTGAAACAATGAAAATGAATCTCAGTGACACTTCTGTCAATGTTCTATTTATCATTATGCAAATTTTATCCGTTTATCGAAAAATGTTGCGCTCTTTACAACCTACGCAGCAGACATCAAGAAAAATATGAAACTATTTTAAGTAATATTCGATTTTGTGTAAAAGAGGTTAAAAATATATTTCATTATTTACTTTTATCTATATTTTAATTTGTCATTTTTATTATAGTAAGACATTAAAAGATGAAGGAAATCCTTCTTTTTCTCATTAATCTATGTCCTTGAAATCAACTCTTATTCAAAAGTATGTCCTAAGCATGTGATTCTCAACCACAGTACCGCAGCAATTTGTGTGCCACCAATTTTTTTTAATTTTTTAATTATACTTAACGAAAAAACTAAAATCCAAGAATCAATTTTACAGAAAGAAGCTGAGGGTATTCGTGGTATATTTAACTTATTCTTTCGGGGATAGATGGATATGAAAAAATTTGATTGGGTTTGTAATCCATTTGTGATATTGGATACATCTGTATATGAATTAGCTTTGAATGAAAGGGAAAACTAATTTTGAACTGTAATAATCTATATTTAATTTCTAAACATTCGGGTTAATTAATTCATTTTGGATTAAAATTAGAGGCGATTATCACATAATAACCAAAAAAGCTTCACAAATATTGTTTCAATTTTCCACATCTTATTTGAGGGAATTCGAGTTTTCAGCATTACAACAACAACAACAACAAAAAAGATTGAAACTTTTAAATATAAATGATGAAATGAATGGGGAATTGTTATTTTTTTACGACCAAATGTAAACGAAATTATCAAAAATCCTCAAGCTCACATTTCGCATTAAATGTATTATAATTAACTATTCAATAAACATTTTATTGTCTTTGACGCATTTATTATTTTATTTAACATTGGAAATTGATATCATAAACTATTATGCACTCATGTCCATAAATTAAGGATAATGAAGTCCAGGCAAAGAAAGAGACAGAAGCAAAACAAATTTGACTTATTTGTAAAGTCTATTTACTAAACAAAAGGTAAAGAGCAAAAAGATGCTACATGTTTGATATAATTAATACAAATTGCGATTTTTACTTCCTAGAGCAAATTTCAAAAAAGAACCTATTTACAAAAAACAGTATAACATGGTTAGTATAATGGTTAATACGGAGTATGTCTCCCGGACGATGCAATACAGGCCTTACAACGCCTAGGCATGCTGAGTATCAAATTATCAATCTGATCTTGGGGAATATTACACCACTCATCAAACAATGCTCTCCGAAGTTCCGGTAGACAGGTGGGAGGGGGTTGACGGGCTGCAATTCGTCGGCCAAGCATATCCCACACATGCTCTATTGGATTCAAGTCCGGTGAGTATGCTGGCCAATCCATATGGGTGATATCCTCCGATTGAAGGCATTCGTCCATAATGTTTGCACGGTGAGGACGGGTGTTGTCATCCAAAAACAGAAATTCAACACCCATGGCACCCCGAAACAAACGTATATGTTGTTCCAGAATGACATCCCGATAGATGTAGCCTTTCATCGTTACACTCTGAACATGCAGGTCAGTTCTGGAACCAAGAATAATTCCTCCCCAAACGAGCCATCCTGCACCACCGTAACGGTGTCGTTCAATGGTGTTCTCTTGGTGGTAACGGGTACCTGGCGCTCTCCATATTAAAGTCCGTCGAGAATCAGACTGCAAACTAAACCTGGACTCGTCGGAAAACATCACTGTTGTGGTGCCCACAATACATGCTGTCTACTCTAGGTTAATCGCAGGCAACACAGTGAGTTGCGGTAAGTGGAACACATCTGACAGGCCTACGAGCATATAGACCAATGTGCCCTAAGCGTCTGTACACGGTCTGCCTTGAAACTGTCGTATCGGTAGCTGAAGAGAGCTGACGAGACAGGTCTGATGCTGTGCTCCGTCTGTTTCTTTTGACAGTAACTACCAAATATATATATATATATACCGATCCTCATTCGGCGTTGTAACTTGGGGGCGACCTGTGCTGTAACATCTACTCACATTACCATCATCTTGGAATCGTTGCCAAAGCCTGGAGATGACACTCTGGGTGATTTCAAGTTCCTCGGATACTTCCAGCTGGGTACGTCCACATTCCAGTCGTCCAATAATTCTACCACGTAAAAAATCATCCAAATGCTTCTTTTGTGCCATAACTATGCGGTTATTGCACTGAAAGGCTTTTAAAGTGCTTGTGAACAATTTTATTTCTTTGCCACCATTCCTTATATACCCCTCTCTTACACTCTCGTCATTGTGACGTACTATCCGCGCCATCTGGTGGTTTCCTGTAATTTGCATATTCTTCTTCAAGATGTGTGTGATAATTCTACAGGTGAAACTTTTATTTTAGAGTTCAATTTCTGTGTGATTCTGAATTATCCTTATTTTTTTGGATATGAGCGTACATGATGTATTATAGATAAGTAAACTTCTTTTATAAACTTATTTTATTGTTAGTGTGCCATCAAAATTTGAAATTGTTAAAGGTATACCGTAACAAAAAAAAGTTTGAAAATTATTGTGCTGGGCTCGGTTTTTAAATATGTCGAGGGTTCTTCAGCCTTTTATAAACAAATTATGTAAAAAAAAATAATAAGGAATTAAAAGTATGAACCTTAAATTTTTACAGGGCTCTTAATTTTCAGATTAGTGGTTTTACTGATAATTTTGTCATGTCTTTATCGATACATTCAAATGGTTATCGAGAAATATTTATAGCAATAATACAAGATATATATCTTAGTAAAAATTCAAAAATAAATGCAATATATACTTGCCGATAAAAATAATTTATTAAAATAGAAATAAGCAATACACACACTTATACATGTCTTTCATTCTTTCAAAAAACATTTTTCTCCTTTTAACTTTTTAACTTAAATTCTCTTCTTTTTCCTTTCTTCGGAATAAATGTCCCTTTTTTTAAGCATCATCATATTGCACAATGTTGTTGTTGTTGCTACTTATGCCACCTAATCGACAGTAACATCAGATCGAGGCCCACTAAATTCATCGTGGCAAGGAGTTAGTTGTACGCCTGTCGTTAGCCATAGCTTTGAGCATCATTCAGGTGACAGTACGATTTGGCTCAGTTTCCCTCCCCGGACAATTTTGAAGGACAACATCCTAGGAATGGTCAGGGGCTTCCAACCAAACTCACGAGAAGACTAGTGGTTCGACGGCTATTTTGAGTACCTTCCTGCCACGAAAGGACAATCCTTTCACAAACCTCCATGCCTTCTCCGGGATTTAAGCCCAGGCCCTACGGTACATCAATCAGGGTCACTAACCACTACACCGGATGGGTGGCAAATTACAAAATGAAAGATTCTATCGTTAAATAAAAAATAATAAAGTTCAACATATAGATGAATACTGCAGAAGAGACAACCCAAATGAAGATAGATGTAAAATTCCAAAAGAAACGCAAAAAATAAAATAACTCGATGAAACAAAATACGACAGAAAATAAAACGACTCTAAATTTATGAGCAAAAAGCGCAGGTACAAAGTAAAAAATCGCACCTGAAATTTATATAGACTGATTTTAAAAGCAGAAAAGGATTTTTTTATTACAAAAATACGTTACACATTGATTAGGGCAATAAAAAACAGAAATGCGATCACGTGATTAAAAAAACAATAGGAACAATTTATTATTGAAAAAAAGATGAATGTTTCATTAATTTAACACATGAAGACATACTTCAAATCATTATTTTCCACGAATGTTTTCAATTCCTTAAATGCATTTTCCTCAATAAGCTCGTTAAACGAATTTATTAAAGGATTATATTATTATTGTTAAAAAAAAGACTCTAGAATAAGTCATAACGCACAGCTTTGAAACTTAATATCAAAGATGAAAGAGTAAACCCTTATCCCTTTAAGCCAGTAATCGTTTATCATTTTCTGTCAGGGACAAAAAATTGTCAAAAATTCTGTCACAATTTCCCCCCACATATTAGCTATTATTCTTGTACTGGAAAACAGAAAACAGGGCGAATATACAATGTGTATCTATTATATACACACACATATATATATATATATATATATATATATATATATATATATATATATATATATATATATATATATATATATATATATAATACCTCCTTATATTTATACATACAAAACCAGACTGACTGGATAACGGACTAAACACCACAGAAAATTAAGTTTCTATACAACAGGAAACATTTACTACACACAATAAACTGGGGGAAAGCCGGAAAAACAGTGCCACCCATACATTTTTTTCTGAACTGTTCTTTAAAAAAACATATGTGACAGGGAGACTATTTTAAAAATAGTATTTAAAGTAGGAAAATACTGTATTATTTTTAGAAGAGATCACACAGTGGTTATCTGACACCTTATCGCACTAATCCCTTTTTTAAAGAAATCTCGCCATATCACGAATCGTATAAAATGTAATATATTTTTTTTACTGATTCATCTTTGTTAAAGCGGCTTATTACTAAAAAATGTTTCTTCTATGTTTATTGCACCAAATTTTTTGTTCACTTTGTTTCAAACCTAACAATTTTTCTTGTTCACTAAGTTCGAGTGTAACTGTGTAAAAAAAAAAAAAACATTTAAGCTATCTTTTTTAAAAGGATAACAAAACCATTTATATCATAATGAGTTAAAGAAAATAATTTTTTAAAAAAATTGACTTTGTAAAGCAAAAAAAAAAATTACTGACCAAGCAACGCACGTAATTATGTTTACTTTACTGGATTCTAAAAAGAAAAGAAAGAAAAAACACTGCATATATATTTTTTATTATCATTCAAAATAGCTTCCATTGATATTTTAAAAATGGATGTCATGTGTAATTTCGAAAACGATAAATGTAACACACTTTTTCTAAAGAGTTAAAAAGGTGCGTTTTTTAAGAAAACGTGAAAATCATATTACAGAATTTCATTAATAGAGAACTGCGTTTTTTCAAATAAAAATAACAAAATGATTAATTACATTTGAAATGAGTTTTAGTACTGCTTGGAAGATGAATTAAGATGGAGAGTCATCACTGGGATTGAAATAGGTCACAATTTCAATTAGACATCTACAGCTGGTTAAGAGTCTCTTGAATTGTAGTATGGAATTAATTCCTAAGACTTGAGAAATCTGTCCAAGCTCACCCAAAACCATGTTCATCTGTAGAAATTCGATATACACCACTGCATTCAGGACACCATAAGAGCCTGACTTCTACTTTTAGAGCAATTTTCAAGCCGATTGTATACAGACAACTGGAGAAGAAAAACTTTTAAAATTTGGTGGTCAGCGGGGATCTACTTTCGCCTGTTAGAGAAAAGAGACACTTTTATGATGCAATATTATGAACAATATTCTTACACAAAATAAAATTATGTCTTCTTCACGGATAAATTGAGATTCAGTATACAGAATGGTTATCGAGATGTCTTCATTTGGGCAGAGCCTAGAGCAGCGTTTCTCAAACTGTGGGGTGTCCCCCCCTTGGGGGCGTGACACCTCTTTGAGGGGGCCGCGAGCATATTGAAAAGTCGAAAACAGAAGATTATTTGAAAAAAATTAATTTACTGGAAGTAAACAAACAAATTACATTCTGACATAATAAAAAATTAAATACACATTTACACTGATATATTACACTTATAAATGTATCAGTGCCACATAATGTATTTTTCAATTAATTTAACAATACTAAGTTAAGAATAAGTTCAATAATCACCAGAGACCCCCCCATGGGTTGTTATACATACAATTAGATACAAAAAGTAACACATATCTTGATAAGTTGTACGGTTTATAATAAATCCCTTAACTGTCAGATAAAAATTATGCTATTAGCTTCCCAAAGCCAATCATTATCCACGTAGGCACACGTATAAGATATATATTGGGCGGGGGGAGGAAAAAAGAAGGAAATAATCTTAAATAAAGTAAATCCTTCACAAACATTGTCAAAATCCTTTTATTGCATTCCAAAGCCTTCAGAAAAATTTTATGAACAGTGCACAGAAAAGATCGTACTTCGGAAAGACGTATATTTACGTCAGGGGAAATTAATGCTTTGGCTGCGCGAGACATTTATACACGCCGGTGGCACTTTAGAGGTTAAAGTCGTACATCGTAGTTTTAGCATCAAAGTATAGTATTATTGAATTCAATACATTGTTATTGTATGAGGGGGTCGCGATGAAAATTATGATTGAATATTGGGTCACGAATATTGAAACTTTGAGAAGCACTGGCTTAGAGCTTGTTTTCGTACCTTTGGTAAAGGGGAAATAACCAATTCGGTGGAAATAAAATTCTTGCGTGGAGAAAAATCACGTTGGGTGGCTGCATGTCATGATATGTCTTCGATGCGAATATAGTGACTACATGATGCGATACGGATATGGTTTGTAAACCTTATAGAACATTTTTCCTGGGAATGTTACGATGGGAGATGGAGATGACCTTCTATTTATGGACGATGATACACGCGTCCCCAAAGAGCTTAACTAGAGACTGATTTAATTGGAAATAGATGGCATATGCTAAATAGTAGGGACTAATAACGTTATCGAACCTAAGTCACGTACAGAATGATTGGTATGTTTTAGGAAGAACCATTAAACCCCATTTTCAAACCTTAAGTACTCACAGTTAGAAGAATGAGATTTGCGTCTATAAACTGCGGTCCAACCTCCTTTTTTATCTGAGGGATCATTGAGAGGTTTATAAATCTGTGTGTGTTGGAAGATCCCACTCTTTATTAACCCTTACGACTCTCGAAACATTAAATGTCATGTTTTAAATGTTTTTAGTGTCACAATTTTTATCTGAGTTTTGCTGACTGATGTTTGCTATCGTTTAAAAATTTACAGAAGGAAAGTTAAACAGAATATTTCTTTCTAATTTATCATTTCATAGGTATCATTGTAAGTATATTTATCTTCATGCTTCAACTGTTTGATTGAAGGGTTTCTCTATCGTGTTTTTTTTTTTCCTTTTTTTTCTAATTTATAATATTTACGCTGATTAATCATTCTAGTTTGCGTGGCAATCGATCTATTTAGATGTCAGTCATGTTATATTTCTGACACGTTAAACTGAAGTGATAGTATAAGTGAAAATGATATTCATCGCTTTAACGATATCACTTGGATAATTTTTCAAAGATTTTACACTTCGTTTATCAAATTCTTTCCCTGAATCATTACTTCCCCCCCTCTTTTGCACAGCTAAAATCAGGTTTCATTAAATGCTTTGTTTCTTAATCGGATTCTGTTACAGCATATCGCATGTTAATGCCAAAACAAATATTAATGATTGAGGTAGAGTTAGCATATATATATATATATATATATATATATATATATATATATATATATATATATATATATATATATATACAAAATACTCCAAAAGTAATCATATTGGATGAATTCCATTTTTCTCGATGGTACTTTTCCATTATATGACAATAAATACATCACAAAGCATCAAAGGGTCCACTTAGTTTGAATGAATTTGCAGAAATAAATATACTTAACCCTTTCAAATATTGCGAAAATAACGTGGAGAGTGATTATCAACTCTCCAATACAATGAAATATTTAAAATATTCTATAATTTAGAAATTGTAATTTATGAAGGTGTTGAAATAAAAGTTTAAACATAAATATAAAGAAAATGGGAAAAAATTCTTACGAATTAACTACAAATTTTTAAAAAAATCATTACATTTTAAATCTTTCTATTGCAAATTTGCTATTTGATGAATTGTTACTAAAAGATGAAATACTGAGAAAGATACAATACTTATTAAAAGTGTCTGAAGCATAATCAGGTAAAAAAGAAAGTAATTACAGAGATATCTTACATATAATTTTTTTTTCAAGTTTAAAGAAACTCCATTGACAAATATGAAAATAATTGATCTTATACATCACATGCATGTTGCCTGAAATAACAATGAACTTACGTATTTGGGTAGAAGATATTTTTATGATTGTCAATCTTAGAGTTCTACATTCCACGATTGCTAAAAATTAATGAATTACGTAAGATATTTTATTTTATAAAACAATTGCGCGTTTGATTAATTTTATAGTAAGTACATAAAAAAATATAAGCTCAAATGCCATTAAGAAGTGTATATAGGACAACTATACTGTCTAAATGTAGTTTCAAAGTTAGATCAATTACATCGGTCACTCCCAATTTTCTTCTAAAAATACTTTAAATTAAGGATCGTTGAAAATCAATAAAATGTTAATAACAATCGTTTGCCTTGATGTTTTAATTTAAGCAGTATTAAAGTAACGAAAGGGTTCAGTGACGCCGAATCTCTTAATTTTAATTCACAATCACATGAGTTCATTGTGTGTTTTCCAAAAAGACCAAATTTACTAAATTTCCAAAGAATTAATACCTCGGCATATTTTAACAAGTCCTAAATGTCCTCGAAAGCGAATGTGAATCGCACCAAAAACCTTACAAGTCCCCCTACTATCTCCCACCCTAGCATCAGAAAAAAATCCAATGCCCCACACATGTCGGGCTCCAATCATTAATCGGTGCATTCAAGAAAAGAGCTACCCGCGGGCCATAGGAAGGCCGAGTAATGTCGAGGTCACGTGAGCTTGGTAATACAGGAACCCGGATCTCGATTAAGCATTCTTGCATCGTGGGTTATTGTTGGTAGTCTACTCGACTATTCTCCCCCTTCTATCTATCTATCTATCCATGCGAGACACACCCTGTTCTCTGTTTTAAGAGGCAACTACAAGACAAAAGCGCACCGGATAATTTGGTGGTGCTCGTCAGTAGCGATATACTGGCCGAGCACCTGGCAAAATATGAAATTCCTGGATTATGAATAACTTCTGCAATTTTGTCCGTCTCCCCCTTCCCCTATTGGCAGTTTGCTCCCATTAAAAAAGATAAGGCGACTTCATTTTGTTTCGTTATTATTGTTTTATTTCTTTTTAATAGTCCTCAAAGGTCGTATCCCCGTGTTATCCGCCAACTATCCCAGGTGATAGGAACGAATGTAAGTTTGGGGGATGGCGCAACTTCCCTGTCGTAAGTCCCCTATGCTTAATCGATTAAGCAACAAGCCGTATCATACGTCAAAGGCAGGTTGGCTCAGCCGGAGATGATGTCCAATGGCTAGAGGGTCGGCAATTAACAAAGTGAATGCACAGAATCACCAATCGAGTAAGCGCTTAAGAGACCCCTTGTCCTTCAAAAAATCCTATCCATCAAGGTGTCAGTTTTAAAATTATCCTTGACTTCTTTAATATCCGTAACAAATATAATATTCCAAAGAGGGAATATAGGTAGAGTGGGAGAAAAGGGCCAATTGGGAGAAGATTGGCGTAATTGGCCGGTCTGGAAAACTGCTCTTTAAAATGAAAAAATGAGAATTTCCTTTTTTTTTTTAAAAAAAAAAAACCTTTTAAAGGGTTGTAGTTAAGTGTTCGGTCATTTTTTCTTCTTCAGAAATGTATTTAGGAATGAAAAGCACGGTTTGAAAAACCTGAAGAACAAACACTCAAGGAAGTTGGACTTTTTTTTAAAATTTTTAAATAAGTTTAAAAATGGGTTAGTTCGACGCGAAAGCAGAGAATGAAATGTAAGCAGCTGATTTCTGAAAGACTGCCTAAATTGCATATTTTTTCCCCAACAATTATGAATGAAATTTTACGAATCATTATGGTATAAAAGCAAAAAAGAAGAAAATACATAAGCATTATATAATATGAAAGCAACAAAAACGTATTTAGAATGTAACAATAATTAGTTATTTAGTCGAAATATCCCTCACAAAATTTCAAAAGAAATAATTTTATGATAATGTAAATAGCTGCTATAAATGATGTAATTTGACAAGTTCGACCTATGACAAAGGACTAAAAATTCTCTTTCCTTTGTAGAGAATCTAAAAATGTCTAAACTTTTGAGAAACTGAACAAAATATATATTTATTTTTTCCATATAACAACAAATACGTATAAATGGGTACAAAAATCTTTTGAAAAATTTAGATCTCGATAACACGTTTATCTTAGGTGCAATTTTTTAAAACCATGTTCTTGCTTTTCAAATTTCTGAGATCCTTTTATTTTTATAGAAGAAATACTTTTTAGTCCGATTAGTGTAAAGTTTTTATGTGGCACTTTCCAACAAAAAACAGCAATTGCGATTACATGAAACATATCAATAACAACAAACAGTATATTAAAAACTTACAGCCAATCAAGCAATCATAGCAACAAAGACCAAATAAAGTGACGTAACGATTGATGAAATCTGTTCTAGGTTACAGACCTAAATGTTAAAAATGTTAAACATAAAGGGTGTGTTTTTTTTTAGAGGTATAGAACTTTAAATTGCAATAAAACAACGATGTATTATTCGATTGACATGAATTTTTTTTTTTATTCGAAAGATTAATCTTGTGGCATTACATTTTAAATATGATTTCTGGCATATGACTGCCACGGCTGGCTCGGATGTAGTCCAATCTGGACGTCCAATTTTCGATGACTTTTTCCAACATTTGTGGCCGTATATCGGCAATAACACAGCGAATGTTGTCTTCCAAATGGTCAAGCGTTTGTGGCTTATCCGCATAGACCAATGACTTTACATAGCCCGACAGAAAATAGTCTAGCGGTGTTAAATCACAAGATCTTGGAGGCCAATTCACAGGTCCAAAACGTGAAATTAGGCGGTAACCAAACGTGTCTTTCAATAAATAGATTGTGGCACGAGCTGTGTGACATGTTGCGCCGTCTTGTTGGAACCACAGCTCCTGGACATCACGATTGTTCAATTCAGGAATGAAAAAGTTAGTAATCATGGCTCTATACCGATCCCATTGACTGTAACGTTGTGGCCTTTATCGTTTTTGAAGAAGTGACCAATGTTCCGCCAGCCCATAAAGCGCACCAAACAGTCAGTTTTTCTGGATGTAACGGTGTTTCGACATACACTTATGGATTAGCTTCACTCCAAATGCGGCAGTTTTGTTTGTTGACGTAGCCATTCAACCAGAAGTGCGCTTCATCGCTAAACAAAATTCGCTTATGAAAATCGGGAACAACGGCAATCTCGTTTTGGGCCCATTTGACGAATCTATGCCTTGCTTGATGATCGTTTTGATGAATTGCCAAACCAAACTGAGAATAAATCACTTGACAGCTGTTAAATCGGTCGCCATCTTGGAAAGTAATGCCAACTTAAACTTCTATACCTGAAAAAAAAACACTCTTTATAAATGGTGAATTTAAAAAAGAAAGAAAGAAGGTGAAACCACTATCAAAATAGGAGGAGATAAATTGTCAATCTAAAGATTTATGGATAAATATCAAATGTTTTGAAGATAATGCAATAAACCAATTATGTTCTTTAAATTTTAAGTACGCTGAATTGACTTTTGAAATATTGAAACTAAATTATCATCGGTTGACACCTTCCCACGCTGAATGCGTCAGTGGTATTGGACAATGAGATAAATTACAGACACGGAATAACATGCTCTTTACTTTTGAATCTATTTACGTGGGGGATGAATACCATACAAAGAGACTTATATATCATATTTGACCGTAAATTCATTGAAATAAGCTATAACAGCAATGAAATGTGAAAGTGTGTCCTTCCACTATGAGTAATCACTACGCACCCACCAGTTTTGAGATTTACATTGTTATTCAATAAATTTATTTTTATTTTTATAAAAAGAAAGTTTAATTTTAGAAGATAGTGTGTAAAACTGTTTCATTGTTTTGTTTACCGTAAAATCCGGCGTATAACACACACTTTTAGCACAAAAAATAAAATCAGAATTAACAGGTGTGCGTTATACTCTAGGTATAAAAATGATAGCTTTAAAAATAAAAGAAAAGAGAGATAATCATATAAAAATCAGATATCTACATATATCGAAATACTATTTCTTAAAAAGAAGTGACATGCTTAGGAACTTTTAAGTGTTGTAGCTGTAGAAGCATAGTACTTTTTCAAAAGTCTAGGATAATACCTCGAATAAATGACTTCAAAACAGAAGAGCATTGCACAATTACATTTCATGTCTCTTCGTAAAAAAGGTGTCACGCGTTATACGATCAATATACCTAAAAATTAAAATATACAGCTTAAAAGTATAAATGCGTGTTATACGCCGGTGTGCTTTATACACCGGTTTTGCGGTAATTTAATTCAAAATTACAGAAGAATCAATTTCTCGCATTTATCTGGAAGTGAGTTTAAAATAAATACTAAGAAAATATATCTATCAAAAGAAAAAAATTAAAGAAAGTAGCATAAAGATCACAATAAGTTTGAATGAATACTCTAAATAAGGCAGTCATATTAAAGTTTTTTTAAACTTTGACTCTATAATCAGAAAAGAATCGATCATTTTATTGTAATAAGTTAATACAAGAATCCAAAAGCTCATAGAGAGAAACTGTCTCTTCATGTAAAAGTAGGTATGTTTAATTTTTGAATTCCGTATATTTTGTGTTAAAATATTTTTTATTGTGTCAAACACTTCCTTATTTTAACAAATATAAAACAATTTAGTTTTAATGTTTAAGATCAATTTGTTTTATAACTTTCCGCTTGTATCTTTGGACAACAAAACAATGAATCTCTTCGAAAAAAAGAATGCAACGAAACACCTTTTCCAGTAAACACCCAAAGCAATTCTCCTAAAAAAGATCTATCTCTGTTCTCTTTTTAAAATATTAGAATGCTTTCTACAGCATTACAGGATCATCAGTTGGGAGCAATTATTTCTTGAAACTTTTCCCTTCTCCATTTAACAGACCTGAACACGTGCCTCTTGTGTCACCACTGACGACACAATTCGCTGGTGCAGCTTCTGATGTGTATCCAAAGTTGAGAAAAGCTGCACCCACATGTTTAGCACAATATTGGATGAGTATTTCGGTAGCTGCTTCGACCAACCCAGTTGTGTTAACATAAGAATAGGTGTGGTATGCCTTTCCTTTGAAACGTCTCCACTCGTTGAAATGTGCAGCATCTGCATACACGCGCTACTGGCATTGCGCTTCGCCACGGAGAACTGGACGACCCAGCAGGCTTGGATTTGAGAGAAAGTATTGTGTATGCGGGGGCTTTCTCCAAAATGCAAAAAATGGGACATTATTTTTGAAAATATATTCGCAGTAAACGCCGTTGCCTTTTTTAACGAATTGGTAAAACTGCCATACTTATTCAATGCAAAATGTATTAAATGCATCAATATGTATTACGTTAAAATAGTACAGTAATACCTCGACTTACGCGATTTTTGAATTCCCTCAATTCGCCTTTTTCTTTCTTTTCTTTTTTTCTATCACTGAAACTCCGTAGGAATTTGTGGCAGAGCCTGATGAAAACGGTAATGTGATTGAACAAGTTGTCGATCTTCTAAGGCAAATAAATTTAGAAGTGGATAGTGATGACGTTCAAACACTTCTGCATTCCTACAATTCGGAGCTGACAGTTGATAAGCTCAAAGAAATGAAAGAGCAAGAGCAAGACAATGAAGATATTGAGTCTTTAGACCCAGTTCAATCGGAAGATCGTATGACGGTTGGTAATTTGACAGAGGGCCTCAGTTCAAAAACAAAACAAGGAATAAAAAAAATCATTAGGAAGAAATTTTGTGGGAGAAAGAAAATCTTTGAGCCGACAGAGAGAGAGACTACTTGTTAGGTCTCTTATGAAATCTTTTACATTAAAATAACTTTGGTTGACTATTTTTTATTAGAGTTATCTAAAATTTTAGTAAACATGTTTGCTCTAAATTACTATTATCTTTCGTCTCCAGCCCCAGCTAAAAATAATTTAGAGGTATTTATATGGAAAATTATTTCCAAACTTTCACGAATTCGACTTACGTGGTTATCACCCAATCCTACCTATCACGTAAGCTTAGGGTATTACTGTACAGTACCGATTTAAGCTCATTTCGGGCCCCCTTCACACTGGCGGATCGAAATTTATTACTAGAAAACCTGGTTATGTCCAGCTTATCCGGGCTCTTTCGCGCCCTTACGGGCCTCGGGTCCCTGGGCGCCCGCCCCAAGCACCCAATAGATAGACCGGCACTGTTACTATAGTTATAAAGTTAAACACATTACCGCTTTAAAACAGTTGACTGATAAAATAAATACATAAAAAATGTATTTCAATGTAAACACTATAAATATCTACATAAATAGGTTGAAAGGCAAATAATTTCCTTTTGTTGCCATTAGGCCTTGAATAAACTTCAAGCAGTCTGTAGTATTTGTTTTTAACATGTTCTGATTTCAACGCAAGAACTCAAGTTCTTTTGAAATGCTATACAACTTAAATTTACTATATTGCATTTTATTCCTTCAACATATGTGTTGTCTGATAATCATATAAAATGTAATTGAGTGATGGTTATAATTAGTTAATCAATATAATTTGTTAATATTTAAGAACTGTGTGTATATATTATAGATTATAGATAACTGAATATACTGCATTAAAATCTTGAGAGAGAATGTGTTTCAAATAATAATTACAAAAAATAAGTACTTTGATAACAGAAAATTAAGTTACAAATAGCACGGATTAAAATTTTGTATAATAATTTCCACTCAATTTATTATTCTACAGAGAAAAGCACCTTTCAGGTTCTTATTAACAAAAACAGCCTCTTTCATAAGTAGATTTTTCTGGTTCTATAAATTGCAAATCTATATTAACTTTCACAATTATACAAAACAATGAATAGTTTTATTTATTAAGCTTATTTAATAAACAATGGATGCGTTTTTAAAAAGCTAAATATAATGATTCATCTTGTACAATAAAGAAATCAGAAAATAATCTAAATAACTTGCAAACAATACCAATGCTACGATAAACTAAAAAACACAACATGTAGAAAAAAAATTTTTTTTTCAAGGAAAAACTATTAATTAATTTAATGACACATATAAAATTTCTGGTCAATTCAAAAATCTCTGTTTATTTTTTATATAGATTACAATTCCATATTCTTTTACTCTTTTATTAAAAAATAATCTTTCAATTATTTATAATTAAGTCTTAATGTATTAACTATAATAAATATTTCTTCAAATTTTACTATGTAAGCCCCCAATATTACAAATAGAAGCAAAAATTCTATACTTAAAGCAACTCTTAACAATTTTGGTTATATGAATATAATATTGATTTTTTTAATATGTATATACACACGTGTTCTGCGCTACTGTTTTTCTTATGCACCCACACGTTCAATGTGGTTTTCTTTTTAGTCTTTTCTTTTTTCCTTTAAAAAAATATAAAAATAAGAAACATTCTAAACTATTTTTATTCTTTTTCTTACAGGATGTACTTATAATTTCTTTGTCATTGACGTTATTTCGGGCTGTGCTGTAATAAATACAATATATTGGATTCTGGATTGTTTAATAAAATGGAATTTGCAAAATGTAGGTTTTAATAATTTCTACTTTTTAAGCATTTCGATTATCTATTTTTCAAGCTTTCTTTGAAAACCAGTGTGTGTGTGTGTATTCCTACGCATTTCCGTATTTTAAAGCAGTTATCTCTAAATAATAGAAAATGCATGCGCATGCTACAAATCTGTGGATTTCTGTTATAGCATTAAAGATAAAAATAAATTGTGTTTCTTTACCGTATATAATAAGCTACATGCAAACGGAAGGGAGGAAAGAGTATTCAGAGGCAGTTGCTATATTGGATCGCAAATTAAAAAACAACAGCAGCAAAAGAACAGATATTAACAAGTGAATACAATTCTTCTCAATACGCGTTGGCTTTTAAAAACTTCCTTTCAAGGAACATAAGCAAACAAAAATATTCAACCGAAGCTATTGTAACTATTTTTATTTAAAGAAAGAAATAAAAAATAACGTAAGTTGAGATGGCTTTAAATAATAATTTAAATCATCTCTAAAAACAATGGCAATCAAAAAGCATCAACATTCATTCGTTTTAACCAATCACCCTACAAAAGCATAACGCACAAAATACATTCCCCTTTTATAAGTTCAAACAGCAATCCCACGTCCGTAAACTATGCAAATAAAAACATTTACTTCTTTTAAGGTAGCTATAGCTAATGGTTTTGAAAGGTTTTAAGCAAACAATTCATTGTTTATTATCATCGCACTCCGAATCCATATAGTGGCTGCAGTAGCTAAGGTAACGGACTCGTGGCTGGCATGTCCTGAGTTTGAACATAGTACCTCTGAAAACCCACCGTACAGAGGAGGCCGATGCACGTTAAATATGTCTATGCTCAAAAGTCCTCCCATTGGTGTGGTGTGGAAGTTAGGAGAGGGGGCAACAGCTCAGGTGTAGCCCTCGTCACTTGACTGTGGTTCAAAATTATGAATTCTGTCGTCTAAAACTCTCGAGTAGCTGAATAGTACGACGTTAATATTCTTTCATTCACCGAATCAAAGCAAGAGTAATGATGAAGAATCTCGGAGTTTTGAGCTACGGTCAAGTGTCGAGAATAACACCAGAGCTTATACAGAGTGTTTTTTTTCCAGGTATAGAAGTTTAAGTTGGCATTACTTTCCAGGATGGCGACCGATTTAACAGCTGTCAAGTGATTTATTCTCAGTTTGGTTTGGCAATTCATCATTAATAGACTCACGCCTGAACAACGCTTTCAAATTGTGCAATTTTATTTCGAAAATAATGGTCGATTTTCATAAGCGAATTTTGTTTAGCGATGAAGCGCACTTCTGGTTGAATGGCTACGTCAACAAACAAAACTGTAGCATTTGGAGTGAAGCTAATCCACAAGTGTATGTCGAAACACCGTTACATCCAGAAAAACTGACTGTTTGGTGCGCTTTATGGGCTGGTGGAATCCTTCTTCAAAAACGATGAAGGCCACAACGTTACAGTCAATGGTGATCGGTATAGAGCCATGATTACTAACTTTTTCATTCCTGAATTGAGCAATCATGATGTCCAAGAGCTGTGGTTCCAACAAGACGGTGCAACATGTCACACAGCTCGTGCCACAATCGATTTATTGAAAGACACGTTTGGTGACCACTTAATTTCACGTTTTGGGCCTGTGAATTGGCCTCCAAGATCTTGTGATTTAACACCGCTAGACTATTTTTTGTGGGGCTATGTAAAGTCATTGGTCTATGCGGATAAGCCACAAACGCTTGACCATTTGGAAGACAACATTCGCCGTGTTATTGCCGATATACGGCCACAAATGTTGGAAAAAGTCATCGAAAATTGGACGTCCAGATTGGACTACATCCGAGCCAGTCGTGGCAGTCCTATGCCAGAAATCATATTTAAAATGTAATGCCACAAGATTATCTTTCGAATAAAAAAATTCATGTCAATCGAATAATACATCGTTGTTTTATTGCAATTTAAAGTTCTATACCTCTCAAAAAAACACCCTTTATATATATACCCGATTAATCAAATTTCCACTCCACGCCAACGTGAAGATTTTGAGCTTTGACAGATTAGTCCCGATATACGGCGGGACTAGGGTCTCAAGGGTGTTAACTTTCTCTAGAGGGCTGAAAATATAAACAATATTCAAATATATATAACTCCTTTGAAATTAAAATTAAATAACTCGAATCCTTTACACATTATTTATAAAGGAATGGGACTTCAGACAAGTGTAAAATGTTTAAAATATAATCAGAATTTTTAAAATTATAAGCATATGAAAATAAGAAACATTTCTATAAGAAATATTAATTAAGTTTTATGTTGCGCATGCTATTTTCGAAAATAGTAGCTTTAATTACTAGCAATAAGATGATTTACAAAGTTAATTGTATCCTTATTAGACTGTAGTATTTTTATATATAAATGGAATAATAAATTATATTTTTAAAAAATAAGTACATTTTCAATTTTTTTTTAAAATTTCAATATTTTTCAAATATTTTGAAATACAAAAGATGTATTATTCTTAAATTAAGTTAGGTTTAAAGAGTATGATTCATTTTATAATTCCATAAAGTTTTATACATCTAAGGGGCTAATATTTTAGAAAATAGCGTGGGCAACGCAAAAATTTCTTAATATTTATTACAAAATTATTTCTTATTTTCATATGTTTATAATTTTTAAAAGTATGATTATATTTCAAACACTTTGTACTTTTTTGAAACCATAATCCTTTGTAAATAATGTGTAAAAGATTCGAATCATTTTACTTAAATTTAAAAGAATTATGCCTATTTGAAAATTATTTATATTTTCACCCCTCGAGACAAAATTAAAACCCCTGAGACCTCTTAAAGGCATCAAGACCCGCACTCACGATGCGGCAGAAATAATGGTGAAAATGTGTTCGCGGCTATTACAGCCTCACAAATAAATGAAAAAGTGTCGCATTTTTAGTTGTTTTTAACTATCAAACCAATCCGATAGTCGAAAAGCACCGCAATTTTCCCGCTATTCCATCACTTCGTACTATAAAATATCACTATTATTTTGTGCAGGCTTCCCTTTCGTCAAGACAACGCATATGGGTGGAGCTTCACAATACAGTGAAGGGTATCATGGAAAATGATTCACACACCCACATCCTAAGGGAGTTAGTTGATTTCTGCGATAATAAACACAGCCTTCATTTTCTTTTTTAGGTAACTCATCAATTATAAAACATCCTCTATAATAGATCCAACAATTTAAATTGGTTCCCACGCATCTCCAGGCATTGTTGTATGTTTTCATCTCCCTCCCCCTCCATTTAAATTGAAAATTACGTCCTTAAATCTTTCCTGTCTTAAATGTCCTGTATATCTTCTTTGGTTAACTTTTTCTTAAGTAATCTAGGTTCAGCTGAGGATTTTGTTAATAATTTTATAACAGCTTGCTTAATTAAAACTTGGAACGAAACCTTTCATTGTCTCCTTATAATTAAATGTTTCTACTTGAAACTGCTTGGCAATTCACTTTTTTTGTCCATTTTTAAAGCATTTGAAAAAACCTCACAGAATTAAAGATTGAGGAATTCATTTAAAAAATTCTAAATCCTTTTTAATCTCTGTTAAAAAGAAGCAAAGATTAATAATTGGAACTTTTTTATCCATGAATGAAATAAGTCAGACTCTAGAACATTTTTGAAAATGGAAAAATTTTTCATCTATTCTCCGAGTTATACATACACTCAGGAACATTGAAAATAGCGACCCAAGAAAAAAGCATCGGATTGAAATGAAATTTAATACACATAACACAGATGAGAGATTCACTTGATCTCAAAAGTAAGACAATTAAACGAATACAGGGTGTGCAACGACACAAATACTGGGCAACTTGAATAGCGCGTTGGACAACCTCCAGCTGCAATACATGCCGCCACTGGTCGGGCATTGAGTTGATTAGACACCTTATGTTGTCCTGAGGCAGATGGGCCACAAATCTTGAACAGCCAACTCTAAATCATGTACAGAGTGACACGATGGCATCCGCCGTTTTAGCTGATCCCACATGTGCTCTACAGGGGACAAATAGGGGGAGCGGGCCGGCCATAGAAAAGCCTGAAAATAACGTAGGAAGTCTTGAGCAACTCTTGCTGTATGCGGACGAGCATTATCTTGCTGGAAAATTGCCCCTGGGAGACCATTTAGGAAAGGTCCTACCTGGGGTTGAAGAATATCATCAACGTAACGTTGGCCCGTTAAGGTTCCACGCATCACAATTAAAGTGGACCGGCTATCATAGGCTATGGCCCCCAGACCATTACACCAGCTATGCGGGCAGTGTGACGTGGAACAGTGTGGTGGGAATTGTACCGCTCACCAGGTCGCCTCCACACCCGCACGCGGTTATCATGTGTCAACAAAACAAACCGGGATTCATTACTAAACACAACCTTTTGCCAATCTGTGACATTCCACATTGATCTGGCTTGGCACCACTGTAGACGCAGTTGCCGATGTTCCGGTGTTAAAGGGAGTGCACGGAAAGGGCGTTTGGATTTAAGATTTGCTTCCACAAGGTATCTGGAAATTGTTTGTGGAGCAATTGCTACGCCTACGTCTGCTCGTATCGTTGAACGAGTCAATGTGGGGTCCACAAGTGCTTGCCGCACGATCCTTCGATACTCTCTCCTCGTGGTCTTCCTGGTCGCTCCAGACCCGGTTTTCCGCGCGTGGGTATCTTCTCGTGTCCACTGCTCCCAACAATTTCCAACGGCACACTCCGAACGATCCACCTGGCCAGCAACACGGCGTGTCGACCAGCCTGCAGTTTTCATCCCGATGATCAGGCCTCTCTCAAACTCGCTTAACTGTGAGAAATGTCTTCTAGCACGTTTACCTGGCATGTTTCGCTTACCAAAGTCTTCCTACAATCGGCGGGTAATCGTCACGTTTAGAAATCTTCGAACTTGCGCTGGCTTATATAGCACCCTTTTCCTGATTGTAGCGCCACCTCGGCGTGTATGAGCATGCGTATTGGCACAAAACTTGGATCATTTGCATATCATATTATGCTGTACTTATTTGCAAAGTTTCGCGATTGTACTTAGCTTCCTTCTTGAGCCGCTATTTTTAATGTTCCTGAGTGTATAAAATAAATGTCTAGTAACTATGAGAAGTATTAATACAAAAAAACTAGTAGAAAAATCCCTTTTATGGAATTATCCAATTAAATTTACTAACAATTTTATAATTTGTAATAAATATTCCAAGAGTCAAAATTTTTTCTATCTCAGATATCATAAATTAATTGTAAATAGTAAATTTAAATGTAAATTAAAAAGGTGTTGAACAGTTGGAATTATCAAACGGTAAAATGGTTTATAAATCATGTATCATAAGTTTTCCATGCTCAAGAGAAAGGAAAATTGACAAAAAAATCCTTGCCTCATATTTTCAGGCACAAACACACTTGCTACTTCAATAAAGTTGCAATTTTCTATGAGAAACTTCAGTAATCAGAAGTTTTTTACCGTATTTTTTAACATAATTTCACTACTCTGATTCGATTAATTAAATAAAAAAAATCTTATAAGTTTATATTAAAATCAGTAACTTACACGAATCAAATATTAAAAGACAAAATAGAAAGCGACTTTTTTCCTTGGAATTTTCCATTTTTCTTTCTATATATGGTGTTGGACTATTTTTGTTTGTTACTATTTATTGATTAATTAGACTTAGTTATTCTAATAAAATAGTATAGAAAAAAAATCGCATTCTCAAAAATTAGGCCATCCCAGTTGGAATTCAAAGCTACGACCTTTGGACTGCCGACTATCATAAAACTGTGAATTTTGCCAAAAATTGATAATTTTTTTTTATGATTTAATTTAATAGGTCATCTTATTAGCTTTATAAAAATACCAAGTTTATTATTTTTTATTCACTATAACAAGCACTACAAGTGCTTTAGTAAAAGCAGATGCCATTATTTTAAGCAAGAAGTCACACTTTTAAATGCATTTTACACGAAATGTGTAAGGGCTGCGGCAGCTCAGTGGTCAAGGTATCGGATCATGGTAGGCATGTCTTGAGTTCGAGCCCAGTACCACTAAGGACCCACCGTGTAGGGCAGCGATGCACGTTAAATGTGTCGAGAGCTGAAACGTCCTCCCATTGGTGTCGCGTAGCAGTTAGGAGAGGGAATGCCAGCTCAGGTGTCGTCCATGTCACTTGACCATGGTTCAAAATTACGTGGTCCGTCGCCAAAAGCCCTCGTGTCGCTGAACAGTGCGATGTTAATATTCGCTCACTCACTACACGAAAAAATGTGTGTTTTTTTAAAATGCTGCTAATGTTTTTAAGCAATTTCATATAACTAAGATAAAGGGCTCTAGTTTTTGTAAAAACTAAAATATCTCTTATCCTGAAAGTCATTTCAAAAATAAAAAGCAAAGCAACACATCAAAATTGAGAATTTGTTCAAAAATTTTTTACACAGAGTGGGCCTCGTTTATTTAATTTTTTGTCAATTTTTACCCATTTTTCCCATTTTAGTAATCATAATTTCTTTTTCTCTTCTAAATTTGATTACGTTTTTCTTAAAATGTATTAAATAAATCTAAAACCCAGAAAAAAATCCCCATATCTCCGTTTTTTTAGTAAAAAAAAAGCTGTTGCAAGTAGTCGGATACCTTAACAGAATCTCATTCTTACATCCGTTGCTATAAAAGCAAAAAAAAAAAAACAATACTTCGAATAATGAACAAAATATATAATCCGATATTGTACATCATGAATACTATGTAGCGGTAAATTAATATATAATTTTATAATGTGATTCGAAGTAGTTTTTTGAAACCATATTTCTGCTCCATTTTTGAAATAAGTTAAATGAATCAGTTATCGTTCTAGGAAGAATTTCAGATGAGTCTTGTTTCTGTCGAGTCGTTAATTCGAATTCTGGTATTACTAAAGACTCATCGTGTAGAGATGCACGTTAAATCTATGGAGTTAGGATACATAATAAGGGAGTGTGTACTATACCTCAAGTGTTGCTTGGCTATGGTATTCAAAACTACGAGATCCATCATCCATAATCTTGCTTCTAAGTATGCCGTTATAAAACACTTAAGCAACCATACTGGGAAAATAAACAAAAAATAAAAATTGAAGAATATATACATAGTAAGAAAGCCGGATGTATAAGAAATCAAACATCTATAGAAATGTTAAACTACTGAAATTAAAGAAAAAAATTATCGGAAACGCAATTTTTTCGTACAAAATTTATAAAAAGGAGAGCTTTCTGTAATTATTAAAACCACCACTGAGAGCTGATCTTACGTAGACTTAAGGTATCCGACTTCCCTAAAATCATGATTTTTTTTCAAAAATTGACAAATTTTGCTTATGATTTTATTTTATAGGTCATCTTATTAGCTTAATAAAAATACCAAGTTTTTTTTATTTTTCATTCACTAGAACAAAAACTACAAGTGTTTTAGTAAAAGCAAATGCCTTAACTTTACACAAGATGTCAAACTTTAAAATGCGCTTTACTCGAAATGTGTTTTTTTTTTCGGAAAGCTCAAACGGGGACAGCGATTGCTCAAAAAGTTTTGAAAATAAGTTGCTGAAATTTTTTGTGTATGTTCTGTATAATAGTAGAAGCATTTTGACCTTCAGATTTATCAATTACTATTTTATTTCAAAATTTACAGTCCTTTATGTGAATACAGTCACTGTTTTTTCAAGCAATTTCATGTAATCACTAAGATAAAATGCTCTAGTTTTTGTAAAAATTAAAATATCTCTTATCCTGAAGGTCATTTCAAACATGAATAACAAAGCAACACATCAAAATTGAAAAATTGAGAATTTGTTCATAAATTTTTTGTACAGAATGAACCCCGTTTATGTAGTTTTTTGTACATTTTCATCAGTTTTTTCCCATTTTAATAATAATAAATTTTTTTTGGTTTCAATTTTAGGATTTTTTCCTTAAAATATACTAAATAAATCTAAAAATCTCCATATCTTCATTTTTTTCAAAAAAAAAAAGCTGTCGCAAGTAGTCGGATACCTTAAGCAACATGATAAAAATTCCGTCCATGGAGATCAAAATGGTTTTTGAGATAGTTTTTCAAGGCCTATCATGGTATTTTTCGAGCTGTCTTAATATTTGATATATAAAGCAGTCTATAAATATTAAATATTATATCTTAATGTATGCACTAACGAATGCTGCGTTTTTATGCCTCGAAAAATCATCTCTTCAATGTTTTTTTTTACTTTCTATCTTTTCTTCTTTATAATTCACAACTGCTCAATGCACAATAATTAATGACTATGACACATTTCGATTTGATTATAATATGAAGGACCATGTTATACACTTGCAGTCATTCAGAGCCGAAATTAGTTTATTAGATAGCGAAGCTCTAAGAAAAAATGATAGTACAAATAGAGTGACACTATGCTTCCTAAAATGTATACATGCATGTGTGTACAAGAATTACAATGAACACGATAAAAAAATTTAAGGGGAAGGAGAAAGACGGGTAATTTCTGTGTGTGTGGCTCTAAACGGAATATTAACTAGTAGATCTCATCCATAATTTATGAATTGAAAGATTTTAACTACTTCATCCAATTATGAAAATCATGCGTCCTTTTTTACATAGTACAACAGGAATAATTTATATTTTGACACATATGCGTAACCATCCAAGCATCTATGTAAACTTCAAAAAGCTTATTCTTTTTATCCTTGAAAATATATCGATACCTAACTGCACGTAATCATATGCATGCATAATAATGTACATTTTACACCACCATAATTCAATTTTAAATTAATTATATACTAATATAGATTCTATATACATCTGCCTGCGGTAAAATATTTATTAATAAGCATTCAAAATGAATAAATATTCTTGGAACTTACGTATAACTGAGCAATATAAATGCTCACATTTTAAAAAATATGCTTTTCGTGGTAAACGTTGAACGTAAGCTTGTTATTTTTGCGTATGATCATCTTTTGTTTTTTATTGCAACTTAAATGTATAAAAACTAGTAAACCTAAAAAATATTCAACTCCTTCCGATAGCATATCTGCATTGCAACCTAAATAAGGATGAAATGCTAACAATCCGTTAAGAACAACGTTCTGTCGATGTTTTGCACGTTGAGATCCGGCTTTTAGACGTTTCAAATCGTCAGTTCTGGAAATGATTGCGGTAAATGTCATCACACTCATCAATCACAAGCGTTGAAATTTCGAACCCGCTTCCTGATGTAATCGCCTCGTTGTTCATAGTTTTCAAGTTTTTTCTCTGGATGTCTTGATTGAACATTTCATTACAGCTGGCTCGTCACTCAGTTTCTGTCCCGATTAGCGTTGGTGATGGGATGAAATACAAATTATGGATTTTGTTCCACTGAAATTAAAATCAATTTAGGAAATTGGTTTTAAATTAAAAAGCTTAGAAAGAGATAAGTTACCTGCGATCTTCGTGATCTATTAACTGTTTACTAATACTTTTAAAATTTCAATTTAGAATGTGACTCTAGATGGTCATTGATATAACGTAGAGTGAGGCGGCAATCAAATCAAATAGTCAAAAAGAACACTTTAAGGTATCCGACGACTTGCGACAACTTTTTTTTTTAAAAAAAATGAAGATATGGAGATTTTTTTACGGTTTTTAGATTTATTAGTACATTTTAAGAAAAAAAAAGGCTAAAATTAAGAATAGAAAAACAAATTTTTACTACTAAAATGAGAAAAAATGGGTAAAGATTGACATAAAATTACATAAAGGGGGACCGCTCTTTACAAATAGTAAATGAACAAATTCTCATTTTTTCAATTTTGATGTACTACTTTCCTATTCCTTTTTGAAATGACCCCCAGGATAAGAGATATTTTAATTTTTACAAAAACTAGAGCCCTTTATCTTAATTATTATATGAAATTGCTTAGAAAAAGTGATTATATCCACGTTAAGAACTGTAAATTTTGTAATAAAACAGTGATTGATAAATCTGAAGGTTGAAACACTTCCACTATTATATAGAACATACACACACAAAATTTCAGCAAATTATTTTAAAAACTTTTTGAGCAATCTCTGCTCCCATTTGAGCTTTTCGAAAGAAACACATTTCGAGTAAAATGCATTTAAAAATTTGACATCTTGTGTCAAATTATGGCATTAGCTATTGTTAAAACACTTGTAGTTTTTCTTCTAGTGAATGGGAAATAAAAACTTTGTTTTTTATAAAGCTAATAAAATGGCCTGTGAAATAAAATCTTAAAAAAATTGTCAATTTTTTTAAAAAATCATGATTTTAGGGTAGTCGGATACTTTAAAACATTTTTACTTTTGGTTGCCTATTATCAAAATACAAAAAAAAAAATCTTTTGTTCCTCTCAATTCAAATTTGAATGCAAACATCTGAATCTAATTGCAAAATGATTTAATATATGTTATATATTCGATATAAGTATGTACACAGCGTTGTCTTTATCCTTATGAATTTATTTTATTGATTCTTATACTCATTAGGAAGAGATTTATCATTTAATCTGCATCTTGTAGACATTCAGCTCTGCGCAGAATAAATCATATGGTCAGATTGATTATATATCACAAACTGATAAAATATTGTACAGAAAAAATAAAATTATACTGTGAAACTAATCAATGTTGTACAGGAATTACCTTTCATCATGTAGCTGAAACATTAAGATTTAATTCAATGGCTTTGAAATGTGTAGAATTAGAAAAATGTATATTTTTAATAAAAACATGCAGGTAATGTCTTAATATTGAGATTAAAAATGTGAGATTGTGGCATTTTAAAATTTGAATGAAAATGAGTAACTACAGAAAAATATGTAAACCTGTAAATGGCATTTGTTCTCAATAACTTCAAATTCAATGATTTTTAAACCAATATAATTATATTTGAAAACAATCCATGTTATTATAAGTAAATGCTACATATAAATCTAATCAAATATTGTGGAATATTCACATCAACATTAGCTTTCACAAGAGCGTGTTTTCTAAGTAATGCTGCAATGTGATTTCATAAAAAGCAAACATATGCAGAAAAATTTTGATAGACATTGTATACGTCATCAATATTAATGCTACTATAGAACTTCTCAAAAGATAATTTTTTTTCTTTATCTTTATTCATGCTTATTAGAGTTAGCTAATTCTAATTAGAGTTCTAGCTCAGAGAAATTTATGTAAATAAATAAATGATTTGTAAATATATATCATAATAATTGCATTGTACACCAAACTTGTGTTTCATGACTCGTTGTTGTATAGTAAATTTTAATGTTAAGAACTGTTTAAAAGTTCAAAATTAAGTTCTTTGTTTAATCCTTTTTAAATTATTTACAATATTAGTTTTTATGAATAGCACTTCAATAAAACAGTCAAAATTTCACAATAAATTATAAATTTAAGATAAAGTAGGAATGCTTCATCATTTTTTCAGTAAAAAATATAAAGGAAAAAAAAGAGAGAAAAAAGGAAGAAAAAAAGTTTTTTTTAGCACTCTTCAGGAAATGTTTCAAAATTCTCAGAAATTTTAGCTTTAATTTCCTTATGTTTACATACTCACAAGTTTCAGACGTTTAAAAATAATATATCTACTTAATAAAACTGAAAGTACCAAGAAAAGACTATAGCTTCAGTTTTCTCACATTTAATATATGGTCAATCCCTGAATACTAGAATTTTCATCATCTATGACGCGCTACGTCAAATGTCTTGAAATTCGGCCGAATAATCTGACATTTAATTCTGTGTAGCCTCACTAACCTTTAACCACTACTACCCTTTCTCTCTACCTTACACATTTAATTGATAAGTTTTCTTTTTCTAATTCTTGTATTTATCTACTTTTTTCCTTCCATATTGAGTCTACTACAAAAAAGTATGAGATATGAAGGAGGCAGGCGTGAAGATTAATTTTAGTTGGATGTCTTTGACTGACAACTGCAAGAGATTTGCCAAAGAAGGATAAGATTTCTGATTGATCACAAATATGAATAAAAAAAAAAAAAAAAAAAAACTCCGATGGGGTTTCATTTTTGTGAAAGGGGGTTCCTTCCTTCCTTCCTCATGCAGAATTAAGTGCAACACTAATGTCAAAATGAAGCTCATTAAATTCTTTTTGAATTAAATAAATGGGAGATCATTGTTATACTTTGTGAAATTCATACTTATGCGTAGTTATATACCCTGCATAATTCTTAGAACTGAAAACACGACAAAAAATTTAAATATGTTTTGTATAAAAGTTTTATTATTAATTCAAACAAGTTCGGTTAGCTCAGAAAGAACACGCATATGTTTAATCCGTTCCCTCATAATGCGTCAGAGGTAGCAAACTACATTAAAGGCAAAGCAATTCTCGATCGTTATTTGTGCTAAGCGGAAGTATAATTCTGGTTTCTCAACGCGATCATATTTATAGCAGCATCGAAAGGGTATTTTTTGTTGTTACTGTTGTTGTTACTAATGCCACCTGATCGGTAAAGGCCAGATCAAGGCCCATGAAATTCATCATGGCAAAAGGGCTAAGTGACGCCTGTCATTAGCGTAGCTTAGAGCACCGTACAGGTGACAGAATGATTTAGCTGGGTTTCACCCCCATTTTGAGGGAGAACACCCTGGGGATGATCAGGGGCCTTCCACCTATCTTCCCCTTCCACCAACCTCACGAGAGGACTTGCGGCTCCACGGTTATTTAAAGTACCCCCATGCCGCGAAGGCACTATACATTTACAAACATCCATGTCTTCTCCGGGATTCGAACACAGGCCCAACGGCACAGCAGTCAGCGTTGTTAACCACTATACCGGATGGGAGATGAAAGGGAATTTGAACAGGGCAAATTGGTGGACATTTCGGATTAAGACTGTTTACATCAGGATTGCCGAGCTCGCGCGGCCCGCAACAAACATTTTTGTGGCCCGGCCAGTATACCCCGGCACACAAATATATATAATAAAATATCAAGATTTCTCCCGAAATAGGAAAGATAGTAGCAGAGAAGAGATGTCAGAGTGTCAAGACGTAAACAGTAAATATTCTTGTTCTTTTATACATGTTTATTATAATGTATAATTAGAAATAAACCTACGTTTATATATAAATATTATTTTTTTGCGGCCCACCTAAAGTTAAACTTGTTTGTTTGGCCCAAGTTAACCTTTGCGTTTGACATCCTTGGTCTACAGCACTCAGTATTATAAAACCATTCAGAACAGTTGGACATATTCGTCTGGCTTTTACTCCGGTTGAAGGCTAACTTAGACAGAATGGGAAAAACACTAATTTTAATATTCGTAAAAACTGTGTGTTTTAGTCAAAGTCCTAATAGTATGGGGAAGACCAGTTTTAAAGAAAATTAGCCTCGATATGTTCAAAGAAACCTACAAGGTGTGACGAAAGTCATTTCTTACAACATCGATCAAAAGCTGTGTTGCGTAGGTTAAATCTCATCTTAGCTGGACTTCCATCTCATTGGAAAAGTATATTGAGGGCAAACGAATTCTTATTGGAGGTTTCATATGGAAAAGTCGATGGGATGATAATTATGAAGAACGATGAAGCAAATGATCCCTGCTGTTTCAAGTGTGGGGTTCATAAGGCAAGCTCTATGATACATGTGAGGATACATGATAGTGTGGGGTTAGAAAAGGGAATTTTTTTTACCGGCCTGATAAAGACCACAAAACATACAGGGTGTTCACAAACTCAACATCAAGCGGGCATGGGATGAAAGGAGGGGGAGTCATATAAGTTCTGGGAAAAATTTTAGAAAAATTCACTATCACTTGGTTAGTGATGACTGGTATACTTCTGAAAAAGTGGAAAATTGACATCTTCCATCACCTCATTAGGTACTGTAACCACAACTTTCACAATTTTGCAATGATATCTTATAGAACGCGATCTTACTAACCCGTGCTGTTAACCACGGTCACAAATTGAGCAAAAAAAAAAGCAAAATTGAGCAAAGTTAACGCAGTTTGAGTCGATTTGAGAAAATGTCAACTAAGTTTGACTCTTCATAAAAACAAAAATATTGCATGCTTTTCTCAGTAAGTTATTTCAAAAGATGACCCATTTAGTTAAGATTTTAAAATAGCAAAACATTTGCTGCTTTTCTACCCACAATAGTTATTGCCTTTTTTTTTAATACAACGACTTCATTTCAAAAAACTCATCCTTAAATATGTACATTAAATTAAGCAATAAACTAAAAAAAGGAAAACATTTTTGAAATACTTTAATGAAATGCATATTCTCAAGTGTTTGCCTTCTACATGAATACAGGCTGTAGATATTTTAAAAGGGATCACTTGGCGGGGAAATCGCAACTAGCTAAATTTATTTCTTCCACTGCTTCAGCAATCATTTGACGCAGTCTGGTTATATTTTCGATTGGATTAAATGAAGAAGTTAAAAGAGGGGTAAACACTTTGAATACTTAAGATATACATTATTTTAGATAAAATAATAATAATTATTATTTTTATTGAATAATATGAGAAAGAAGCGCACACACATATATTTTCATATTATACTAATAGCTTTAGCCACTGACTTAACTAGTTCTGTATGGGCTCCGTATCAAGACTCCTTGGGAACTCTTTTTTAGAAAAGAAAGCACTGTTAGGGGTACTATAGTTACATTTTTTGATGCCCCTGTAGCTTGGGGGTCCCGTATCATTGATACGGCTGATACGGCAGTAGCTACGCACCTGACTTTAGCATACAACTTATTGATTTTCTTAATACTTCTAATATATACAAGGGAAATAATTGGTAAGAAAAGTAATTCATCTGAGAAGGTTACCTAGATTATCTTCTGAGCAAAAAGCTCGAGTTAAAGAACATTTCAATTAGATTGTAGTAAAGCACGCATTTCTATCAGAACTAAAAGAAAGACCCATATCCGAGAACAAAAGTAGTAATATTGAAGCAAATGTTCATCATAAATTGAAGCGATTAATTTTCTTTTTCAGAGCAATGATGTATATGTTTGTAAAAGAATTAGACATAAAATATTTAACAAAATTTTGATGGGTAACTTGATTTTCAGTGTGGAATGTGAAGTTGTGGAAAATCAAATCTATTTCAATTGTCATCCACAAACCAAAGAAACTACATAATCAAAAAAACCCACACTCTTTATTTCAAGGATGTATATTATATCATCTGCTTTACACATATATGAATAGATTATATACGACCGCAAATAAGTATTTACATAATTATATAGTTTGTCTTCCATTATAAAACTAAAGCCTAACCCTCCAGTGCTCCCTGTAATACTGAAGTCAAGTGCAAGTTTTCTCGGTTTCATTATCATTATTTAAACAAATGATAATGGTGCTTCTTCTGTTGACTAATGCAACTTGAAATTTAAATTCCATGTGACCTCGTCATGCCCAGTTCAAATCTCATAGACACAAAAGTTCTTTTAAAAAAGTGATAAGTGACGATTCAAAATCCAGGTGTTTAAATGTCGAAATTGCAAATGGTATGTATTTTTAAAAAGAATTTTCAAATAAATATGAATTTTCAGTCCGTTTTTTTTTTTTGAGGTAGTAAAAAAAGTTATGTTAAATTACATTTTACAGAAAACAACCAATTAAAAAAATTTACCAACTTTTTCATGTTATTATCAGAAATTAAATAGAAAAAACTCCATATAAAATAGCAGTTCAGAAGAAATATCATATTATCAATATAGATAAAAGCCACATGATGGAATTTCTGAATCTTTGACTCGTTCAGTTTTAGTCGCCAAGATCATAACAGAAATGAGTACGAAACAATTCAATAATAATAATAATAATAATAGCTCTAAATGAACAGAAACAAAAAAAACTTTCGTTTTTATGTATTTTTTATTACTTTCTAACAAAATGCGAAAATTGTAGAAGTTTTTCTTTGTTAAAGTGATATGATAGAATGTGGATGGTCAGTTTATTCACGTTAAATGTGAGTGTTACCTATGATTATTAATCAATTGTAGAAAACAGTGCGGGGAAAACTCTTTTAAATAATTTTCGTAGATTATTAAGCTGCTGGCTGTTTCATTGTTCCATACAGGAGGGACTATTCCAGTCTCATATGATGTAGAATTTCTAGCAATTAAATAAATGAGAATTCTGGTGGAATATTTAATAAAAAATAAATGAAACGTGTGTGTGTTTATAAAAAACTCGATCTTTAATCAGTGATTGATGTTGAAAATCATGCTTACGTATTATGAGAGATATTTTAAGAGCATGAATGATTGCTTTATGTAGACTATTTTTAGAGTTATTTTCTGCATAAAATGCGTAAACTATATTGTTATACTGTGCAAACTAACATAACTTTTTCAATCTCACAATGGCCTCATTTTCTTGAAGAAAAATGGTGTCTTATTTAAAATAAACACTTAAAGAAAAGAAAAATGTGGTGTCAGTTTGTTTTATCTTTCTCTTTTCATATTTATTTTTAAAATATTATTTTCCGTCATTATGGCACAATAAAATTTTATAAAAGAAAAACATATGTTGCCTTACGTGTCGTACATCTTTTTAATCTCTACAGCAATTCCATTAAAAAAAACGATATGGTATCTAGAAACAGGTGCACAAAGAAAAAGAAGAAAAAAAAACCTTCCGAAAATGAAAGCAAAAGAATCCCGTCAAATTCCAACAGTCAATCGCATATTTCTCCCATCCAATGGGAACACGTTCATTACCCGGAAAAAAAATCGAAAAAGAAAGATGAAAAAAATATAAAAGAACCCATCTCCATGGCCCTGGGTTACAACGAAACAAGAAAAATGCCAATTAGTTATTAACTGTAGCCGAGCGCAAATAAATTACAAGAGCAGGCATTCAACTATATTGTAAAACGTGTGAGATGCCACGGGCCGAACTTCAAGAATCGTCTTCAGTCAAGAGAGGGGGGATGAGTATAAATATCGGTGAAAGTCATGGCGGCTTCGTGAGAATCGTGACCAAGGGTCGTGACACAATCCACGTGCCAAAGTCACGACGATCCAACAGTGGATGTTGAGTCAATAAAAAATGCAATTAAGTGAAAATAAGAATAATAATAAAAATCTGGTGAGTGCGCGTGCCAAACGTCGTGATATCTATTTTGGCGGGAAGTTACAATAATCGTTTGGTCACGAAGTGATGCACCCCCTTATAAGGAAGATACTCCGTTAAGCTGTCTGAGGTGTGATAACGAACTCAATAACGTATTTGTAAGGCGTTTTCAATGGGTATCGCCAATAATGACCTATCATCTATGCCATGCATTGGTTTGGGGAGGGACGATCTACTAAAGAGCTTAAGTTGTTAGGAACCAATAAGGTTGATGTATCTCTGCAGGAAATAATTATCGGGAAATAAGCGTGCCTGTTTGTCTTTTTAATTTTGTTGTTTTCGACGCAGGAGGAGTGAGATTGGTGTTTCTTGCTTCGTTGCTTTCTCTGAACAATGAACGGTACCGCACAGAAATATCGTTTTCCATTTTTCGATGCATAAAATCGTTGGCGCTTGTAAAAACTCATATCCTACGTGATATAAAATGAAATAATGTGAAATACTGAATGATGTTAATTGTGATTAAATATCATTTAATTATTACTATTTATGCTTTATTTTCGCATAACATACTTATTTCCAAAGTTCTATGTGAAATCTTTCTCTACTCTTTTTTTATTTTCTGCGCTTTTCGTGCAGTTATGGTCAAGTCCCAGAGATTAGTTAGATCTATTACTTTCCCAATCTGTTAGTTTACATTACTTATTCTTTCAAACTCAATAAGAAAAATAATTTTTGAATTTTCGAATCCAATAAAAAATATTGCCTGCATAATTGAAAAATCTTCTGAAGAATTTTAGTGTTTCGTATAAATATGCTTCCAGAAACATAAATTAGTTTTTATTTTCAAATGGGATCCACATGCCATTCCAAATTTTTTTACCATAGTCTTGCTTTTAAGGAATAAATCTTACTGAACATTTATAACTATAAAGTAAAATAAAGCAGATCACATTCATATACATCCTGTTAACAACATTCTTCAACACAAGCTATATTTATAACTATATGAATACACTGTATTTTCAAAATTAAGAAAATAATTTCATATTAAAATTCATGAATTTTATGGACGTTTTCTAATTTAAAGCCTACAAGTAATTTTAAACATACGTTATTTTATAACTAGAAATTCTAAGAATACATTATCACAAGCATCCTTAAATTTAATTTCTCATAAAATCTGTTAATTTTATTTGAGTTTTTTATTTGAAAAATTACTGCAATTTTTGTTCTAGGTGAGTCAGGCAGGCCCCTTGTAAAACCAGTTCAAGATTTATGACCACCATAAAATGTGTTAAAAGAGAGATTAACTTGAAATGTCCAGAAATACTTTAAAAATAGGAAGAAAAAAAATTGAATCACAAAAGAAAAAGTTCGTTATATAGAAAATGCACTTCGCTATTGAGAGGTTATTTTGCGAAGAAAATCGTGAAATGTTCTTGGTTTCATTATATGGAGGTTCGATTGCATATATATATATATATATATATATATATATATATATATATGTGTGTGTGTGTGTGTGTGTGTGTGTGTGTGTGTGTGTGTGTGTGTGTGTGTGTGTGTGTGTGTGTGTGTGTGTGTATGTAATCTTTAACCCTATACTAACTTAATCATTTACTAACTTTGTCCTGTACTGTCTTGTTAAACTTCTATTTATTGCTTAGCGTTAAGTTAGATTTATAGCAATTAAGTATGTACTTAATGATTATATATATATACGCACAGATATATATATGAATCATTCTGCTTCATTGTAACTAGAATTATTTATTTATAATAAAAGGAAATTACTAAATAGGATTTGTTTAAAACACCACTAAAAAAATTAATTAAACATGTGCAATCTCACAGGAATTATAGGAATAATTTCCAAACTTCTTTCAGCGTGTTATTATTTTCTGTAATTGCTAAACAACTCTCAAATTATAAGCAATATACATTAATGGAAATTTTAAAATATTTGAATTTTGATTCAATATTTGTGACCTATTACGGTTTTAACTTTATTTTATAGTTATTCACACACACACAGAAATAGAAAAAAAATCATTTAATTTTTTTATTTAAAAAACTACAAAGCAAGAAACACTATGATTTGATTATCATATCTGAAAAATAATCAATGCAATGGTGTATCACATATCTCTGCAACAGGAATTCTTATGCAATTTAATGATTGTAATTTATAATAACATTAATTTTTTTCACATAACCGATTTCTTATAAAAATTTCCTTGACGTACCAAACAATACTTTTAATGTATTTAAAACTTCATACATGTGTATCATACATATCCATACTTCATACATATCTTAAAAATCCATAGCTCATGTACTGAAGTAATTCAAGCAAATCAGAAATATTTGCAATATGTGTAATGTGTGTGCCCCTAAAAATGAATCATTTCAATTTCGTTCAAGAGTTTCAATATATTCTATTATCAATTGGTAAATGTGCTTTTTAATTGTATACGAATTATTTTATTCAGCATAATATTCATTTTAAATCGTAACTGATAAGAGTTTTCTCTAAAAAATTAAGAAATATATATTCAAAACTTCTTTAATTTCCTTGAAAATATATGCTCAAAATTAAATGGCTCGTGTTTTTTTTTTCCTTCAAAATTTGCCGTAAACAATTTGAATGCTAAAAATAAGAAATGAAACAACTTCAGTGTGTTTAATGAAGGATTTCACGATCAATCTATCATGCCTGCAACATGTATCTCCTAACAGCAACCATAAAACAAACCGACACGAAATCGAAATGTATATGAAAAATTCATACCTCCGGAAGCCAAAGTCTGTGTCACATAAATCCTAGACCACCCCCAACCAAGAAGTAAAACCACAACTCCAATGTTCGGTTCCCAAGTTTTACCAAAACGTCTTCCATTTCGTTTAACACCGTGTGCCCCTTCACTACAGGCAAACTGTTCTGTTACGTGTCAGTAACAATTGATATATAGAAGCCAAGTGAGGCTTCTTGGCATACTAAAAACAAAGGTATCGCTGGTAGGAGCCTGCAGAGAAGGGTCAGATGCTGGGAAATGAGAAGTACATAAAAAAGGGCTTCTGAGTATGACATTGAAACTTGGTCAGAGTGTAAGGATGCATGGGGACTATTGTAAAATTGCAATGAATTGATGATTTCGCTGGGGGTCTTTGATTAATGAATTGTCGAATGGTTTATGTGCAATGGAAGAAAGAGTAAAAACACAACAAGGAAAATTTGATTGTTTTGTGTATTACGCAGGTGTCCGGCTAAAGGTATTTAAAAATATAAAGGTTTATACTGAGGGAACCACTCGCTATTTATAATAAATTTCAAATGCATTAAACTGTTCAAGTTTTTTTTTTTTTTTTTTTTTTTTTTTGTACATACAATGGTGTACACAGACTGCTTTCATGGAAGTAGTTATATTTTTTTAAGAAAACGTAAATGTGTGAAAGCAGAAAGAAGTAATCTTTATGCTAAAAATTAAAATCTAGGGTTCGGGGTTCAAACCCTACCTTTGTGCACGCCACGGTATAGACATAATTAATGTGGAAGAGAGTGAGTGAATATTAACGGCGTACTGTTCAGTTACACGAGGGCTTTGGGCGACGGACCTCAATGTGGAAGACAGAGAGAGAACTTCGCTTGGATTGCACTGATTCATGAAAGCATGATATTTTAAAGTATTACATAAAACCAAAAATATTACAACCTTTTCGCTCTACTTTCCGTCAGCTTTTTAATTAAAAATTATATAATTCAGATAATTTTGTACCCACTTTTCTAATTCTTTTTTGTATTTATATGTGAGTTAGTGGAAATTCCATTCTTTCCACAAATAATATACTAGGCATGTATCCTGTACATGTTACCTAGGCATCTACAAAGTGAAGATCAAATATTTTACATAGTTTAATTAGAAATATATTATTACTAAATCAACAATATCTTGGAAAATACTCGGAAAGAACGCTCTCTTGGTGACAATATACAACAAACTGAATCCTAACTGTAACATGAAGGGCACTGAGATTGAAGATAGCTATATCGGCTCTTCCCCCTACTTTCTATTATCAGCCAGACAAGGGCGGAAACTCCAATCCTTCTTAGTTTTGAGTGGGGGACGAAATGTCGTGAGAGAAAATCTCACGCAGCGTCCTCTCCCAGGTTAAAAATACTGCTATAGATATACACTGTTTCAAATCATCTAACCCAACAGAGAGGGAGCTATAGAGGGAGCCAATGTATGTTAAATCTGTCGATGCTCAGTGTCCTATCATTGTCCTCTCGTCCCTTGACCTATGTTCAAAATTACGAGGTCCGTCACAGATAGCTTTTGTGTTGCTTTATAATGTGACATCGAAATAACTTTCACTCACTCACTTTAAATAATATAAACTATGAGTTCTTTCTTGGAATACAGCGTATTTAATGAAGCCCCAGGTACAGGTGTTAAGCTCGGAGATACAGGAGGTTAGGCAATAGAATCTCCTTTTCCGATCTAACGCCCAGGAAAGGTGTTATTCGAAAATTCTGTGACATATGTAAAATAATTAATCATGCTAAAATTTAAACTTGAAAAGATTCCTTCTTAAATATATTTGAAATTTATAAGTAGTATCATGCACACCTTTCACAATGTAAGCTATTATTTCCAGACAACTTTAACTGGGATACCTTGTATATGTGGCAACCGATTTCACTCATTGTAATAACAATTCGTTTAGCATATGTGGTATTAATTTTGTATGATTCCTACTATATTTATACATTACTCGCATTACAAATTCCGATTTTTTTGCCTTTCGCCGTAAAACGTAATGGCAGTCAAAATTAATTAAAGAATACAACTACACATATTTCAATTTTCATTGATAAAAGAAAAATTCTTTTTTAACAAATAAAGAAAATAAGTTCAATTTTTCTAACAACTAATAATAACCCCACATACATGCAGAATTTTTTTCAAATAAATAAATAAAATTTTGAAAATTGAATTACGAATATTTCTTGTTGTTTGTTGTTTCTGATCTCCATGTCTAGCCAAGCTAGATCAAGTCCATGATCCCATTCACTCTCAAAAAGTCCAATACTATAAGAGGGTTTTCATAAAGATCTTGTTTTGAAAGCCCCAGACAGTCAACAATGTGTTCTGGAGATGCCTGGCCAGCAGAACACCTTACACAAGTTGGAAAAACTTGGTTCCCTAAAAGTCAAATTTTTCGGAGGTGGCCTCTCCAGATATTTCTTACATTCTTTTATGAAATTTATATCTTTCTTACTCAAAACTATTTGACAGTCACGTTGTTCTATTCACGCATTATTATTGTTAATGAGTTTAAGACACACATATATATAAAGGTTTTTCCTATACTTTTTGCTTCTTTTTTTTCCTTTTATGATCAAATTTCTATTTAAAAATTATCTAAGTGACTTTAAAAAAGACTATTGAGAATGGAGTAAAGATTAAGCAATGTGTGTGTTATGAAGTTCCAAAATTACGAGGTTCGTCGCCAAAAGCCCTCGTGTAGCTGAACAGTGCGACGTTAATATTCACTCACCCGCTGAAGACCTGGAGTTTAGAGGGGCTGATGCATGCTAAATCCTTAGAGGATCAAAGTTCCCACGTTGTGAGGTGAGGAAGTTTGGAGAGTGAGATGCCAGCTCAGGAGTCATCCTTGTCTCTCACCGAAGTTCAACATTATATACGAGGTGAGTAGTCAATAGTCCTCATGTTGCTTAAGAATGTGACGCAAAAAAAAAAAAAAAAAAAAAAAATCTAATTAAATCCACACAGGGCGCCACACAAGGGGGAAAGGGTTTACGGGTTCAGACCCCCCCATAGACTTGATTTTTACTTCAGTTTATCATAATCCTATGTATATAGTACTTAAAATTTATTTAAATATTAATTATTGATAATTTATTTTATTAATTAATTAATTATTCAATAATTTATTTTTTTACTGTTCTCGACAATCAATAAAATCAAAAGAAAATGTTTGGTGACGTATTGGAGTATGATACGAGAATGGCGACTTTCGACACTGGACACCCCCTGAAAAATTCACCTGTGATTCTGAAGTGTTCATGTCCTGAATCTACTAAAGAACTGTTGAGTGGAATAATAAAAATACACTGTTCTTTGAATGCAAGTGTGACTTAAAATCTACCCGTGATGTAGTGGGAAAATCAGTAAAGAGGATGGGAGGTACTAACACATAGAGAGAAATATCATACTCGTCAATTGATCGCTATAATCAAAACTGCAAGATACATATATGTGTGTGTGTGTGTCTATAAGTGTGAAAAGATCTTCGAACTTCAACTAAGTTCTTAAACTTATATTACACTTACTCTAAAATACGTGAGAAGATACATTTAGAGTAAGTATTATACAACGGAACTGTTTATTCATTCTTCTTTAAAATAAACTGCTCCAGCAATAAAATGTAAATGATTATAATTTAAATATATGTAAATTTATTTCAACTTGATCGAAATTAATAATAATAATATTAATAATATATATTTTACGTTACATAAATTTTATGTTAGTTATGAAAAAATAATGCTTGTAGGACGCGTGCACGCAGTGGCGCACACAAGGGGGTCCCGGGGTCCGGACCCCCCAAAGCCCTTGATTTTTTTCTGATTCATTATAATTCTAAGTATATAGCACGTAAAATTACTTGTTATTAATGATTAATTTTATTAATTAATGCTAATTATTTATTCAAAAATTAGTTTTTTACTGTGTTTTGTTCCCGAAAATCGACAAAATCCAAAGGAGCATGATACAAGAATGGTGAACTTTCGACCCCGGACCCCCTTGAAAAATTCCTGTGTGCGCTACTGCGTGCACGCATTATGTAAAATTGACGCTGCAATATTTTTTTAATTGAACTAGTCTCATAGACCGAAATCTATTTATCGGCACCACAGTGCATACTAGTTTCTTTTTTTAAAAAATGATTTCAGTGTAAATTTCAAATATTTATATCTTTAATGAGCATTTTTGTAATTCAGTAATATATATTTTGAGAGAATGTTACTCTGAAAATTATAAAAATATACATTAAATATTGTTTTTTTTTGTATGGGTATCTATCATCTTATAATTTTATTGTTTAATTGATTAGTTAAATGCATCTACCGCATGTTCTGTAAAAATGTTCTTATGGGAGGGGGACAAGGAAGAAGAGAATGGAACTAGATTATATTCTAATCCTATTCAATTTATTATGCAATTATGAAGCAAGAATAATTAAACATATTATATTAAATGGATAAAAAATGAAGGATCTCGTCTTCAGTAATTGTACGAAAATAAAAACAGTACTGTCTTATTTACCATTATTTCATTTTCTTTAAGAGAGAGAGAGAGAGAGAGAGAGATTGACGATATTTTCTCCTTCACCATCTTCAGGCAAACATTACATAAACCCCCTTTTTAATATTGGAATCTAATGTGTGAACAAAAAAGATCATAAACTTTACGATCACCGACTTTTTTCAGTAAGACTTTTTTCGACTTTTTTGTACGCGATAGTCAAACCATAAAACAATCTAGGATATAGGATATATGAAGATTTAAGGTCGAGGTGACAACAGCGCTTGCACAACGCAACATGGAAGAAAACTCGTGAGAAACGCCGGAAAATACATTAGTGCTCTACGGAAAATACGCATATTGATAGTGCACATGAGATACATAAAGATACTGCTGAAGATGAACCAACGAAAGAGCCCAACACTTATTCGCAACTGTTAAAATCCGTTTCTGTTCTTACCGTATTTCAACGCATATCAGCGCGTTTGTCCCTCTGGTGTTTCCGACTTATCGATTCATCTCACTTCCAGAACCTTGAAAACATAAATGATAGTGGAAAAATAAATTCTGTTACGACTTTTGACTGAACTCCTCAAAAAATTTACTACTAGCGAAACCTCAAAAAAGAAAAAGAAAGGAAACAGATTTTGATAAGAACTCCATTTCGAACAGCTACACTTAGCCAACAGTCCCTCAAGGTAAACTGAGGGCGCGTAGACCACATAAAATTGCCGTCAGCCTAACGCTACGCGAAGGAGGTCTTTTACTATTTTATAGATCAGCTACATCACTGGAGACGTATGGACAAGAAGAATAGCTGGCGTAATCAGAAGCACGTTCTCGGGTCTGATTAGGGCTTTTTGAAAGTAGCTCCTATGTCTTATCGGAGGTCCAAGGGCTCCTGATGTCTTCATTTAGAACCCAGAGTTCCATGGAGGGTAAATATACGGCCCTAAGTGAAGAAGATGGAATCCGTATGCAACTAGCAGAGACTCGGTGAATACAAAGCAGACTGTATATTAATAAATCACTAAGCATTCACGATAGTTCACGATATCCCGTGGAGCTTTTAGTACACCATTACGGAAGACTGTCGCTCAGCAGGGATGCTGTAGTTCGCTCGTTTATTATTTCTGTTTTAATTGGCCACACAAAGGAAGAGTCTTGTGTGTAGCGAAGTAGGAAACGTTGCGACACAGCTATACATCATCCATAGACGCTGCCATGTTTTGTTGGCTTTAATTTCCAACCCTGAGGATAAACAGAGTGATTTAAATCATAACGGCTAAATTAGACAGGAGACCTTGAGGAGAAATTACACGAGAAAAAGTTTTAATTGCCTGAACAAAGGTCCTTCTATAAGAGGATATTACTTGATTAATTTCAGTTTTAAATTTGCATCGCTTAATATTTTATGAGAAATTATTATTGATATTTATTTTTACAAAATGTTTTGGGGCATGACGTGATTAAAAGGAAGGTATATATTTAATATAAGGGGGAAGTTTTTTAAACATATTTAGTATCTTCCGTAAAATTTTTAAAAACTTACTTGGTTTTCATAATTACAAACTAAATCAAAATATTTTTCAACTTTCTTTGTTAATAGAGAAAGGCATATTAGTGCTTATTGAAATAGCATATCAATTAACTTTTGAATTTTGCCTTATAGATAAAAAGAAAAGTAGATACAATTCGTTCATATAAATAGTAAACATTAAAATGCCACTGAGATTAAAAAATTAGAGTTTTTCCTTAGGTTACAAATGTACTGATATGCAATATGTATTATAAATGTTTATTTCCTCAATCTCTATGTAATATATATATATATATATATATATATATATATATATATATATATATATATATATATATATATATATATATTCTGTTTTTTTTATATAAATCTGACACTCTTCTCAAAACTTCCACATCAAGGCCCCTGGGAAGACTTTGAGCCTCGACAGAATTAATGTGTATCAGTCCCTCTACACAGCTAGTTTTTCTCGACACACTAGGATTCAATATATATATATATATATATATATATATATATATATAATTAGTTTTTATTTATACAAAAAAATACTTTTATGTATTTGAAATTTTAAGTTTCTTAAATAATTTATCCTTTATAACTTAAGTATTATTTGATTTAGTTCAGTATACAAATTTAACAAAGCAGATTATTCGAATCATGCTTTTTGCATCCCAGAAATTTTTTTATCGCTAGCTACTTCCATTTTTTGACAGTAACTTGTGCTCCTGGGATCAATCATAATTACCTATTGTGAAAACTTCTAATGTGTGATAGCTATTGAATTAAAGTAAACCATGAATTTATCCACAAAAAAAATCATCTCTAAAAACAAAGCTTCTCTTATTAGTAAAACTCTGAAACAAACTAATACTCTTCATTTTTCCTTCTAGATATCACATATAAAAAGTCCTAAAATTGAAGAAAAAAAGAAATAATGTGTATATAGTTGTACTATATACATAATGTAAAACTTCATCAATTTGTTACAAATGCAGCGACTTACTTATTTTGATACACTATATTTCTCTCCATATTTCAATATAAAAAAATTAAAAGAAAAATTTCACTTATATTTTATATAAAACACTCTGAAAAGTAAAATATTACATCCAGGACCTCAGTTTTTTAAAAAAATGATAATAGATGATAAATCTGTAAGCCCCGTGAAGATAAACTCTGACACACGTAACACCCTGCCCTGCGAGGTCTATCATAAATACAAGGCTTAGAGGCAAATATGTTGCTTCAGATATGGCGTAAATTGCATATCATGAATATTGCATAAATATATCGAAGATTCGCTTTTTCACGGGGGAAGGAATTGTTAACCTTGATTTTAGTGGTCATAAGTTATATAAGTTAAAATCAGTTCAGAGGGGGGAAGAGATTCTTTATTAATTTACTTTTTAAGTCAAGTAGGAAAACACACAACTGATTATTAACTATGCATGAACAGGAGACGAGATAAATTTCAGGGGCCTTTTTTGAATTATTATTATCACTTTTTTACTTGTCTAGTTCTAGAAAGAAAAGTAATTTTTCAATAAAATTATATTTTCGTTTGAAATTCCGCTTGGAGGGGGAGCGTAACATACTTTATAAAATAAATGCTAAAATACAATTGTATCCGACCGCGTTCGGAACTGTGATTTTAAAAAGGCGCATAAATGGATAATTCTCATGATATTTAGCGTCACTTAGATTAGAATACATGTATAAAATTGTCTTACGGACATTTTGACAAAAAAAATTTATTTAAATATAATATTTTGGCAAAAAAATAACTTAGAATAATTTTTTTTCCAAATGTTCTTCTTTTAGGAAAAATGGTTCTATTATAATAATATTTTGCCTGTAAATAGCTCACACCTCTCTACAGAGGCTCAGCTAGAATTTTTGAAAAATTCACATTATTTTCAGAGTTACCACCAATTGAAATAATTATTGGCGTTTTTTTCTTAAAATTTCTCCCCTCTGTTGTAAAATATGAATAAACCCACTTCTAAGATATGTATTTCAAAAATTCTAGCTGAGCCTCTGTAGAGAGGTCTGAGATATATACAGGCGAAATATTATTATAATAGAAGCATTTTTAACAAAAGGAGAATATTTTGAAAATGGGTCATTCTATGCTCATTTTTTGTCAAAATATTGTACTTAAATAATTTTTTATTGTAATACTATTCTTAAAACAATTTTATATACATTTTCTAATCTAAGTGACCCTAAATATCATAAATATTATCCATTTATACGCTTTTGCAAAATCACGGTTCCGAACGTAGTCGGTTACCTTTAAGTATTTAGAGACATTTACTCACTGGAGCATGACTATAGCTGTTGTCAAATATTACGAATTTATCACCGTTAAATTTTCGCTGGTATATGAATAAATTAATTACAAAATAAATGAAGAACCTAATCGTTTCTTGCTGTTTTTTTAAGTGGATGGAATGTTTGGTTTGTTAAATATACACAACCCAGAAAATTATTGAACTTATATTCCCACGTTTTGAATTCTTTTTCTAAGCAAATTATTAAGTTAATTTTCCAAAGAATGGAAAATAGTCGTGGAAAGAAATAGCAACTTAACCAAGATCTTGAAATTTGTCGTCGTTTGATGATCTTCAGTGTGATGCAAATGCCATCCAATCCCTTCAACAAACTGAAAAAGATTTCATTGAATCATAAAAAAGAGAAACACAATTAAGTCCATATTCAATTCAAATTTAGTTTAAATATAAAAATAGGAAACTTTTAAGAATAAGATGAAATATTTTTAAAAATGTAAATGAAACTGTGTAGTAAAAAAATTAAGCGTAAAATCAATACTCTAATTGGAGTAAATCATCTATATTTAAAATGAATAGCAAAAAAGGAAAAAAAATTGCATGAGCGATTAAAATTCCCATGCGTATTTTATGGAATTCCTTGTAATTAAACATATTCAAATATCTAAAGAATGGTTAACTTCTTCTTTCCTTCGGCTGTGAGCTTAAAAAACACTCAAAAAAGTATCAGTAAGTAAAATTTAAATACACTAAAAATATATAATGATGCAAAATGTTGAATAAAACTGGAACACGCTTTATATTTAACTAGCTGCATGGCCCGGCGTTGCACGGACTATCTCTACTTTTATAAATTTTCCCTTTCTTTCAATATTAAATATAGCTGTGTAATATAATTAAAAAGAAATATGAGTACTTATATATTTTATAATATATTACATTATTTGAAAAGAGTATATTTATATACATTTTTTCAAAAATTCAGGAATTTTAAATTAAACCGCAAGACTTTCTTTTGTACCTACTTGATTCATTGTTTCCAGTTTCTTTAAAACTCCATTCTGACTTTTAACTACATTTAATAGTAATAAGGCTTCAGAAATTCTTATTAAACGTTTTAAGCATTTACAACAACCACTGGCGAAGCTAGCTCTGAGTGAGCCCCGTATCAAAAATCCTTGGGGGCCCTTTTTTTAAACGAAAGCCCTCTTAGTGGTACTGTAGTCACACATGTTGGGCCCCTGTAGTTTGGATGCTCCGTATCATGGATACGGCTGATAAGACGGTACCTACGCCCTGACAACACAAATCAGGGAAAACAATTTATTCAGAAGTATTTTATTAAATAAATATCCAAAAGGGAATTTCCTTTGTTCAACGCTTTCATATAAGTCTCTTATAATGTAGGTTGTCACGAATTATAGTTTTATTTTTTTTAAATATAAAGTTCACTTAATTTGTGGTGATCATAATATATAACATTGATTTCATTAAAATTTTTACTAAATTTTTATGTATAAGGTAAGTTTTCCGTGCGAGCAACTTTGTTGGAAAAATTTTAAATGAACGGAGTTTTCAAAAACATATATACAAAGATTTTAATTTGCTCTCTCTCTTCACTGATTCATAATAATTGCTATGTTATGACTAATAGTCATAAAAAAACTGTGAGCGTGTGTATGTGAGAAATAGAGAGAAGAGAGGAAAAGAGAGAGAGAGAGGTACCTCTCTCTCTTTTTTCACTCTTTGATTCTCATTAATGTAAATCTGTTATTTAAAGTAATAAACATTTCTACTATCTTTTTATTAGTAAAATTGAACATAAGCCTTTTTTCTGGAATAAGAAAGCATTTTCGATCATTCACACCTTTTTTTTTTAATTGATCAAGGATTATGTATCTCTGAGAAGATCACATCGTTAGCTCAATAAACTGAAGCATATCTCTTTTCCTTTCGTAGTCTGAATAAGCTCGCATTATTCAGGTAAGATATTACTATAATCATTGAAATACCAATTTTTAAAACTGATACATTTATATTGAATTTAAATGAATATCCCATTATATTTTATGAAATTTTGGATTTATGAAAGTATCATTTTAAGAAAGTATTATTTTGTAACCAGAGTAGTTTTTATACAGCTAAAACTGTTGTTTCTCCAATACTGAGTTAGCTAGGATTAATGAGATTTTAAATAGAAATATCGGGGTTGCTCAGAAAAATTAAATAATTTTTTCTCAGTGATTAAAAAATTTAATTCATGTGACAAACACATTGTAATGACTGAAAATTGAGAGTTGTAGATTTATAATTTAATATAATATTAGGAGAACCTCTCAGCGCCTATTGGAATTTATTTTGAATTTAATGTAGTATGAGAATAAACTATATAAGCACCTAACAAATAAAAAGGTACTGAATGATCTGTGAGGAAAAAAAATGGATGCCATATCACAAAATAAAATATTATGGAATAGCATTTGCTGAATCTACTTGCATCGTATGACTTTATTGCGACAAATTTTTAATACTTCATTCTGAATCACCATCTTTATATTAAGCTATATAATTTCTATTTAATTATGGTGGAACTGTAATAATTTTTGCAGGTCTGTTACATTCAGCTATCTTCGTACCAAAAACCAAAATGAGACGCACACATTCTAAGATATTATTCATAAAAAAAATGTTTACTTTGCCACCTTACTCTGTAAAGTGAGAAGGATATACGAATCCGAAACACCTAGATAATAATTTCTCTAAGTATTGATAGTAAAATGTCTTCTACCAGAACATAAAAAAGATAAGAAAGACCATTGGGCGTACATAACATCCAGCGCTATGGATAAAAGTGACAGAGTTGTGGCTTTTTTTTTTCATTCCGTTTTTTTATAGTGACAGGTAAAGCTCCTAGCGAGCCACCCAACTTAAAGACAGGTTGTTAGAAAGTTTCTGAAACAGGTTGGTGGTTTACCCTCTGTCAGACATCAGTAGTTCCCAGAAGCTCTATGTACGTGGTATGGATGTTAAAAACATTCCCAGACATATATATATATATATACCACCCGGTAATCTTAACGGTAATTCTCCTAAATATACAAAACAGTTAAACTGAGTTTAGAAAATGGGATTAACCTTCTTAGCTGAGGGGAATTATCATGGGAAAAAATTGGATTATGTATATATATATATATATATATATATATATATTATTTTTTGATGATTAAATTTATTTGATAATAAAAATAGAAATAAAAGTATCAACAATAGTTATGTTTTTATTCAGATGGCCCTAAGGGTGTTAAAAATATCTCAGAATTATTATTAGGTAATTTTAGTGATAATTGTCCTCAAATTAAAAAACAACAACAAAGCTGTTTTTACGAAAAAGGATGTCCATCTCAACTTGGGTGTTGTCCACTAGGACATAAATTAGACATAACATACATACTTTTTTTATTATATTTCTTTGATAACGCAATAGAAATAAATATTTTAACTAAGAGATATTTTTATTTTGATATCAATTAAGTATTTTAAAAATATTCTGAAATTATATTTATCAGTAATTTAAATGGGAATTGTGCAATAAATATCTAGAAAACCACAATATAATTTTGGAAATAGTCTAGTGTATCTAAGAATATTCCACGAAAACAAAAATTGTATCGTGTATTTTCTTTAACTGCGTTAGTATGTTTGATTATAAAAGATTTTTCTTTTTTAATATTTCTAAGCATGTTAAAAATGCTCTCAAATTTTTACTAATTGGTGGTAATATACCAGTAACTTACACGAAACATATAAAACAATTAAAATTGAATTCTGTGTAATGATCTGGTTTCTAGAAATATTTTTTATTTAAATTAGCATACAGGTGGTAAGACCAAAGTCAAATTTGTTCAAGAAATACAAACACAAACTGTAAAGAATAAAGCTACTAAAGAAAAACTACTATATTGGGATTTGAAAGACTTCAAATATCCTTTTTTTATTCATTGTGATAAAATAGGCTTTAAATTATGATAGAAATCCTGCAATAATAATTGAATGATGCGAAGTAAACGTATTATTTTTTTTTGATAATAATAATATGCAACCCTACTATCATTTTAACTAGTATTAATAACTAACGCCATGGTGTCGAAATCGTGGCATCTGTTGAATCATGGTTTGAGTTTTAGTACAAAAAAAAAAAACAGTAACGTAGAAAGCTAATGCAGATTAGATCTGTTGAGGCTCAAAGTTGTCACGTTGGTATGGCGTGGAAGTTTGGAGAATGGGATGCCAACTCAGGTGTTTTTCTCATCCCTTGACCAAGTTTGAAATTACAAGAGTCATCGATAATAGCTCTCGCGTATCTGAAAAATGCGACGTTAATGAGCAATCAATGATTTAAATAAATTACCGTATTTACTTGAATCTAAGCCACACTATTTTCCTAGTGCTAATGCTACTGAAAACTGGATGTTGCTTAGAATCTAAGGCAAAAGTTTGTTGAATGGAGGAAATTGACTTACCATTCCTTTCAAAAGAAAAAATATAAGTGTTTATTTTGGCAACTTGCATTGATGACATCCTCTATTTCGCAGTTTATCTCCAGTATTCAGTCTACCCTAAATATCATTTGTGATGGCTCTATCCGCGTCCTTCTCATTAACCAATCCTGTTGAGGAATCTTTGGGGGGTCCTTAAAAATTATTTTATTAAAACACACCCTCTGAAGAAGAGAACGTTGTGACGGGCTCACGCGTCTTTTCTTTAACATGTCCTTTGGGTTCTTTGGGCCAGAATTAGTGGCAACTCTTTTCCAACCAAATCCAAGAAGTGAAGTGTGAATGAAAGATGAAAATTAGCAAGCTTTTAAATATCGGAACTTAGAGTAAGCGAGATGGCAATTTGTGGCAGTTGATGGCAAGTAGAGGAATGCTAATATAGTTCGTGGTTCAAGTTTGGATAAGGTTACGGGGTGGTGATTAGAAGATATAAGTGATAAAGATATAGAGAACCAAGGTGCATACCAGTGCACGCAAGTAAATACAAGATTGCCTTTATGATATTAGTCATTGATTCTTCAGACTACAACAAGGTAGGATTGACTATTTAATATTAAAATCAGTGATTGTATTAGAATTGAGCTTAGGCGATTCAGTTATTGATAGTGGTCCGAGTTAGGTTAAGTCGGTATTATCTATATATATTGTGTGTTGCGTATTTTGCCATCGTATTAATTATAATTTAATTTGTTAGAAGTTTAAGTTGAAAATCTTAATAAAGGTATATTAAGATTATATGCATGTCCTCTAATTCTTCCGTTAATCCTTCACCTCTAGCTCACGCTGACACTCCGAGAGATATTCTCCCAAGGGGGGAATATCACAACGTGAACATGCAAATTAGGTCTACTATATAAAGTCTAGGCTTTCAAGTTAGAGAGAGAGAGATAGGATAGATTACTAGCGGAACAATGATTAAAATCAAATTTATATAGTGTAACGCAGATATTTGTTATTTGATAATTGTAATAATTAAGGTGACAATTTGTCACTAGAGATTGAAGATATATTAGATGACTAAGAAAACAGTGTATTCGAACCTGAGGTAAGTGTATTGGTATTTAAAGTCTTCTCATACTTCGCGTACCTTGTTAATTGACTCCTTATAGATTTAATTGGGTGCATCTCTTCGTTTTTAGTTGATTGAAGTTGTGTTGTTGATTGTGTTACAAATAAATTAACTGATTTTGAACATGGCTAGTCTTCTTTCCCTTTCTCGCACATCTTTAGGCGTGGATCCGATATCCTTACACGTTGTCTGCTCCCATTTAGGAAAAAAAACTTTATATAAGCTTTCTTTTATCACCTAAACATCATAGATATCGGTAATAGCATCAAGAGGAATTCACAATAACGCATGTATGAAAAGGGAGACTATTTTATAAGCAGGAAAAAAAACGGGAAGAGAGTAGCAGCCACTGAAAATTTTGACACGGATGAAACATATATACGTCAATGGTGTAAACAAAATGATATAACTTTTGCTTGTAAATGTTCAGCAGAGTTTAATAATTATTTTATATGCTTTAAAAAAATATTGCATCACAAGTGTATTGGGTGGCTTGGAAAACGACACCGTGTGGAAAAATGGTGACGCCGGCAATAATTCCAAAGTCAGCTGCGACAATGGGATCACTAACGAACCATTTTTCGAAACATATTATACTGACGGTTAGAGTAATTATAGGTTCATGTATGTATCTGAAATATTTTAATTACAGGTAAAATAAATTATAATTCATATTATTTGTCCTTAATCTTTTTAAAATTTCTTAAGTATCGGACATTGATGAGACTTGTACACAATTTTTTTCTTCTCAAAAACGTGTACAGAATTGAGAGTGCGGCTTAGAATCGATGGCGGCTTAGATTCGAGTAAAAACGGTATTTATTTTTTTATGTGGAAATAAGTTTTGTTGCGGTATTAAACATTTCAGCTTTCCAAACACTGTGGGACATCACAACTGAGACGGCAATTAATTTAATCCATTTAAGCATGGCGGAATCCGAGTCCTTTTACGCACTTTTAATCTCGGCGAATTTCTGAGGAAATCGATTTTGTTTGTTGAAATTAAGCATCAGTTATCGGTGATTAAATTGGCTTCATAATTACTTGACATTAGAGTGTTTTTATAACTAGCTCATTTGTAAGGGGGAGATGGTACGACGATCGATCATGGGTGTCATTCTCTCAAGGCAACGTTGTCGTTTCCTGTCTCATAGTATGGTCATAAGCCATGTAACTGAAATGAACATATATTCGCAGCCTGGTGAAAAAAGTCATGGTCATAAATCAAACTACATGAGTAAGAAAACATCATACAACATTCTAAACGTGTTTTTACTTTAAAAACGTTTAGTACTCTTTTGTATACAGAGAAAAACATTTCCGTTCTGGGATAATATTTAAAATATTGATTTGTGAAATGAAACAACTTTAATTTAATTAAGTTATGTTATGATTTATCGATGTTGTAAGTCAATGATAAGAGAAACACGAGACATAACTAATACGGAGATGATGTAAATTTTAAATATTCTATGGAAAAACTTCTACTGCTGATTGAGAGAAATGGCGATACTTAGAAATATATACAATAGTACTTACGAGTATCTATCTTTTATAAAAAATGTATTTCTTTCTAAAGAAGGTAATAGTAAGACATAATTTTATCCTATTCTGAAAAAATTAAACTCGTACTTTTTCACATAGAAAACATTCGGATACTAAAAATGCATGTAATACTTTGCATGTCAAGAGGAGGGAAAATAAGGAATTGTGCTTATTAATTCTTTCTTTAAATAAAATTATTTCCGTACGTCCTATACTAAATCATTCTTTCCTCATTTATTTACAATTTGTATTAAATTAAATGAAATCATATTACTACTTGATATGAAGTTGGAGCTGCAGTTCGTCCTAAAGAGTGTTTTTTTTTCAGATATAGAAGTTTAAGTTGGCATTACTTTACAAGATGGTGATCGATTTAACAGTTGTCAAGTGATTTATTCTCAGTTTGGTTTGGCAATTAATCAAAACGATCATCAAGCAAGGCGTAGATTCGTCGAATGGGCCCAAAACGAGATTGCCGTTGTTCCCGATTTTCAGAAGTGAATTTTGTTTAGCGATGAAGCGCACTTCTGGTTGAATGGCTACGTCAACAAACAAAACTGCCGCATTTGGAGTGAAGCTAATCCACAAGTGTATGTCGAAACACCATTACATCCAGAAAAACTGACTGTTTGGTGCACTTTATGGGATGGTGGAATCATTGGTCTGTACTTCTTCAAAAACGATGAAGGCCACAACGTTACAGTCAATGGTGATCGGTATAGAGCCATGATTACTAACTTTTTCATTCCTGAATTGAACAATCATGATGTCCAGGAGCTGTGGTTCCAACAAGACGGCGCAACATGTCACACAGCTCGTGCCACAATCGATTTATTGAAAGACACGTTTGGTGACCGCCTAATTTCACGTTTTGGGCCTGTGAATTGGCCTCCAAGATCTTGTGATTTAACACCGCTAGACTATTTTCTGTGGGGCTATGTAAAGTCATTGGTCTATGCGAATAAGCCACAAACGCTTGACCATTTGGAAGACAACATTCGCCGTGTTATTGCCGATATGCGGCCACAAATGTTGGAAAAAGTCATCGAAAACTGGACTACATCCGAGCCAGCCGTGGCAGTCATATGCCAGAAATCATATTTAAAATGTAATGCCACAAGATTATCTTTCGAATAAAAAAAAATTCATGTCAATCGAATAATACATCGTTGTTTTATTGCAATTTAAAGTTCTATACCTCTAAAAAAACACCCTTTATTTCGAGTGACTTTTTTATGCTGTTTTTATTGTCACTTTTTTTTCAATTCCTGCTATTAGCTTACACTCTCTCTATATTTATTTATTTATCTTGGTGGAATTTTCAATCGTTAATAAAATACATTTTAAAGCGCTCAATTGAGCTGAAATTTTATATACATGATTATTTTGGATGACAATACAATAATTTAATTACAATTTTAACAAAAACTAATTATTTAAAAAATTACAAATACAGCCACGTTGGTATCATTTTTGGCGGCTTAGCGGCCATTTTGGCCACTTGTGTCAAAACTTTAAAATATTTTTTCTCACATTTTAAAGCATTCAGGTGAACTGAAATTTTATATAAACGATTGTTTTGGGTAAAAATACGATAATTTAGTTATAATTAATTAAAATTATTTGACGGAAACTACTTATTTAACAAATTACTGATACAGCCACGTTGGCTTCATTTTTTACAACTTCGATCAAAACTTTAAAAGATTTTTTCTCACGTTTTAATACAGATTGTTTTGGATGACAATACGATAATTTAATGATAATTAATAAAAATTAATTACCACTTAATGTTGTGATTCTGTCAAATGTATATACATATTTATATTAAATGTAACTATTTAATAAAAAGTAGCTAAAATAAAATTTTTCTTTGTTGATCTAAGTAGGAATTGACTTAAAAAAGTTTTTTTTTTATATTACTTGTTTATTAATATAATCAGGATTTTTTGAATGATCATAGTCAACATTTGCAATAGTAAAAGAGACTCAATTCTCACAAAATAAAACTACTTTGTATTAACAATCTCTTTAAAGTACCGCAATTGAAAATAACATCAAAAAGTAAGAAATTTCACGGAATATATGTCCTGCATTGCTTTTTTTAGCTTTTTATTTTTTCTTTTCCTCCTTCCCTCTGTATATAGTGTGTGATCCATTCAGTTTTTTTTAATCTAACTAAAAAGGAAAAATCTTTTACTCGACAACTAAACAGTATCTTTTCGATCTTTCAGCTGCCAGGCGAAAAGTGTTAATCTTGATACAGGATTTAAACATTGATATCTGTTATTAATATCCAGCAGACTGCCAGGCTGAAAAAGTTTCAGTTAAGCAGCATCAGAGTGAGAAATGAGTATAGTGATGTAGTTTTTACTCTCTATTTAGCTGATGACCTAAGAATGATAAGTTACAGTCATCACGATAATAAAATAGAAAGCTACTCATAGTGAGAAAAAGATATTTTTCGCTCAAAGGAAATTTGCATTCACTTTATACTATATAGCAGAGAGGACAGCTAATAATAATAACTCTAAAGTAAATCCTTTATAATTAGATTTCCTAAGAATTATCTCATTTTAATTTACAGAACATGTGCTCTCCTGCCTGAAATGAGTAAATTTCCACATAGCTGCTTTATTTTTAAGCTATAATATTTAATACCAGCAAATGATTACAACTCAGAGTCTTTTCACATCAAGTTTTTGATACGCTTGTCATGTATTTCTAAAGAAATCTCAAAATCTTGTATTGTCAGTATATTTGTGAAACGAACTGAAAAAAGAATGCCATTCTGATTACAGGAAAGAAAAGAAGTAAACGATCAATTATAACCAAACAGAGCCAATATAATATTTACATTTTCACGTGCGCACACACATATCAAGTGCAATAATAACTCACATTCTGATAAATGGTATAAAATTTTTTAGTATGTCTTTTTATATAATATACAAATTTTTAAAAAAAATGTGCTGGTTTGTGCCATCATTAATGACTGTTAACGAATTTTTTAAAAATATAACTTGTATGACAATGAAACCAAATAGGATAGTGTTTTCACTGTCAACACCTCAAACGATACGTAGAAAAAAAAGATGAAAATCTATAACTGGTCCTGTGGCCTAACCAATCCAGATTAGTTAATTGTTTATTAATGTTGCATTTCGAAGCTTCACAACATCAATTGCTGACGGACTTCGTAATTTTGAACAAAGCTCAAGTGACGAGCAGCGACGACTTAAGACTTCTTGAGACCCGGGGCCCCTATGCAAAAGTTGGCCTCATCTAGGAACCTTAAAAGTAGATAGTATACATTAGGGGTGGCCAACTTTTCCAGGGTACGGTCTACTTCTAATTTTTTTTCAGGGTGTTACGGTCCACCTTGGTGTGGTGAGGTAAGAAAAAGAGTCTACAATATTTATTATAACTTAATAGTAAGTACGGAAAAATGTACTTACATACATAAGTGAAATAAAAAAGAACTCTCACTTTAAAAACTGCTTTTAAAGTAGAACACAAGATACAAACATAATAATAAAAGTCACACATATAATAACATCACATAATGCATTTATTATCAAACAATTCAAAATATATTAAAAAAATAAAACATTTCCATTTAAAGTTCGTTCACGCAGTTATAGTCAGTAGAAAACTTTGTCTGCATATTGTCAGCCAATCTTGAATATTTGGTATTTAATTACTAACTGCTAATTTTCAGGCAGTCACCCCAAAAAATTTCAATGGTCCACCGGTTGATCGCGATTAACTTAATGCCGACCCCTGGTATGTAACATACACATTGTCAAATACTCGTACAACCGATAACCCGTAACAAATAAATGTGGGTACCTCAAGATCTCCCAAACCTAGGCAAATATCGACTCGACCGACCGCAGTCTCTCGACTAAATGAGTATAAACTGCGTATGGTGGTAAGCCTAGGTCTAGACCAGGGGTGCCCAACACGTGGCCCGCGGGCTGCATGTGGCCCACCAGTACGTAAGATGCGGCCCGCCAACTCTTTTTTTAAAAAAATTTAAACATCCGGTATTTGAAGTTTTTTCATTTTGAAATTTGAGGGGAAATTTATACATATATATAAATCTACAATGTATTTACATGTTACCTGTTGTTGTTTTAAAATAAATCCTTTTTGATAATAAATGTCCTTTAGATTAAAATAGATTTATATTTTATTAAACAGCTACGTTCGATTTTACTATAATAAATTACTTTTTTTAATAAATTCCGCGAATTGTGTGCATTATGCATATTCTTTACTATGGATGGTACATGATTCTTTGTCTGTGCGACTTTCATTTCTCCTTCTCCTTTTCTGTTTGGAGTGCCCAAAAAGAGAGAGGCAATCTCTCTCTCTCTCTCTCTCTCTCAGAGGTGTTTTTTAAAGTTTAAAAAATATTCAGGACGGTTCAGGTAAAGGGCAATGTATACTTAATCGTTTGAGAATGACAGCACAATCAAATTTCAACAATGAGTAACGAAAGATCAATTCAAAAGGAACACCGTAATTTTCAAGAAAATGGCAACTCGCACACACTGTAATATTTTAAACTTTATTTGATTATTGCATCAGTGGCGCACACAAGGGGGGTCCTGACCCCCCCTCAAAGCCCTTGATTTTTTCCTGATTGATTATAATTCTAAGTATATAGTACGTAAAATTTAAGTAATTACTTGTTATTAATGATTAATTTTATTAATTAATGCTAATTATTTATTCAAAAATTAGTTTTTTACTGTGTTTTGTTCCCGAAAATCGACAAAATAAAAAGGAAGAATGGTGAACTTTCTCCTCTTGTGTGCGCTACTGCAATACATTATTGTATTATATAAACATTATTATATTATCTATGTCTGTATGCATGAAAAATAATGAAAACAATAATAATTCATTCTGTTTTAAATTTTCACTCCAATAAATGTTTTTTTGCTTCTAAATCTGATATAAAGGTACATATTTTTATGTGCGGCTCGTGAGACTATAATGTTTTTCCGAAGTGGCTCGCAAGGTCATTTGGGTTGGCCACCTCTGGCATAGATATAAATGATGGTCATCAGATAACAGTGCGGTTTTGCCAGTTAGCATATAAAGTTTGAAATTCTTAGTTTTTCATAGAATAAGTTCGAGGCAAGGTCGTCTTAGGACTCTTTGAGGCTCTTGGCCCGAAGAAATCTGAAGATGTTTTGAGGCTCTGAGCTTCCTATGGTAAAGTAGGTTCTGCCCGAGATCTTTAAAAGTAGACAGTAAAAAAACATGCATTGTCAAATACTCTTTCAAGTGGTAATTTGAAACAAATAAATGAGCACGACTCACAATCTCAAAAATCTAGGCACAAATCGGTTCGACCGATGGCTGCATTTCAACGAAATGAGTTGAATGATTGCTTATGGTGTTGGGCCTAAGCCTAGACAAGGACAACGGTCATCACATAATAATAGAGTCTGACCACTTTTGCCAGTTAACATGGAATTTGAAATTCCCTGTTTTTCAGAGAATATGTACGGGAATAATATTTAACCATTAAAATTATCCGGATCATGAACTTATTAAGACAGAATCAAGAACGAAACGAAGCTCGCCCCGAGGACGAGGCCTTGGGCCCGGACCCAGTTGGCCCAAGCCTTAAGACGTCTCTGGTACGAGAAAGCATTTGACTATTAAAGTTATTCGGATCAAGATCTTATTGAGGATGAGTAGAGTTCGAGACAAGACCCCCATCGAAACAGAAGTCCTGTGCCGTGCCTTAAGACATCCCTGGTGACTACTTCGAAACTTTCATCTCATTCTCCAAACTTCCACACCAAGTCAACTGAGGACAAGTCTTATAGCAGATGCAACGTGCTTTAGTTCCTCTACACGGTTAGTCTTTAATGGCACCAGATCTAGCGATTTTTGTCTTGAGACTTTCAAAGGAATTCATCATTTAATTTAGTTTCCTTCTTGACGTATATAGGAACCAAACAATTGCCAAATATACACAGTGAATTATCGTTTATTTGGAATATCTTCCAAATTATATATTTTGTGTGTATATCACAACTCAATAAAATTTATTTTTACTTTATTTTGATTTTCAATTTTCTTTAAAACACGGATTTTTTTTAATGTTTAAGAGTTTTTATAAATTACAGTTTCAAAAACTTTACAAATAAATATTAAAAAAAGAGTTGTGCTCTCATTATCACTGTTTTTATTTATGTTTGTTTATTGATTAGGAATAGCAGATAAATTTGAGCAAAAATTTCAAATGCTAGAGATTAATAATATAAATACGGAATGAAGTTTTTTTTTTTTTTTTACTGAAAGCACGTTTAAGCTCTGCAAGCAACAAAGAAATTATCGTTCATTTTTTTTTAAAAGGGCTTGTGTCTGGTAGGTTTGATAGCGAGATTTTTGACAACAAATATGTCTCTGAAAGGAAGTAATAAATGAAAATAGAGCGAACTCTTTACCATCGCGTAAGGATTTGAGGGTAAATAAGCCTATTTAAAGGTGGAACGAGCGCTGACGAAGGCGAAAGAGCCGCCATGTTGGGTTTTATGTGATTGAAGCAAAATAAAGAAGTATTTTGAAGATGATGCCCTCCTCATTTTACCAGCAGGCCTGGGGCCTGTCATATATATATATATATATATATATATATATATATATATATATATATATATATATATATATATATATATACATATATATATATATATATATATACAGTCAAACCCCCCAATTTAACGAATTCATCAGGACCGAATATTTTATTCGTTGAATCGGGGCTATTCATTATATCGGGGTCCAAATAAAATACAAATTTTTTACATTTACTTTCCGAAATTCTACAATAAGCAACTACACCAAAAATATATATAGTTAGAAATTTCACACTTTTTATTTAGTAGCTAAAAATAACATTAGTGAATTATCACGCGCCAGAGAGTTAATTGGAAATTTAAAAATACTGACTGAAATTTTAAAATACCAGATGTTTGAAAATCTTTTTGATTCTCGACTCGATAGAGTTCTTTTTTCGACTTTATACAGAGAAGAAAATGCTGTATCATTTACATCCTCTGCTGCATATATTTTCACAGTTTCCAAATATAGCATTAGATAATGTAACGGTTTTGATAAGGATTTCATTATCCATCTCTGTATCAGAATCGCTATTCATTGATACTGACAAATCATCAGTTTCCAGAACTTTAGTTGCGCAAATAGCCAGTCCGTCATTAAATATAACATAATCGTTAAAATCTTAAGATATTCCTCTAAGTTGTACAGTGGGATGAGATAAGAAAGAAGTTTCCTGTCCTATTTAAAACTCATACGATAGGTTACATTCATGATTTATGTGCACCTGTTAAGTCTAATAACGCACTGCACCCTTGGTCGTTGAAATTTGTTACTTAAAGAAAAATCTTTTTTCTGTTCTGGACAAAAAAGATATCATTTGAAAAAAAATCCAATTTTTCTGACATAAACTAATAAAAAAAAATTCAGCTGTTGAAATAATTCGTTAATTCGGGATTTATTATTCGTTAAATAGGGTTTTTTGCCTTTGTTTTAATCGGGGGGAAATTCGTTAAACCGCGAAATTTGTTAAATAGAGGTTCATTAAATCGAGGTCCGACTGTAGTTAAATATCCATATTTCATTATAATAAACTGTAGTAAAAAGAAAATGTCATAGTGTCATGAACTGTAGTATAAATAAATGTAGCCATACATAACTTGTATAGCTGTAGAAGTTGAAAATTTAGAGCTGTTTTAAAAGTTTGTACTTTTAATTAGAAGTATAGGTTTTATTCCTGCTGTAATAAATCAGTCTGTGTAACATAATACTTTAATCGTAACTTGTCAAATGAGTGAAACTAGAGTCAATATAAGAGCTTCACTTCAATTTTTCGTATGAAACTAATTTGCTTTCGTATCCCGGCCAGCATTCAATTCTTAGTGACAAAAAACTCCCATTCTAACTACATTTTTGTCTCAATACATTCCAAAAGGTAGTAAACTTCCAGAACATTTCGAAAATCTCCTTGGACCGGCTTTAGTGAATGATTTTATTACCAGTCTTATTTCTTAAGATTGGACCATTTTATTTTTTTATTACATCTTATGCCTCGTAATATTCTTCATTGTAACAAGGTAGCATGGCGCCCAGTCTTATCCAATTTCCTTTATTGCCGTTTTATCTTTACATTTTTTCCCGTCTCTTAAATTAAGTAGGTGTTCCCCTGAAGTAGTTTCGTACTTGAAATCCAGGTTGATGAATAAAGTTATGGCGTGAGAAAGTTCAGGTAAAAGGGAATTCTATAACCCATAAGCCTCTTGAAATTTAACTTTACACCTGCTCTTAAATAAGGTTTAGATTTACCAATGAAATACCATCGAAAAACAGTTAGATTGAGAGGTGTATTTTTCAATTCCTACAATTATATAGTTCACTATCTCCCTATATATATATTATTCTAATTCTCTACAGACAAGAGATAAACATTCACCAATCACATTCGAAAGATATATATATATATATATATATATATATATCTTGTTCAAATTTTCAATCGTTAATAAAATACGTTTTAAAGCACTCAATTGAGCTGAAATTTTATATACATGATTATTTTGGATGACAATACGGTATTTTATATATAATTAATAAAAAATAATTTATTAAAACTAATTATTTAAAGAATTACAAATACAGCCACGTTGGCATCATTTTGAGTGACTTGTGTCAAAACTTTAAAAGGTTTTTTTTTCTCACATTTTAAAGCGCTCATTTGAGCTGAAATTTTTTATACACTATTGTTTGGGTTGAAAGTACGATAATTTAGTTATAATTAATTAAAATTAATTGAGACTGAAACTAATTATTTAACGAATTACTGATACAGCCACGTTGGTTTCATTTTTTACGACTTCGGTCAAAACTTTAAAAAGATTTTTTTCTCACGTTTTAAAGACTTCAGTTGAGCTGAAATTTCATATATACGATTGTTTTGGATGACAATACGATATTTTAATGATAATTAATAAAAATTAATTGCCTTTTAATATTGTGATTGTGTCATATGTATATACATATTTATATTAATTGTAATTATTTAATTAAAAGTAACTAAAATAAAAAAAATTTGTTGTCCTAAGTAGGAATTGACTTTAATTTTTTTTTTTTGAATTACTTGTTTAAGTAGGTATTAGCTGGCATTGATATATTTTTCACAAAAATGTAAAAAAATTAACTTTTGTTAGGCAAAAAAGCTTTCTTAACAATCGATGCTGAATGTTTTAGAAACCGTATTATTTGTATCTTCTTGTTTAAATGTTTATCTTTTATGGACGTAATATCTGTAAATCATTGTAGCACTCGTGGTCAAGATTATGAACTTCAAGGCGTGAAGTGAGTCGAGATGTGAGTTTTAATCCTGATTCAAATAAAAGGCAATTGTCTAAAACAGTGGTTCCCAACCCTATGGACCCCTAGGGTTTATAGACATTATTTAGAGGGTCCGTGGAAAATGAAAATTGATTTGGGGGTCCCTGAACAATGTCAGGGGGCCCGCGCAAGGTATAATATAAAATAAAAAATTTTGATGTACTTTTTTATGTTTATGGAAATTTAAATAAATAACAATAATTCACTTGCATATTCCTGACTGGGTGTTGAGCCCTTTTGCGCGTGAATTAACTCAGATCCCAAACACAGATGAATAAATACTAATACAGAGGAACACCTTATTGAAATATCCACAAAAGAGGAACTTAAGCCAAAGTTTGAACAAAAGGATGCCACAAATTCTGCTTACAAAAACAGATCTCAATTTTATATCCTGCATTATGGGTTATTGTACAGAAGTTGTTGACTACTTTCCCGTCTTCCAATTTAGTAAAACGTGGATTCAGGGCCGTATATATAAAAAATCTCATCACACACACAAAAAAAACTAGTGCTTGTGCTACTCAGAAAAATACATTCAAATATTTCATCAAGTTCATCCAGGTCATTATTTTTTTTTATTTTATTTTAAACAAAAGTTATAATTACAATGAATAATTCTTAAACAATTTTTGTTTTAAAAAATTGTAATTTTTATACTATGCATTTATGTAGCTTTTTCATTTGGTTGGGAAAGTTTTGAATTTAAAAAGGGGCAAGTTTTGACTGTTAAAAAGGGTCCGTGGGCAGATTTTGACTATAAAAAGGGGTCCATGGATTAAAAAAGTTTGGGAACCACTGATCTATAATAATTATCTCGCCTTACGCTTAAGGTAGCGGGATCGTTCAGTCATTATATGGTGTGAAAATGAGGCGAGTGTCGAACCAGCTGAAATATTGTCCTCATCACTTGCTGTTATTCAGAATTACAAATTCAGCCATCTCTCTTCTAGTATGGCAATTATTTCTAGTGTATTGATTACTTTGAAAGTGGTATATCGAATAACTTCTAGCTTTCCTAGTGGCTGTGATAACCTAGTGGTTATGGTCTCGAACTCCTAGTGAGAGTATCGCGGGTTCAAGTCCTGGTGCCACTTAACACCCATTGAGTAGACGGTCCGATGCGCATCAAATCTATCAAGGCTCGATGTTCTCCCACTGCTGTGGTAGTTAGGAGAGTGGTGCTAGCTCGGGTGTCGTCTTCGTCACTTGGCCGAGGTTCCGTCGTCAATAGCCCTCGTGTTGCTTTATAGTGCTGCGTTAATATAACTCTATCTCTCTCTCCAGCTTTCCTATGTTAAAATATTAGATTAATGCCTCTTTAAATCTAAATAGCTGACTATATATATATATATATAAATGCACATCCTGTAATGTTAATAACGTAAGTGATATCTAATCAGGGTCCTCACTTTCTGTGCTTTCATCTCTCGCCACGTGCATGGGTGGATTAAAGCCATAGTTCAATCAAAGACTATCCATTGTGTAGAATAATGAGGGCTGTTTAACTAAACAGGCCTCTGCCCCCCAAACATTACCCCCTTCCCCGCTATTTGAACATGATTTAAAATTTAAAAGGACATCGCCACTACTTATAGTATAATTTAGAATGTGCATTACATATAAATTGAATTTCTACTCAAACCAAAACAATTCAATTATGTGCCTTTAAATACCCAGTTCATTATTATTAATACTTCTGTGATATTGATTCTTACTAAAGAATGTTATTGAGAGAAGCTGTTTATAACTCACAGGTTTACTGATCATTTATTTAAATTTACAGAGTATTTCATTATAAAATCTTTCTACTGTTTAAGAAATATAAATCTACTTTATGAAAACACTATACCACAAAACCAAAGTCACCCAAAGCGCTATTGTGAAATGGGCACCTTATTGTAGAAGTTACCATAAATCATTATTTTATATTATAAATCATTATCTATAATTACAAACTAAGCCATACAGTGTTTCAGCGACATGGCTATAAATCCTTATGGTTCCCCTGCAATTACCGATTAGAACAAGTTCACCTCTACCTAATAGCACTGGAAGAACGATAAAGTTTTATTGAATGAAGTATGTTATATATTCCAGGAAGATTTACTCCTCTGCAAATGTTAGAAGGATTAATGTTAAAAGATGGATTAAAGAAAGAAGTTGATAAAGCAAGTATGTTTTATTTCTGTGTCGTATGCTTGATCAGATATCAGAGTTTTTTTTTATCAACTACTTTTTAATAAGCTTAATTGCTAGTTATGAATATAGTCATATGAATAATAATGATGTAAATGTTACTGGAATGGTGTATAATTTAGCATCTTGTAACGTGTGTAGAGGAATGTGTTTCAAATATTTAACGGACAAGTGTTCATCTTTAAGAAACGTTTTAACTGACGAGGGTTTTTATTTATACATTTTCCAATCATGTATTGCAAAAGCATTTCTTATTATTGTTGCATTTTTTTTAAAAATTAATTTGTGTCACACTAGAAATACACAATGGATAAATAGCAATGCATCTCGCAATTGTGAGAGAATTACAGTAATTTTATAAGAAAGGTCTCTAATCTTGATCTGAATTTCAATTCATCTCAAAATACTGACCAATAATAGAAGGATGCTCTTATGTTTACGCAAGTTATCCACAACTCCCGGTCCACGGACCGGTACCGATCCGTGGATCAAATGGTGCCGGGTCACCTAAAGAACATTAAGGGGTGTTGGAAAGCTAAAATCTTATTTTTTTGACAATTTGAGATTTTTACATTTTCAAATTGTATAGATTTTAAACTTTCTAAAAATACCTTACTTTAACTTCTAGGGTATTTAGAAACCCTTAAAACGTATTTTTATATAATCGTTGAATTTGGGCCACGCCCATTTTAATGGCGAAAATTGTAAACAAATTACTTTGTTTTTGCTTAAAAGTGTAACGACTGATATAAACCAAAACATGTATCTTTTATTTTAAATTGAGCCTTTTATTTTTTAATTTCCTAGCCGATTAGAAGTCTCACTGTATACATTAAAATCAATTTATCTCAAAATGTAAATTTTAATGTGCGATGTACCTTTTCTGAGAAACTACTGTTCACAGGTATGTAAATTTTTTATGAATTATTTACAATGATGTCTAATATATACTAAAATGAGCTTTTTGTAAAAAACTGAAAAATTTAATTTTTACAAATTTTTAAAGTAAAAAATGGGTCAAATTTCGCAATGTTCGATAAAATATTTCATAATTTATTAAAAAATTCAAAATTAGCTAAAAGCTCATTTTAGTATGAGAGAGGTGTACTTTAATAGTATGAAAAATTTCAAGCATGCACATATAATAGATTTTGAGAAAAGGTACATCGAAAACAGCCAATTTAACATTGTCAGTATAGAGAGAGAGAGAGAGAGGTTTCCAACTCCTTTTAAACTATTGCCATTTTATTTAAAGTGGTGCATTTCTCTCGGATTTGTGCAACTTTCCACGGAAATCACTTTATAGTCCACGTTAAATCACTTTTATTCATTTTTAGTGTAACTATATTTTATTCTGAAGGCATATTTAAATGTAACTAAATTAAAATTGTTAAATCAAAACAATCTGAAATATAAACAATTTAACGTGTCCCACCCTCAGCGGGCCGCGGTAAAATTATCAAACGTTGACCGGTCCGCAGCGATAAAAAGGTTGCGAAACATTGGTCCACGCAGTTGCATTTGTTACCTACCCTTATAGAACTCATTTTAAAAATTATGACATTCTGTACAGAGTTCGAAGTAGTTGAAGTTACACACGCATTGCGATAATTCTATTTTGAATAATTTTACTTTGATCTCTTATAAAGTATATTTTTATCTGTACCAAAATTCATACTTCCATGTATTTTCCGGTGATACATGTGTACCCTTTCTTGGTTAAAATAACAGACATAATAATTTAAAATTGTCATTGTCTCAATTATTTATACAATTATTAGATTTGGTAGTTTAAATAATTAAAATAGTAACATAATAGAGAAATCGTTTGTTTTTGAATTTTGAAATATCAAATAGATTTAACGCCATGCTCATCTTAATAAGAGCGTTTAATTTAAATTATTTTTAGTATTTTGGATGTACTTCTCCATAATAGAAAAACTTCCTAAAGAATGTTTAATTTCTTTACTTTTTTATGTAACATAGAAAGAAAATAATTCTGTTGTTATACTCAGGGGATCTTCACTCACCAACTCGAGTTTGGAACGTCAAAAAATTTTATCATACCTATTTTTAATTACTCTTATTACAAGTCGTGTTACCTATGACAAAAATTAAAAATCAAAAAGAGTACGAATTTTTAGTCACAATTTTCTATCCGTAAAATCTTGCATTTTTCTTCTGGTTATTTAAAGATTCTAAATGTATCATACTCTTCTTTGTTTTAATTATAAAACAGTTTTCCTTCCTTAAATTTAAAAAAACATTTTTTCCCTCGAATGGATAAAGTTACGCAGTAGGTCCTCTATTTTTCTTAAGAAGGGTTTTTACTTTCACAGTTTGACATACATTTTCTTCTGTCATTAGGTATACCTTAATTGATATTCACGACGTATTTCAAAAGTTGCATGGATTTTTGAGTAAAAAAAATGAAATTAGAATTTTGCAGTATGTCATCCAACAAGCTATTGGATTACATCTACGAAAATTTTGCGTTGTTTTTTTAATAAAAAAAATTAGCAAATTCTATTTATTGGTATCCTTTTGTATCAATAAAAAGGATAAAAGAAATAAAACTTTTATTCTTAATCCTAAAAACCTGAAGAACATGATGTTTAAAAAATACATATACGTACTTAAATAAAACGATTGATTTTGATTCTTTTCTTCTTTGAATGTAAAGGAATCTATCGATTATTTAATTAAAAAATACCAATAGAGGAAGCACATCTCCGAGGATTGAACTACAATAGGAAATAGAAATATATTTTAGTTTCAAATTTTCAATATATCATTTACAACGAAACCGTAATTTTAACATTTAATGTGCAAATATCAGTGGATACACAATATTTTTTCTTCATGAGAAACATGCCAGTAGTCTTCCAAGCACAAAATTGTAGTGGAGATATTTTTAGAATGGAGTGCCACAGTTCAGGTGTCGTCTTCGTCATTCCATCTTGATTCAGAATTACGAGGCTTGTTGAAACAGCCCTATACTGCAGCTTCGAAATGCAATGTTAATAAACAATCAGGCAAGCAGAAAATGAATAATTTATCTGAGATTTAAAAATATATGTATCAATTGATACTTATATATATTTACAGGGAAACTAAGATGACAAAATCATTTCATAATTGGTGCTTAGTAACTTCACTCACCAAGTTTCAAGTTGGAAAGAGTTAAAATTGACAGTATTAATTTTAATTCATAGACTGAATCTTATTTGTAGTTGATAAGATTACATTCCTATTCTAAATTGTAAGAGATTCACTAAAACATCACTGAAGTTTAAAATTTCCCTGGTTTTGTTTTTAAAAAGATGAGTACTTAAAATTGTATTTCATTATTAAGTGTGCGTTCACACCTATATATATATATATATATATATATATATATATATATATATGTGTGTGTGTGTGTGTGTGTGTGTGTGTGTGTATTCTAACATTTAAATAGATAATAAAATAAATGCCTTTTTCTACATAAAGTTATTTTAATAATTATCTGTTATCTATAAAACTTCATTTACTGTCTTGATAGACTACAGTTGTGTATGTACATTTTCGATAAAAACATCACCACACAAAAGAGTATAAGAATACCTTTAATAACTAATTTAATACCGATATAGTTTTCAAGTAAATTAATATATGTGACCTAGGAATTTTTCTTAAGTATGATTTTCATAAGATTAGAAAAATTTAATCCTATATTCTAAACTGCATTTTCAAGCCATAAATTATATTTATTTATGAGTATATGAGTATGTGTGGAATGTGTGTGTGTGGAAATATTATAATCCTGCTATATTTAATGCAATAATTTTAAAATCATATAATTTTTCTCGGGTAAGAATCTCCAAAGCGTGAAAAATCTATCAAATACTTTACATAAATTACACGGAAGCTTAGCATTAATTTTCGCTACTATATTCATTAATCTTCGCTTTCCTTTTGAAATTTTGTTCACTAAATGTTCTAAAATAGTTGCAATTTGATTAGAGGTTCATTTATGAGAAAGACAGGCATTCATTTGAATTCTCGGTAGAGAGAGAAGCTTCGATGTTGGTCAAAATTAATAGGAAATAAATGTCAGACCAGGCATTGTATAAATATACTTACATTAACACTTTTTTTAAGGAGGAATTTTATCAAAAAAAGTCACGTAACTCACATAACACTCATGCAGATAGTAATGCAACGTTAAGGAAAATCACAATGACTTAATTGATGCATCTTACATTTAAAGAGAGTCTTTGATTTAATTAATTCATTTTTAAAGCTCTTTTGACTGATCCAAATTATCCCAATTCCTATGATACTGTTTAGTTTTTAAGTAAACTAGTTTTATCTGTGAGATAAGCAGGGACGTCTTAAGACTCTTTGAGGCCCTGAGCTCTTATGCAAAAGTAGGCCCTACCTGAGATCTTTAAAAGTAGATAGTATACAGCATGTATTATCAAATAATCATTCAAACGGTAATTTGAAACACATAAATGTGCATGACTCCCAAATCTCTAAGAACCTAGGCACAAACTGGCTTGATCGATGGCCGCATTTCGACTAAATGAGTTGAATGATTGTTCATGCTATAATGCCTAGGCCTAGACATGAACTACGGTCATTACATAATAATACAGTCTTACCACTTTTGCCAGTTGACAGGTTGTTTGAAATTCCCTGTTTTTCGGAGAAAATGTGCGGAAATAATATTTGACCCCATTAAAATTATAGGGATCATGATCTTATTAAGACAGGGATGAGAACGAAACGAGGCCCTGGGCGCGGGCCCAGTTGGCTCATGCCTTATGACGTCCCTGGGGATAAGTTGAAAAAAGAATCTGCATCTTCGAGAATTTTTAAAAAGTAATTACTGATACTGTCATTTTTTATAGAAACAAGCTATCCATCTAATTAACTACTGCTAATTTTGCATTTCTTATAATTACGATTGTCAATGAAAATGAATTGCCCAAAACTGATACCCATGCTTTGATTTATATAAGATAAAAATCTCTTCTTTTTTTTTTAACTTTAAAAAAAATTCTTTTTAAAAACCACTTGCATGTAAAAGGAAGAGTTCCTTAACAAAGCGGACAAACAAGAAACAACTCTCACGCACACATAAGCGATCGGAATACGCTTCTTTAGTTTAATTAGCTTTCTCAAAATCACTGGACATATATGAAGAAAAACACATGCGCTTAATAACATCCGATAATTGATGCGTCTGAAATACCTCTTACCTAGAAACAGGGTTATCACCTAAGCAATTTAATGATCGAGAAAGAATTCTGCGAATTCTTGCATAATAAGTTCAACTTGTTCTTCATTACTTCACTTTCCACTGACCTACTGCAGAAAAAGATACAATGAAGTTCCACACTTTTTTTCGAAAACGAAATCTCCATTAGTGGGATCACTACTAATTGCAGCTTGTCGATTCCGAATTCAAAGCAGACGGTAAACAGAGGGCCAGAAACCACAGATGGTTAATTTTTATACACGTCCAGCGTTTTAAAGAGGGTCATTATAGCAGTGGAAAAGACATCCGGTTCCCTTGGTTGACATCTTCACCGTTGGCACAGTGGAATTACATCGTGTTAGAGCTTGACAACAGATTCGCTAAAAATCGCCAAATGCGATCGCCAAGAAACGAAGATCATTTATCAAAACGATCAATTTATAGAAAAAAGAGAAAAAGAAAAGAACGCAAAGATGGTGCGCATAGCAAGAATTTTTTTCGTAATTGCAACTCACACACACTCAGCGTAGATTAACCTACGGCAATGTTTGAGTTTTATTTTTGCATACCCTGTTTTTGAAAATTTGTTTTTAAATTAACTTCAGAATCCAGAGTACTTTCAAATACCTTTAAATTGGTTTAAGGTAGTTAGAAAAAGACATTTTTATGTGCATAGAGATTGACCAATGAAGTCTTTATAATATAAGTATTGCGATTGAAGTTGTTATTGAGAAAAGCTTTACATAAAAGTTAAAATACGATTTATATTGTTTTCCTCATGAATTGTAGATCACTGAGAATTTACATCATGAATCAAATTATTGATATTTTAAAAGAATAAATCTTAACGAAACTGTAGTTATAAACTCTAGAGTAATATTCAAGACACTTACTACAATGTGCATAGCATACATAATATCTTTTATACTTGAAAAATACATACTCCACAAAAACATTGGATATGTGAAAAAAAAACTACGTATGAAGTAGATGAATAGATTTTTAGCAAGATTAATATCCCGTAGAATAAGACTTTACAAAATATAAGTGAAACTTAAAATAAAAACAAAGTATTGATTTTATTATTTCCTATTATATACTCTCTCTCTCTCTCTCTCTCCGTAGCAGCGATGACAGAGATGTCAGACTGGGTTAATCATTTTGTAAAATAAGCACTTCTCCTTAGAAAAAAAAGATATCATAGAAATATCTTTTTTTTAATCATCGTTCTTACCACAGAGAAATAGCAACAATATAAGAAAGCCGATAAAACCGGTTGAATGTCTTGTTTCTACCACAACTACAGAAACAGATATACTACAAATTAAAAATTTAAGAACAAAATAGTTGGAGAAGGAATAAAGCTTTTCAAATTAAAATAAATTGGAGTTATATGCATAGAAGACATATACTTCGTGCAGTCGGGCTCCATCTTAATAAATATAATTTTCATGATTTTTATATATATATATATATATTAATTATACATTAAATTTATATTAAGAGTACCCAAATATATTAAATGTAAAGAAAAAATCTTCTCTCAGCTCCAAAGAAACGAAAAACGAAATGACATTGACATTTCACATCACTCAGAGAGCATCAAAGCAGATAAATGAAATGACATTTTATCTCAAAGCATATCCCGAAATCCCATAAAGTGCTAAAGAATTTCTGACGCTAAAAGGAAATATAGAATCAAAAATAAACGAAGTTCACCCAAAGCGAATTTCATGTCACATCAAAAGACGAGTGCCTACCATGCTCTATTCATTTGTCGAACTAGTCTTACAAACGATTTCACGCTCTTCCCCGCCTCTTGAAACGAATCTCACGCTCTCTCAAAGAATATCTTCTATGAAATAAGTTCTGAATTCAGATCCTCTTGATGTCCTGAAGAATTGCAACAGAAGAAGGCCCGTGTCGAATTGCAGCAGCAACCTTCCTGAGAATCTGATGTCCTACTGAAAGACAGCTTGCTATCTGTGTCATGCTTTTCAGTATTTCGATGCGTATGACAGAACCCTTCTTGTACTTTACCATAATCTTGACCCAGGTTTCTTTATTCTCAAAAGCTTTTATTCTTTTTCTCTCTCTTACTTCAATCTTCTTTCGGTTATGAAAAGAATTGTTCTTCTCTAAAGAGAAATTGCTTCGGAAATGACTATCAAGGTTAAAGTAAAGAGGAACTTCGTAAGGGCTCATTTTTCGGCGAGAAAGGCGATTTTAATCACGCAGAATAAAAAAATAGTATTTATATTAAACGAAATGGAGTGTGTGAGTTTGAGCTATTTAACTGAAGAATTTATAATCTTATTATCTGATTAGTTGAATGTGTTTGTAGTGGCGATTCTTAAAATATTTTGACTGAAATAAAAACCATCTTCTACAAAATCATTTCAATAAACATATATTTGAGTTTATACTAAAAATATACCTTTACTAAACATCAGAATTTTTAATTTCTGTTCCCTCAAGCAATTATTATGACAAAGGCAAGCTATCATTTAAATCAGGGGTGTCAAACTCGCGGCCTGTAGTTAACATTTTTGCGACCCGGTCAATACATCGACACACAATAATATGTAATAAAACAAAATAAAATTTCTTCCAAAATTTGAAAGACAGTAGCACAGAAGAATGCCAATTGTCAGGACTTTAGCATTAAATTTTTCTTGTCCTTTTATATAAGCTTATTATAATGTATTATCCGAAATAAATCTCCGTTTCTATGAATATTGATTTTTTTGCGGCCCACCTAAAGTTAAAATCTGTTTGCTTGGCCCGAGTTAGTCTGTGATTTTGACACTCCGGATTTATATGAAAGAATTAAAATACTGTCGGATTTCCATTTTGTGAACATTTTCCTGGAGCCGAGAACATTTTCGTTTGAAAGATGAATCTATTTAAAGAATTTTGCACATACCGAACTTTTTTCGGGATTTACTGACTTCGTTAAGTAGTGGTCAGACCGTAATTGACTTTATATGTATATGTGTGTGTGTGTGTGTGTATTATATATATATAGTATAATAAAATAAAAGTGAAGAAATATATATACATATATATATATATATATATATATATATATATATTACATTTTTAACCAAAAATGTTATGAATACAGTGTTAACGAAGTTTTAAAAACTGCTTGAAGAATAACAAAAGATTTAAAAGAAATTAATTTTCTAATACCTTAACATTCAATGTATCACTTTCTGTTAAAAAAAATAAATTTACGTGAACCTACAAGTTTGTTTTTCGTTCAAGTATTCAAACTGCGGATTCATGCGTTGCTATAAATGGATTTACCCGAAAATATCTAATATCTAATCCCATCTACAGCTTAAATACGCCCGTAACTGATTAATTTGTAATTTCATTTCAAGAAAATTTAGATCAGTGGCGTACACAGATTGCTTTCATGGGAAGGATTTATAATTAAAAAAAAAAAAACGTAGACACGCGCGCGTGAAAGTACAGAGATGTAATTTTTAGCTGAGAGAATATTAAAAATCTGTTTATGGGAGGGACGTGAGCTCCCAAACCTCATCCGTGTATACGCCACTGATTTAAAGTATATATTGATAGTATTCTTTCTTAGAGTGATGATAGAAAAAGTATAATTTACAAATAGATACTAATAATATTATAAAAAACAATGATATCAAGCAGAGATTTTTCACTTATTTTTGAAATTATATCTCATTAACACATTACTCTCACATTCCCTTCGTTCACTTTCTCAGTGTAATTAAATCCTTCACGTAGTAACAAATTAAAAGAGATGTTGCGTGTTTAAACAGGTATTTTTTTCCCCTTTTTTTTCTAAATTATTTTCGCCAAACAGCGATACCAAGCATGAAATGGGTCCTCTCATTTTCGTTTTGTCATCAATAAAACCGAAGTGTCGCGGGAGAATGCGATGCGAGATAAGCGATCTAGTCAGCCAGTAAAAAAAAAACCCAAAACATAATCCCCTTTGCCCTACGGCCTTTTAGACTTACAAGACTGCATGGCGCTAGAGTTGCCTAATTGCTGTAATGGCGCGGAATGTGGTATTTTCGGAGGCTTCAAAATACTTTCACGCACATAATGAAACGACGCAATTATTTGAACCATGAAAAATAACTAAGAAGACGATCCATGGCAGAGAGAATGAGAGGAAGGGGGTTGGGGGTACAGGATCGTATGCAAAAGATATTTTACGAATTTTTGCGTTGAGCTTTGGTGCATGCGGCCATATAAAAAAAATTGATTAGCTGTGCTTTTTTTCCTTTAAAGATTAATGGAAAAGATCGAAAATATTCGTTTAATTGATTATATACATATAGGAAACATATGTTATGCATTATGTTTCAGTGTATTTTTAAAAAATATGCTAATAGATCATTGAAATATATTTCTAAATTTGAAAATTGGCGTAATTGATTGATAAATCGGAATTTTTTCACATGGATTACCTATTTATATTTGTGATTTTGTTTCCCTACACGATTTTTTTTTTCCATTTCCCTTTCATTTAGGATGATATCAGTTTTTTGGTGACCTTCTGTTAGCAATCCTTTGTTCCACAATTGAAGAGTGATTTTTCTTGCAATTTATGTGGGTAGTAATTCTTTTGAAAACTACTTGGGATTGCTTGAGCCAGTATTTTATAATAGATTTTATGAATATAAATACTAATTGGAGACAATCTTAAAGTGTAATGATCCTTTGAGAAATTGTTTCCACGCATAAAAAAAAGAAAGTGATTTTTTTTAAGTATCACAAAAAATTTTAATGTGCTCAATGAAACTGAAAAAAAAATAAGTAAAATAAAAATTTAAAAAATTCTCTCTCTTTCTACAAATTTGAAGCATTTTTCTACGAATTTGACTGAGATCGATATATTGATATTGGTGGAATGAGTAATAAAAGTCATGGTGGTAGCTTTTTCACACGCATACATGCAATGTGAAAAAAATCAAATTTCTATTATATAATAAATTTTACGCAAGAGCCATGCAAAAAGAATGTAGTGGGTTCTCACGTGTATTTCCCTTTACTAATCTATGTGGCTACTTTATGACAGTGTCTAATATGAAAACCTCCTTGCCTTGCAGAGGAACCGAGGTGTATGCAAATAATATTACTGTTTAAGTAAAAGTGAAGTGAACGAAGGGGAAAAATAAGGCAAAAAAGAAAAGATAGAAAAAAAAGATAGACGAAGTACACAGAAGAATTAGTCTGTATTGCAGAAGCGTTACTGAAGTCCCAGCAACCCCTCACAAGAAAAGATTCTGAGCGCAGGAGTCGATTTCACTATTATAAACATCCAATGTTAAAAATCACAATACAGATAAATGTTATTATTATATAATCCATACTTGATCAAATGAGTAGGGTTAATTAAATCGCTCTACATGTCTAATTTATCTTGATATTGATTATTAAAAGACTGAATAAACTAATTAAAGATTATCTAGTATCTTATTTCTCAGTGGGGTGTACATAGATTTCTTTTATAGAGGGATATACAAAAAACACGTAGACAAAAGCGCCGAGGCATGATTTCTAAGCTAAAAATTAAAAATGTTTTAGTCTACGGGTGGCATTTGAACCGACAAACCCTATCCCTGTGTTCACTACTGATGTCTCTTATGAACAATAACACACATATCCATCACAAGAATTATTTCTGAGCTTGACCACATTGCAAGAACAATGCTTGATATTATGCTTCTCTTTCCAAATTTCGACACCGCGTCACTTAATGTCTTTGACAACAAATTTTATAATATGTGAAAAGTGGCGCATACAAGGGGGGCTTCAAGGACTATTAGAGTTCCCGGATCCGGCCCCCATAGCCCTTGAATTTTCTTTCGAATGATTATAATCCTATGTGTATAGTACGTAAAATTTAATTAAGTATTTGTTATTAATGATTAATCTCATTAGTTGATGCTAATTATTTATTTAATAAATTATTTTTTAATGTTTTTTGTTCCCAACAATCGACAAAATCAAAAGAATATGTTTGATGGTGTATTGTGGTATGATATAAGAATGGTGCACTTTCGACCCTGAACCCCCCTTGAAAAAAAAAAATTCCTGTGTCTTCATTTTTACCTCAATATCGCATTCATGAAATTATGACTCACCAGACTCTCTAAGATGCCACCCTGCCAACAAGCACAACTGAAACATCCGAAACAAAATTACAAGGGAAATAATCAAATATTTTAAAACTTATGAAAAAAGAAGTATAATACACATGTGGTATAATTAAAATTTATCAGATTGAAAAAAATCTGATAAACTGCAACTTAACTCAAAATTGAAATTAAAACTCTTCCTATAGAGACACGAATGCTAACATTCCTATCTGAAAGCAGAACCACATTACACTAATCTTCATTTCAGAAATACCATATTTATTGGAATCTAAGCCGTACTTTTTTCAAGTGTTAATTCTATTGAAAATCGGGCGTGGCTCAGAATCGAAGGGGGAAAAATTCATCGGATGAGGAAAATTGAATATGATATTGACGGTTAGAGCAATTACATGTTCATGTATGCTTTTAAAACTTTTTAATACAGATAAGGTAAATTAATTATTCACTTCTTATTAGTTCTAGTTTTGAATATTTTTTAATTTCGTAAATAAATATCGATAAACATTTTTAAACATTTTTTTTTATTTTCCCCCCCAAAACGTGCTGAGAATTTGGAATGTGGCTTAGAATTGATGGTGGCTTATTAAAAAATATGTTAAATCACGAGCCAAAAAGATATACTTTTTAGTTTATAGCGAAGTTGTCATCTTATAGATATTTAAAATTAAAATTAAAAACTCATTTATCCCCTACCATGAAATTAATGATTTAAATGTCTAACATTTTTATTTCTTAGTTATAAAAGATGTAGCACCCGTTAGGTACTTCAGAAAACAGCCCTTCCCTTCCTGCTGATCGTAAAAGCGACACACCTGACAAAATTTTAAATGTGTCCCGTTGGTTGGTAATATATGTTCTCGACTACTTGAGGAGCTGTCATTGCGGATGATGAAGTAATTTATCCAGCATATCTGGGAAACGAAACTCAGAATGATGAAGTTGTTTTATCTGTGTGACATCTGTGATTGGTTGCCTCATTCATCCTTCTTTTTCCTCATGGGTAGTTTGAATGTAAAGTAGTAAGATTACAATGCATTTTAGTTTATATTTATTTTAAACGCCCATCTTATCTTGGTGGTGAATTTAATGTCTTAGAGATCATTAGAAAAATGAAGATAAAAATTATAAATTTTTACAACTTTTTGTGTGTGTACTTCGATATTTAGATGTATGTATATATGTATTTTAAATACATGGGCGTAGCTACCACCATATCAGCCGTATCAATGATATGGGGGCGTGTGTGAGTGAATATTAACGTCGCACTGTTCAGCTACACGAGGGTTTTTGGCGAAGGACCTCGTAATTTTGAACCATGGTCATCAACAGTGGCGCCCACAGGAACTTTTCAAGGGGGTCCAGGGTTAAAAGTTCACCATTCTTGTATCATGCTCCTTTTGATTTTGTCGATTTGGGGGAACAAAACACAGTAAAAAACTAATTTTTGAATAAATAATTAGCATTAATTAATAAAATTAATCATTAATAACAAGTAATTAATTAAATTTTACGTACTATATATTCAGAATTATAATCAATCTGAAAAAAATCAAGGACTTTGGGGGGCGGTCTGGATCCCCAGGACCCCCTCCTTGTGTGCGCCACTGGTCATCAATGATACGGGGCATCCAAGCTTCAGGGGCCCCAAAATGTACAAGAAAAAATCGTAAGATATTGAGAGCCCACCAAAAGGGCCTTCAGGGAATTATGATACGGGGAGCCTATTCAGGATTAACTATGGCAGACGTTGACCATCTCCCCCCGTTGTTCAGTCGAGCGTCGTTTGTGTTCCGTGTGAAACTTGTTTTTACAAAGTGCTTGTTTAATACGTTGGTTCTTAACTGAGAACAGGAAAGAGAACGAACAAGAGATTATTTTAAAGTTTTGTTTTAAGCTTGGCAAGACACCAAAAGAAACTTATGCGATGCTGGTACGTGTTTATGAAGATTAAGCACTGTCCATGAAGTGTGTGTATAAGTGGTTCACCCGTTTACAAAAAGCAGGGAAAGTATTTCTGACAATCCCCGTAGTGAAAGACTGGCGATTTCCGTCAGTGACGAAAACATTGAGAAAATGAATAAATTAATCACGAAAGATAGTTGATTAACTGTGCGCATGAGCTGGCCGAGGAATTCTGCAAGATGCATTGAAATTTTGACCCGTTTCATGAAACGTCTACGCATGGTACGACCCACGCACAATGAGGTTCATGGTTTTTTGTTCACGACAATGCTCGCCCTCACACAGCTAATATCGTGAAACAGCTCTTGCTGAAAAAGGCGATGGTTCAAATTGAACGTCCACCATTCTCGCCAGATCTCAATCCTCCAGACTTCTTCCTATTCTCACGACTCAAATTCGCTTTTAAAATAAAGAGATTTGGCGATATTTCTGGCATCCAATGAAACGTGACGAAGCTTTTGAACTTCATATCAAAAGAAGACATCTTGCAAAGTTTCCAGGACATGTATAGCAGATGCATAGTTAAGGAAGGTGACTATTTCAAAGAACAGTGAGGTATATATAAAACTTTCGTTAATATTTCATATACGTTAATGTTACAAGACTATTCACCGAACTTTATTGTCAGAGGTGATATGTATTTTCATTTCTAAAACATGTGAAAGTAAGATTTTTTTTTAAAATATGGCCTATTAACTCGGATAACTAAAATAACTGACTCAAATTCCAGGAAACCAAATTAAGTTTTTCAGTTACGCTTTTTTATCAAATTAATCGTCCTCCCAGTTTTAAAGTGATTAATCGTGAAAGTTATGTGTTAGAATCTATCCTTTCAACCCCTCCCTTTTAAAATAAGACCATGTATTAGTTCACTGATATTTTTCAATCGATATATAGTTTCAAGTCCTGGAACCTCTAAAGATTTATCGTGTAGAGGAACTGATGCGTGTTAAATCTGTCGAGTCACTGTCCTCAGGGATGAGTCTCATGTCAGGTGTCCTTGTCACTTGACCTTGGTTCAAAATTACGAAATCCATCACCAATATCCCTCGTATTGCTCGCAGGCGGAACTTTAGTAAATAATCAATTAAACAATTGGCAATTTTCATGAACAAATGAAGAGCTTTGATATTACATGTGAAGTTATATGATGTTACATGATTACATGTGTGTGTTACATGATCTTTGAAGAAAATTTTTTTTTAAAGTATAAAAATAACATTTCTTAAAAGATAAATATTTATAAGATTATTCGTTACCCCACCCGCTCCACTGGACATTTCATGATGTTGTATGATATATATACTGTTTATATATATAAATATATAATTTATTAATATCTAAGTCCTAGCATTCAGTGTTTAATTGTATTGAAAAACGTTCTTAAAATTCTCACCTCTTGATTTAAAAAGAAAAGGCTTTGTATTTTTAAAATTGAAACAGAATTATAGTCTACGCTCCCGTAAAACCTCTCCCCCAAAGTGGATTTCCGCTAACCCCATTTTTAGGAGATCTCTACTCAACAAAATAAACAAACTTGCCAAATTTCAAGTCTAAATCTAATGGTTCAAAAACGAAAATTTTTTATCAATATGCCCTGAAATCCCTATTAAGAGTCGATTTCTGTAAAACTCGGTTTTAAAGGATTTCAGCTCAACAAAAGAAACATACATACTAAACATCATTGCAGTAAGTCCAGTAGTTTGAAAACGAAATTTTTTCTTCTTCTTTATTTATACGTCCCAGTAACTTCTCGAAACCCCTCCCATAGGTGTCAATTTCCATAAAATCCGTTATTAGCAGATATTTATTCAAGAAAAGAAACATGCTTACCAAATTTCAAGTATGTTATCTAACAACTCAAAAACATAAATTTTTATCTATAACGTCTCCTTACCCCTTCTCCCTTGAGAGACGATTTTCAAAAAAAAAACTCGATCTTATCGAATCTTTTGTTTCCAAAAGAAACATACTTACCATTTTCCAAGTTTGTAGGTTTAGTAATTCAAACAAGGAATTTTTTTATTTCAGCCCCCCACCGGTACCCCCTTTGGCAGTCATTTCCGCAAAACTTCTTAACAGATCTCTGCTCCATGAAAGGAACATACCTGCGAAATTTCATGTCTATAGGTCGTATAGTTCCTGAGATATCGTGATCAGTGAGTGAGTCGCTTTTCTCTTTTATATATATATTTTTGCGAATTTTGTGTAATAAATGCTTGAAATAGTCTAAATAATTTTTATCTGGATGTGTTATACGTTAATATTACTTTCGGTTGTATTTATTTTATTGTAAATTTGTAATATTCACAAGCAGTGCCGTTCCTTACAATGTAATAGCGATTTAATGGAAACTTGGCGAAATGTTGGCAATAGAGCCAAGTTGGCATCACTTTTGGAGACTTGGTAACCATTTTTGGTGACTTGGAGATTATATGAATGCTTCTGAAAGGTACTGGAGAACTGGTACTGGTACTATAATCTGTACGGATTTTTCTCGAAAATTCCGTACAGATTATAAATAGGGAGTTGCTCATCGAAATGGAGTAGTATAGATTTGGCCGAGAGTCAACCAGCGATTAGTTAATACTTCGGCTGTTGAATAGGACAAGCAAGTGCTTGCGAATACTTTATGTGTATTTGTATTTCTAGATAATGATAGTTGTGTCTGAGCGCTGTAGAAGGTATGAAGACCTTCTGGGATTTATTTTGCAAATTTCACTGTTGTATCCTGCATTCCTAAGGATTGTTTATCGACAGTAAATTTTCATCGCTTCTGAAGAACTGTCTTGCTCTTTGAGACTGATAGCATAAAATCCTCGAACCCCGATTTACGTAACAATATACATATATATACTCGTAAAAAGGGCATAGAATAACCTTTCTATAAGTTTTGAAATATCTATCACTATACAAGGGGATCCCTAGGGGGAAACTTGTTTTCGCAGGAGTGCCCTTCTTACAATTTTAATTAGTCAGACTTTGACTTAAGTATAGAGCCACGGAAAAGCCTTTGTTAAAAAAAAAAAGGCTTTACAAGTCCGAAATGTTGGGAACTATTGCACTTTACCCTAAAATTAAAACTATCACGCATTATATATATTGATATATTACAAAGTGAAATATTTCTCTCACTAACACGTAATATTCTAAATCAGTAACGAGGAAAATTATGTTGATAGCTTGATTGATTAGCGTCACCCTTTGAAGCATCGCGAGGACTAGTGACAACAGACCACGCAATTATGAATTATGTCAAGTGACGAGGACAATACATAATCTGGCACCCCCGCTCACCAAACTTCCACATCACGCTTACGTGAAGACTTAAAGCTTTAACATATACACGTAACGTGCATTAGCTCTTCTACACGGCGGGTCCTTAGTGATACCAGGATTTGAATCGATGACTCGACAGAAACAACGCCAGCTACAAGTTTGTGACCATGTGCACTCGGCTTCTGTGGGCTCAAACAATTTTAAGAGTAAGCCAAAAGGAAAAAAAATGGCGTGCCAATATAATTTATTACAAAATAATTAAACTTAGTAGCGCACACAGGAATTTTTCAAGGGAGGGTCCGGGGTCGAAAGTTCACCATCCTTGTAGCATGCTTCTTTGGATTTGGTCGATTTTCGGGAACAAAACATAGTAAAAAACTAATTGTTAATAAATAATTAGCAATAATTAATAAAATTAATCATTAATAACAAGTAATCAAATTTTACGTACTATATACTTAGAATTATAATCAATTGGAAAAAAATCAAGGGCTTTGGGGGGAGTCCGAACCCCCAGGACCCCCCCTTGTGTGAGCCACTGATTAAACTAGATGATGAGATCAACACCTATACTAGCACCACATTCATACTAATCCAACGAGAAGACTTATAATCCCGACAGAGTTAACGGTAGCTGTTCTACACCAAACTTATTGCAATCAGGTCTTGAACATGCTGATCGACAGTTACATTAGCGGTCACGACCTCGCTACCATGACCACTCGGATAATGAGATGGCATGGTATGCATAAAAAAAATTGTAATTTCTATCAAGAGATAAGAACTCACACAGCTTAAAATCGAATAAGAATGGTCCAAATAATAAATAAAATAACAATGAAAAGATTTTCCTCTAATGTTCAAAAACATCAAGCGACGCAAAAAAATCTCCTTGACATTTATCAATAAAAAACATTTCTTAGTTGCAATCTCATTCATTTAATTAACGCATACGAGTACAAAATTATTATAGGAAATAATAACAGAGTAAAGTAAATAAATGCCTGTCAAAAAGCTTGAAGAACCCAAATAAAACGAATTTTGATTGAAGCTTATGAATATATTCAGTTCCGAATTCACTCGATAGACAAGTAAGAAAAAATTCACTGAAGTTCTAAAAGAAAAATTTTTTTAATAAATAATTGCCAATAATTATTGTTAACACAAACAGCTTCGAAACGAATTCAAGAAGCGTAAACGAAACAAAATGTCAACAAAAAATATCTGAATTGTTAACTGAAAAGAATAATCTCGAAAACACAAAATGATACATTGTATTAATTTGAAAGACAGGTATTAACAAAAGAGTCCAAAGTGCTGAATAACTCTGATGAATCGGAATAACTCAAAAATTAAAAGATGCAAAACGTCCATGAAAGAACCTAAAGGAAAACAATACCAGTTACACCATCACATGCTAGGTTCAGTATACTTAAAGATATCCTGAACTTTTTAAAAGTGATGTTTATCTCAATATATATACCCTTAAAGGTCTGTAACCGTGAAAGAGGGAGGGGGTCAAGACCAGAAAAGAGAAAAGAGCAGTGATTATCGAGAGATTGTCATTGAAGCCTGTGAGCAGGCGAGCACAGACCAGCTTCCTAATTACAGGGTGTATCCTTAGGACGCTATGATGACAGATTGCTTTGCGTGATACGTATAAGCTGCATCAACTATGAACGCTTGTATCGCCCGCGGACATAAAAGAGAAAGCTAGATTTTAAGACAGAGGGTAAAAATGTGACTAAAGAAGACTTACGGTGGGAGGGACCCGCGTTCTTTGGTGCACTTTGAGGGGTTATTTCTGCAGCAACCTCGCGATATTTGTAGTCTGATTTATGGAGAGTTTAAATCATGGACCAGTGGACTTGGAAGGAATCAATTAAAGGGGGAACCAATTCGGAATTCAGATTAGGTTTCTTTCGCAGATGTTTTCACAGTTCGGAAAACAAACTGAGATGGGATGGGATATCTTTATTAGTGAGTATCTCAGTTGTTGATTCAGATTTTTTTCTCTTTTTCAGACTTGGGAAGGACCACATTAATCAAAAGAGAAATTAAACTTGTCGGCTCTTATTACACTACTGGAATTTAAAAATTAAGAAATCTGTAATCAAATAATTAAATTTGTATTAAGATTCTCTGCAAAATAAAAAAAAATCGATGTTTAAGGACCTAGTTTTTTTGGCTTGAAGTGCACCTTATGAATGTGACCTCGGAGATTATTCAGCAGAAGTGAGGTTTAAAAATTGTGTATTAAAACTGTGCCTTCAGAATACTAAGTTTCTTCCTCAAAAAACCAACAAACCATTTTTTTTCATGCACTCTAGCCTTTTTACTTGCTTACATTCATATTTATTATATATATTTCAGACAATATAATATACCAGTTTCAAATGACGGCGGTTTTATTTTTTAAATAAAGTAATGTAATAAAAAAAGTGGGGGGAGATAAAGAGTATAAGAGCTAGTTTCTAGAATATGAAAAGCTTCAGGCGTAAATCTTTCTTTCCCGATAAATGAAGAAAAAGGATAATTACGACTTTTCTATCTACTACAATCGATAATCGACCGTCAAAAGATTTATACCGTAAAAGAATAAATTAAAAATTACTTTCGCAGAATTTTTCACTAAAGGAATATTTCGAACCTTAATTGGATTTTTGTCAACTGAATCGCACTACGTCCTTTTAAAATAATTATTACATTGTGTGTCTAATGTGTCCGAAATATCTTCAAGAAGTGCTACATTTCAAACTTCTTAGTAGCAAAAAAATGTATATAACAAAATTCTAACTAATAAAAATATCCACTTAAAAATTTTAAGTTTAAATTTATTTTCATTTCCATTTTCCCGGTCTAGGATCTATATTAAAGTAAGACAGGGTAGTAGAGAAAATATTCAACAACATTAACACTATTTACATCAATAAATAAAAAATTCTTCAGATTTTTATTTAACTTTTAAAATTTTTCGAAGGTTATTTATGTCACTAAATATAGATTAAATATTCCGATATAGAGATAAATATAAATCAAGATATGTAGTTTTTATCAATCTTCATAATAAGAGACATTGAACTTAACTAATCAAACATGTGTAAAATTTTCCCTTAAAAAAATACGATTTAAAAGTTTAAAATTAGTTTTTAAAGGAAAATGTTGGTGTTATAATTGAAGTACTTACTTTAATTTTATTACTATGGATATTCTAATTTATAATTCTTATATATTTCTCGGTTTTATTTATTAAATTTCTTATGCGCATTTTCCTTTATATGCAGGAATACATTTCTTAGTACGGCTCCCCTCATTGGGAACCCCGATATTTTATGGAAGTAATTTTTTCCAATAGGCTCTATGCTCTAGGTTTATACTTTCTAACTCTGTTTTTTTTCCATCCAACCAAATTGACATTTTGAGCTGGATCAACTCCACTCCTCAAACGAACGTCACTTCTAAATAGAATATAAATAATCAGTGGCATAAAGAATAATTATTAGGTGAACAGTATCACGACGCTAGGACCTACCAGAATTGTAGTCGCTTATTCACGAATTATCGGGCGGAATTATAGTCGGTTGGTTATTCTAAGCAATAAACGGGTCTCTCTTTGGCGAGTTCAGAGATTGCATTTCATTAACGATAAGTACCCGTTACTTCTTATTATTTATTGTCTTGTCTACATATCTTGTACACTTAGTTCTTACGTTTAAATTAATAAAAGTGTGTGAATTATTGTGAATATCTATATTGGTCATCATTTCGTGTCCGACTTAATGGCGTCTAAATCACTATTGCGTTCTGATCCTCCTCCGGGAACCTCAACGATCAGTGAGATCATCCCCTCAACCAACCTGAGGAGGAGGTACCGCAACAATTTGACTAATAAATTTCAATTAGTGCTGATTGATTCCTTATTATATGGTTTGGAAAGATTTTGTAACAAAGTATTCCCGTCAAAATATTCCCACTACAATAATCTTTCCAAAATGAATAGTACTAATTAGTCAAGGTACAGCGTGATGATTAATGCGAGCATAAGCAAAAGATTGATTGCTGCGAGAAAGGGTTCATGCAGGAACGTCTTAAGACTTCTTGAAGCTCTAGGCACTTACACAAAAGTAAACCCTGGACCCTTACGTCAATGTAGGCCCTGGACCTTTACAAAAAATTAAACCCTGTGCCCTTACGTAAAAGTAGGCCCTGGGCCCTTACACAAATGTAGGTCCCACCTATGAGCCATAAATATAGACAACATATAGCATAAGTTGTCAGATACTCGTACGAACCCGAAATAAATGAATGTGTATGACTTACAATCTCACAAACTGGCTCGACCGACTGCTGCCATTTGACTGAATGAGTATGGATGGTGTATGATGGTAGGTCTTGGCCTACACATGGATGATGGTCATCACGTGTAGCCAGTTGACATAGAGTCCGAAATTTCCAGTTTTTCGGAGAATACAACCGGAAGTAACATTTGACTGTTAAAATTATTCAAATCATGAACTTATTAAGGCTGAGTAGAGAATGAGATGAAGCCCTATGCCCGGGCCTAGTTGGCTCATGCCTTAAGATGTGCCTGGGTTCATGGTAGACATTACTTACAGTATTTATGATAATCTCATCGCGTGCGTATTCGGTTCTAAACTTGCAATCTGATTCCCGCGCATCACTTAATTCCCCCTCTTTTAAAATTTACTATGCATAATAACGTTCCTTAATCCGTTTAAAAGGAATGAAGAACGAAAATCTTATATTAGTTGTAAGAAATCAGACAAACATAAATTATTAAATTTACAAGAAAAGCTAAAAAAATTTTTAAATGCATGAAGGTGGTGCTTCATTTGCTAAGGCAGTGGTCTCCAATCCCCGGTCCGTGAACCGGTACCGGTCCATGGATCAAATACTACTGGTCCGCACAAGAAACATTAAATTATTTTCATTTTATTTACTGTGGCACATTTTTTTTGGGTTTGGGCTACTTTTTCTGAAAATCACTTTATATTCCTTGTTAAATAGTTAAATCACTTTATATTCTTTTTGGGTGTAGCTATATTTTATTCTGAAGGCACACTTAAATACAATTAAAATAAAATTATTAAAACAAAACAATCTAAAATATAAACAATCAACGTCCTCCCCACTGGCGTAGCTAGTTCTGAGGGGGCCCCCGTATCAAAATTCCTCCAGGGGCCCTTTTTAGATATGAGAACTCTGTTAGTTGGACTGTAGTTACACATGTTGGGGCCCTAGTAGCTTGGGAGCCCCGTATCGTTGATACAGCGGTAGCTACGCCCCTGGTGCTCCCCTTAGTGGGCCACGGTAAAATTATCCAACGTTGACCGATCCGCGGCGATAAAAAGGTTGAAGAACTCTGTGCTTAGGTATCATGAGACAAACAAATGAATGGATCTTCGCTTCGAAATATTGTAATAAAGAGATAAAGAAAAATATGAGGAATATGGAATGGCTATAAATACACTCATGGACAAAAAAATTAGCGCACCAAGAAGGAGTCGTCAAAATGAAAGGAAATTTTACATACGTAATGACTACTTTGATATAAGTAAATTAGAAAAATGATCATTTATCTCAGAGGAAAAGGCAAAAGAACGAAGGATTTAACACCCTGTTGAACCCCCTCTAGCGTGAGACGATGCGATATGATCGGGCATTGAGACATACAAGTTCTGTATGATGTCTTGAGACATTTCATTCCATATTTGCTGTAACCTTGCCTCTAGTTCGTTGAAACTCGTGGGATGCCCAACTCGCCGTCCCAAATGATCCCAGATATGCTCGATTGGAGACAAATCTTATTTAATGATTAATTAATTATAATGATTAAAATACATTAGTCAAACTTACCTTGCATTATATACCTTTATATTTACTTTTCTTTCATTAGAATCGACCACACTTTTTAGTAAGGAATCACATAAATTTGGCTTAGTTAATAACATTTGAGTATATTTGATAAATATTTTTGTGATTGGTCCAAATACAATTTTTGTAAGCCGATGTATAAATAACTGCTTAAAAATCAGTTTTCAGTTTATTAATACGGAACCGTATTTAACCCAGTGGTACCTTTACTTACTTTCGTTCAATCCTGATGACAGTGTGTCATCTCCAAAGAACGAAAGTAAAAATGCTTCTTCTTCGCCATTTAATTAAGTAACGAAGTTGCTGTTGGTTTAATGAACCAATGAGAACATCCAAGTGACATCGTGCGCAACGCTGACTTTCCTTTTTTTTTTATCTGTCTGCTCGCCCTAGGCGTTTATCTCAAAGCGGATCTCTAATCCTGTAGTTATTTAACTCCCCCCTCCCGTTGAAGTATTTAGCAATGTCTAGGAGGAAAAGACACGCCCCTTTTCACGAATGTCACGCAAGTAGCGGTAACTGCTCTGAAAGATGACTCTGCAGCGTTCCGTATGTTAATAGCAACACTTGGCAAAAAGTGGCATCGGAATTAATAAGATATATTTAGCAATTCTCTCTCATAACGCCGAGGGAATGTTAGGGTGTATAAGGAACTGTTATAATTCCATTTATTAAAAGTGGTAGCAAAAGTTGAGAGATAAATTCCCAATGGAAAGAATAAATCCGTGAAGCTTTTTTAAATTACATCTAAACTGGAGTCCCCCGCGTGATCTCGCATTCAGTTGGTATCTGGTCAGATATGTTCTGTTAGTTGATGTTTAAAATGAATTTTAAATGAGGGAAATGTATTAAATAATTCAAAGGTGCTTTAGCCGGTGTAAGACATTCGAATTAACTGATTGCGCATCATTAGACGGTTTAATTAAATGAGGGGCATTTTTCTTTTTACTCGGAGATTCGTTTACTAAAGTTTGGTGAATATCACATAATATTATTTTATTGTATATATGTTAAATTGGATTTCATTACAGATAGACAAGGACAATAGAAATAACTATATTGTTATTTCAGATCCGGGTTTCTACCCTCGGGCAGGGCAAGGTCGACTCAGTCTTTTATCCCATCAGTGGGTCGATAAATGAGTATCAAGCTTGTTTGGGGACTAAACACTGGGCGTTTTCTCTTCAAACTGACCACCTGATCAGGATATCTGCTCCTGCACTTCAGCGCCCAATGGTCCCATTGACTGAGATGGCCCTCATGGTCTTCTGCGCAACTGAGTTGAGTTGAGTTTTATATTGCTATCTAATTTTATTATTACTGCTGAATTAAGGCTACTACAAGGGAGTCATAATTAACCTTTGACGATACTCTAAGGTAAACCATAAATTTATGAAATCCATCACCAACAGCTCTCGTTTTCTTTTTATGGCCACGGAAGCCGGGTGGTCGTGGTCACGAACTCATGCCTGGCAAATCGTGAGCTCGAGTTTTGGTGCCACTGAAAACTCGTCGTGTAAAGAGGATGATGTGCGTTAAATCCGTCGTAGTTCTTATTCCTCACGTTGTCGTGTTGGTGAAGTTTGGAGATTGGGGTGTCGCCTTCATCACTTGACTTGACCTGGGTTCGAAAGCATGAGATCTGTCGCCGAAAGCAATCACGTTGCCCAAGAGTGCAACGGAAATACAAGTCTAATCCTTTTTTCCCATACATTTTGTACCACTTTTATTTTCTCATTCTTTAATAAAGAGATAAGCTTACTGAGAAATTATTTCAATTATTTTGATATTTCAGCCTATTTTTCAAAAAGTTGTGTGTGTATAGTCTTTTCTATTATAAAACTACAAAGGTTTACGTAACGGAATTGTAACTTAAATCTCATTTGAAGCTTTCGAATTCTGACTTCAATCCTGGGACATCTTAAGGTATGGACCAACTGGGCCCGGGCTAAGGGTCTCGGCCAAAATGGGGATCTCGTCTCGTTTTTGACTCAGCCTTAATAAGATCATGGTTCGAATAATTGCAACGGTCAAATATTTTTCTCGAATATATTCCGAAAAACTGGGAATTTCGGACGATATGTCAACTGGCTACATGTGATGACCATCATCTATGTATAGGCCAAGACCTACCACCATACACCATCATTATTCATTCAGTCAAAAGGTGGCAGTCGGTCGAGCCGGTTTGTGCGATTTAAGTCATGCACACTTTTTTGTTTCGGGTTATTGTTTGTGCGAGTATTTGACAACGTATGCTATGTACTGTCTACTTTTAAGTGTCATAGTTGGAGCCTACATTTGTGTAGGGGCTGTTGACAATACCTCACACTGTTTTTAGACAAAGTTTGGTAAGCCACTACTTTAGATATTCATTCTAATACCTGATCGTCATTTACAGTTGACCATGCTATGCAAACTTTTAAACCGCATTGAAAAAATAGCTCCCCGAAAGAGTTAAAGCGGATAAAATCTCTCATTTTTTTAGAGTACTTTACAGAGTTTTAAATAAATAATCCACTACATAGATAGATCAATAGTCATTATGGAGTTGGATGTGTATTATGTATGCATAGACAATTAAAGAATTTCCCCGAATTTTTTGTCTTCAACGAAGCAATTAACTATGATTAATTTTGTTGTTCTTCAAAAAGTGTTAATAATTATAACACCACCCATTGCATGTTACAAACAAATTTAAAAAACAATTAAGCAGGAAACATTTTAATAGAAGAACCACCGTAATCAAGCAATCATCTTAAGAGAGAACAAATTAAAAGGTGAAAGCTTAGACATATATTTATTCAAATCAGAGATAATTTGCATTGTTCAATCTAGTCTTTTCCTACTAATCATTTGAGTGGGCTTACGTTATTAGTCACGCGAACCATTTACGTTCTAGCTGAAGTTTCGACTCTGTAAGAGGTTGCAATTAAAGTTTCGTATCAGGCATGAAAAATTAGCTCTTATTACTTCTCTTTCGACCTTCAGTCACATAAATTTACTCATTTTTTTCTTATCTGAAGCAAGTTATTAATGCTAATATATTTGCCACATATCTCATAACCTTTCTCTTAAATTATACATAATTTAAGAGGATGGTTATACCACACTCATTCAAATGTCATTAAAATTGGCTGTCCTGTATGTATGGTAAAATCGGGCTTAAAGTTAACAAATTGATTTGGCTTTTCCTTCTTCCCATAGAACCCTTTTCGAATACTTTCCTATATTTCACGCTTTGACCCATATTATTCAGAAAACTGTTTACTAATTATTGTTTTATTCATAATATTGCAAATAACTCTTTTAAAATTAGAAATTATGCGCTTTCTCTCTCTGAATTTCTATTTCTAGTTAGTATGGCGTTTTCATAAATTATGTGGTCAAAATGTCAATTTGCATGTATGAATAAAAGACCTTGAATGAGATGTTTCATTAAAGATTATAATAACCCTTTTTTTTTGTTAAAATACTGAGTCATGATATATCATACATTTAGAGTACAATGTAAGCAAGCAACTATGAGGTAAAGAACTTTTTATAGCTTCGACCTAAATGTAGCTTCCTATAAAGGATATAGAGGGAAAAATTATGAAGTTATAAAGTTGTGCACACGAAATTAATAACATCTTTTTTTTTGTCTTCATTTTTCTTCATTCGCGGTTTATTCAATGATGTTTGCAATTAAGCTTCATTGTTTTAATGTTTCACGAAAATTTCTTAATTAATAGTTTTTACTTAAAAAGTACTTAAATTTCATTAAAATACAAATAATTTGATTTTTGACATTGTTAGTTGGACAATTATTTTTCATCTTTCGATGGGTAGAGTAGTAAAGATTCAATCAATTTTTGCAGCTACTGTGTGTCCCAAATTTTTAACAACTTTATAAAAGTGTTCATAAGGAAAGATTTGTTTACCTTTTAACTGCCATGTCCGAGATTATCTCGGTCACGGTAGTAGTGCTCCAAAATGCCCTACCTGAGTATTGTACGGGGTAATTTTTATTTTAAGTGCATCTTATTTTTATACCCAAATACATATAGAGAGAAGTTTATTTCGGCTTCATCTCTTTGTCAAATCCAAATCTATATCGGGAGAAGTTAATTTGGGCTCACAAAACCACATAAAACTGAATTACTGAACTACTATTAGGTATTCATTTTTATTTATTTACTAATTTTTCAGAAAATATTGCTCCACTAGAAGTGAATTTTACCACTATTACGCTATGTGCAGCCACCTCAAACGAATATGCAGCTACTACAAACTTTAAAAATTTTAATGCATACATTCAAAATATCAAATTTTAACTTCAAAATACAATTTATTTTGTACTAAACATTTAATTTTCGCAATAAAAAAAATTGACAATTTAAGTACCTAAATCATCAAAATAACTTGACATTGAAAAGGTTAAGTATTGTAATCGTGAAGAAATATATTGATCAAGGACTTTCCGGGGCATCATGTAAATGGTCTTGACAATTAAATTTTCACTTTAAATTCAGTTGAAATAAGAATTGTATGTATGTGTGTGTTCCGAATATACAGAAATATTTTTTTAAACTAACTCTATTCAGAACCACCTTGTGAAGGTCCCTTTGGACCTCACTTTGAGAACGAGAATAAGTTGGAGTCATATAAGAGCCAGTAGCTATTTTTATAAATAACTTTCTTTATTTGGTTATCTTATCCAAATAGAATCAAAGACTTATTAACAAAAATATCTAAATAGTATTATGAGGTTTAATAAGGGTCTTTCCTTTAAATTAACTTAAATATTTAAGGATCCAATTAATTAACAATTAGAATATCGATTACGCAAAGATTACCACGATAAGAGATCCCAGAATTATATTCTATAATGTTCCTATTGAACATTTAACTTTAATCTCACTCCTAATATAAAACTTTAATGATACTTTAATCAATATTTACCACACTGCAGTTCAGCTCAGCTTTTTCGGAGATTTTATCCTCCTAGAAATCTCCAATAATATATTTCTAATTTCACTATTATAACTTCTTACTTCAATCTCTCTCTCCTACTGCTCTAACTTTACGATTCCGTTTGACTTAAATACTTTATCTAATCTGCATAACAAGGAATCCTGTCCCCTTTTTGGAGCTGATTGGAAATAGGTAGGGAATTAAATTTCCCTAAAAAAGACGACTCAGAAGGTTAGTGATAAAGTTCCGTATAGATTTGCCACAACTTGTATCTCGATCTAACAATCGCAATGACACCAAACGTAGCTGTAGACTAATGACGACACAGAAAATAGGATACTATAAAAACAAATTCCGAACTTTGTTGAATGGGGTATTTATGGCACAGTACAATTAAAAAAAATGTTACAAAAAGGGAAAAAATAGTAACACATTCAAAATATAACAGTGAAATGTTAAATTTTGTTCACTACATTCACTTCCCTGGCGAGGAATTGGGCTACATTCAAACATGGTCGTCATTCTCAAAGACTGCCTTTGCACATTTCCTATGGCCGTACGAAATATGTCACAAGGAAAATTTCACACTCTCTGTGATATGTGTACCAACGATGGATTCCTGTGACGCGTAGACGATTGCATTTGTAACATTTGTTATCGCCTCTTCTGACACAAGTTTGCATCCTCTGCTTGGACGAATTGTTAGTGACTCTATTTCTAAGAACTTCTTAATAATTACTTTCAAAGCTTAAAATGATTAAGTCCCCTTACGTAACTTCTGTAAGGTTCTAGGTTCACAAGGAGCTGTGGAGGATTAAGAAAATATAGCTTTACCAACAATGCCCATTCTGGTAAAGCGAATTTTATATTCACATGAGCTGACTCACTTCATCTAAGAATACTATTCTTCGGAGCTGTCGATAAATTTTTGTAGCCTAAAATACTGGCGCGGTTATTGCAAATGAATGCATAAATTTGGATTTTATTTTCATACCCGTGTTTTACGCTGATTATCGGTTTGATAAACTGCAACAGCTCTATTAATATCCCATGGGTGATTTTGAAACCATTTTTATTTATCCTGCTTCCCATGTCATTATTAATCTCCACACCAAGTTTGGTGACATCACGATTCTTAGATCGAGCTAAAGATAGATATGAATAGTGTCACTTCCCAAAATCCCCCTGTATTCAAGAAAGGTGTGACGTCTTACGCGTCTTTTCTTTAACAAGTCCTTTGGGTTCTTTGGGCCAGAATTAATGGCAACTCTTTTCCAACCAAATCTAAGAAACGAGAAGTGAAGAGATGCAAATAATATAGGATAAATATAAGATATTAGAGTAAGCGGGATGGCAATGTAATGGTAGTGTAAAGGAATGTTAGACAATTGAGGTGCGTTGCGGTATTGGATGATTATTGAAGTTCGTCATTCAAAGATACAAGTTCTACGTGTCGTGGATAAACATATTGGTGATCGATTAGAAGTTAAACGTAAAGCTACTTACCACTGTAGATAAAGACAAGTTTATTACAGAATAATATAAGGTAGGATTGATTACTTATTATTATTATATTTGAAGATTAGGTGGTTCAATTATTGAGATAGGTCTGAATTATATTGTGTGTTGCGTCATCATAGATTCTCTCATTCATTTAATAATATTATATTTGTTCAAAGTTTAAGTTGAATATATCTTAATAAAGTCATATTAAGATAATGTTTGATCCGAGTTCTTACGATAACCCTACATCTCTAGCTCACGCTGATACTTCGAGGGATGTACTCCCAAGGGGAGGAACATCACAAAGGTCGTATTATCACCTCATATAATATATAGGTTAAAAATGAAATTGAATATGTAAGCTGAATTCACAGTTTTGAAGCTACTTAATCAATATTACTTATCAATATATATTCATCTATTTCTTCAGTGCTAATAATTTCCTTTTATAATTATTTTTTACGCATGTTTCTTTTCCTTTAAACTATGGTATATCATCATAACATGTTTCAGGTCTTGATTTTTTCCAGGCTTTATATAATAGCTCCTTCTAGACAAATTTTATTGGTTTTGACCATTTTAATTCATGTTATGAGCATTGAAAAAGCAAGTTTGTCTTAAGTATCTTCTTTACTCTAGATTCTTTTAACATTAAATTTGACCATAATATGACTGATGTACTGTAATTATATATATATATATATATATATATATAATTATATATATATATATATATATATATATATATATATATATATATATATATATAATTATTTAGTAGTCACTACATACTATGTTTAATTGTACAAAAAGAATTCAAGTACATAAGGTAATCCAAAGGTATGTACAGTTCTTTGTATGCATTCCAAGGATGTGTAAATAAGAAATAGAATCACAACGCATTTTCAACATTGGTACATGTTTCTTATGCTTCATCCTGAATTGGTACTTTGCCATTGCTTGTGGTTGCACGTATATTTGAGTAGATTAACTAATTTACTTGTTTGCTTATTTAATTATTCTAAATTTCTATTGATACTTTATGTTCTTAAGAGAGAAATATATCAAAAAAGTATATCCCAAGGAAAATTACTCATTTTTTATACGGAAATAAAATCGTGTCAAATCTCTTTTAACCACACAAGCGCTTTAAGAACCTATCGATTGTAAGGAAATATTTTGTTTTTACATAGAACCTCACACAATTGCTTTTTCTTAAGTTATGGTCTCAGTTTTTGTTCTGTCGTGTGACTAGTGCGTGATTTGGAACATTTTTCAAACCGTGAAAGATTACGGAAGGAAATAAATAGGCTTTCCTTAGAGTTAATAGTTAGGTTATTTCAAAGGATTAAGACTTACCCTATTGTTGGGAACTAATTAAAAGTGATTTTGTTCGCAATGAAATTCGATTCTTAGTCCTGGTTCTTAAAATTTGTCACGTAAGTTGCTTAGTCTCGGTTGTAATTAAAAATAAATGCGAGAGTAGAAGGATTTTTGCTGAGGTTATTTTTGTGTGTAGAAAAATTGGTTATGATATTCAGAAAAAATACTTTATGGATATCGGAATTCATTTTATAGAGAAGTTTCACTGTTCCTCTAGTATATATAAACAAATATGTGAGGTAATTGTTAAGTACCTGAACTAAGCTTTATATGAGCTATTATGGAATAAAAGATATATTCTTTGTATTGTAAGTTAAATTATGAATAAAACGAATTCAATTGTTGTAATTCGTCTTTAAGAAAATACAAGTATGTTTCTAATGAGAGCCTTAAAAAGCAGAACTTACTGTATGATATTTATTCATTTCCTTCTATTTTGTGCTGTATATACGTTTACGCGTATATACGTATACTATAAAATAAAATATGTATTAGAATTCAAATTTATGAATAAGTATCTATAAAATCAGCTTTCAGTGCCTTTACTAGATTCTTAGTTACTAATAATTGACGAATATAGAATTTAAGTTCCTTTAGCATCAATATTTTTGTAAAGCAACTATTGTTTTTTTTTCTTATGAATTTAACTTTTTTTTCTGTAGAAATTATTTTAAATTTATTCCAGAATTGGTAATTTTCAAATGGCAATTCCTACTTTAGATTCAGTAAGGGAAAATACATCAGTTAGAAGCAGAGCACAACATTACTTTTCTCTAAAATTTGTGCTGAATCCCTGTTTATTTCTTTAATTGATTCTCTCGAAAATGTCCAGGTTCGGACAAAGAAAGAAATCAAACTAAGAAAATCGTTCTTTATTCTTAAAACATATTCATAATAGCTCTCGATTTGAGAAAAATAGAAAAAGTAAGCCTCTACTTGAAGTAAAAGGAATAGATATGTGTACTGAACTTAATTAAGGAAAGAGATATTTATGTTGTAACTACCACAAAATCAACGACTGTAAAAGCGTAGAAAAGAAGAAATCTGCCCTAAAAGGACTTCGCCTTAGTCGGTGTTCTTCTGATCTAAACTACTCTCTTCAACGCAGTCTGTCGTTTCTCCTTCAACTTCTTAACGAGAAAACTTATAAAGCAAACAATAAATCGCAGCTCTTTCCAACTCTTAATTAATTGGAAAATGAACGTGGGTTCACTGAAAAAGGTAGAATCGATAAAACAGAATAAAATCATATAAAGTGACTTAGTAAAAGTACACAAGAGCAAAGCTTCACTCTTAACCTCACATTAAGTCGCATGTTTTCTTGAAATACCTTGAACTGAAGATACTAATTGTTGTATACGTATTAAATATTATCATATTGGATAAACCCTTATCCCTTCATGAAATTAGTAATTATACTTTGTTTAAATTCTTCTGCCAAAACTCTGCAGTTGCTATCATATGATAGTGAAACACTGCTCTCTCTCTCTCTCTCTCTCTCTCTCTCTCTATATATATATATAAGATGAATCCGTCTGGAAAATATCCCACACATCGCACGAACAATGTTTTATAGCAATTATTACGACGGCTTTTAAGAAATCAACACGCAACACATGAGTCATATAAGTACTGCCTGATCAATAAAACGGTTGGTGATTACTTTACATATAATACTATAACATGCTGAGATAGGGTTCAGCGATTTTTGAGAATCGCTTTTTACTCTGAACAAGGCATTAATTACTTGAAGAGCCTATTTTTCCCCTGCGTTTTGAACATATGAGAAAAGAAAAGAAAAAACATTTATATTGTAGTACTATGAGTGTAGTAGATTACAGAACTAGAATTCGTAAATATACGTGTTTACCTTGATTGTAATACTGCCTTGCATTGTTACAATTGATTTGAATAGTAATAACATTCATCATCGTTGTTGTGTTGTGCCCAATCCTTCAAGATCTAGTGGCTGCTAGATCAGATCCATGAGACCATTAACCCTAGCAAAGTCCAGCACCAGAAGTGGACTCACATGGACATCTTCCAAAGCGAACCCCAAACAATCGAGGGTATGTTCAGGGGAAGCCGGCAATAGGTGACACTTGGGACAAGTCTGGAAAACCTTACGGCCAGATTCGAAGGTCATGCACTTCAAATGCCCACTGAGCAATCTGGACACAGCCGTTTTATCATTTCTGTCTCCATCAAATTCCAAAACACCCCCAGGGCTTTTCCTACTAATCCCGGGATGGTCGGGAGGGGCAATCCAGACTTGCTTGTCCTTAATTTTCATTAAAGAGTAAATCTCTCTATATGTGAGTGCATAATCAGTGGTCGCAGTCTCAGAGCAGCCTCTTTTGGCCAAGAAATCCGTGACTTCATTTCCAGGGGCGTTAACATGGGAAGGGATCCACTGAAAGTGGACGTCTCTATATTTTGCTATGGTTCTGAGCTTATTGATTATTCGAATGCTCACGTGGTCATCCACACGAGTCCAGTCCTGTAGGTGTTGAATGGAGCTTCGGCTATCTGTAAGGATCCAAATGTTGCTAGATTCAGTTCTGTTGGAGATGGACTTTAATCCCTCGTCTATAGCAATTAATCCACTTCTGAGGACTGAGCAGCTTACTGAATGGCGTCTAGAAAGCCCGATAAAAAGCTTCTCGATGAAGGCACCGCTCCCTGTGCGATTTGACTCGTCTTTACTACCATCGGTGTGTATCAATAGGGCATCATTTGGAATACCATTCATGACCTCGAGAGCAAGCTGTCGTAGGTATTGGGGCACATTCATCATAATGGAAGACAATAGTATAAAGTAAAGAATTTTTCATTGAAATCCTTAAATTACTGAACGTGTATTTACTAGCTAAAGCATCGTTAAGTAGTTTTCATATTAACTGATTTGCTAATTAAAACATCTTAAAATTGATACATATCGATAAACAATAAACACATACATCGCTGACTAACTCAGCATTTAAATTCAGTTAATCAAAATTGACTGTTAAGTGTTTACTTTTTTATTATTGTCTTGTTCTCGACATTAGACTTATAAAATGTCGAATAAGGATTGATTTATTTTCATAGAAGGCCAAGGAGACTTAAACTATTTTACAATTAGATTAAAAAATTAGATCGAAAAATATTTTTAGTCTTTGAATATGAAACAGAATCTCGTTTGCAGTACATTCATCAAACTTTTCCTCCCCATATAAGGACTGCAATTTTATTGAAAATATGTGATGCATTTCACATATATTTCACAGAAATAGTTTTATTACTCTTTCAGTAATTGGACATTGCTTTCTGTAATAACTCGAAAGTGAAGTGAATCAAAAAAATTTATTCTTTCTTTCTAAATATCTTTGAGATCCCAAATTTAAAAAATTACAGCTTTTCAATGATTAATCGCTTAACCGATCAATTTTTTTACCCTAGATGATTCCGAAAAGGGCACACTTAATTATTATGTATAACTTAACACACCATACTTATAGAATTAAAAAACAAAATAATTTTATTTTAATTTTAAATTTAAAATTTGTACGCTATTTTTTATTTTACAGTTGTTGAACACAAAAAACCTTTAATGTGTGTTTTCTTTTTGTAAGTGCACTCTGCATACTATGAGGAATGTTTCCTATATCTAAGAAAAATTGTCATGCTCGTACTTCTTCAAACAGTTGAGGTATTTGTATGTGAGTGAAGCATAGTGTGTAATACTAAGTCTTGCATTGAAATCAGGACAGAAAAATCTCGTCTCTTTTCGGATTATCTTTCCACTTTCATTTCTTTACAAGCAACAAACTGCACGTTGTCTTGTCTAAATGACTGCTTTCAGTAATTCGGTCACTGAGATCAAATCTAAATTCTAGCAGTGTGTTTCGATGTCTTTTTTTTTTGCAGTAAACGACATATAAGTTCCATATTGCAATGTAAAAAAATGTGGAAAAAAATCTTTCTCTAATATATTTCTTCCTCCTCTTAGATAATTTCAAACCTTGCAAGAAACGTTAATATCATTGAATGGTTCATCTAAAGCAGAGGTGGGCAGACTTTTCCAGGGTGCGGGCTACTTCTAATTTTTCCAAGATGTGTGCGGTCCACCCAATGTCAGTGGCGCACATAAGGTGGGGGGGGGGACAATGGTCCAGACCCAGCTCCATAGCCCTTGTGATTTTTTACCGATTGATTTTTATTCCATGTATACAGTACGATAAGCTTAGTTAAGTAATTATTATTAATATTTTTTTATTATTTAATGCTGAGTATTTTTATTTAGTAATTTATTTTTTACTGATTTTTGTTCCCGAGAATCTACAAAATTAAAAAAATATTTGGCTGAGTATTGCGGTATGACACCAGAATAGTAGACTTTCGACCCGCGACCACTCCCCCCTTGAAAAATTCTTGTGGGCGCGCCAATGCCCAGTGTCGTAGGTGTGGTGAGGTTGGAAAAGGTCTACAATATTTATAATAAATTAATAGCAAATACGGAATATGTATTTACAGAACTAAAATAAAAAACTAACACTTTTAAAACCACGTTTTAAGCAAAACGTAAAATACACAGGCATAATAACAAGAACCACAAATGTAATAATATCAAATGATGCATTTATTAACAAACAATTCAAAATACGTAAAAAATAAAACCTTTTTTATAGTCAGTAGAAGACTTAGTCTGCACATACTTCAACCAATCTTGAATATTTCTATATATAATTATTAACTGCTAAAATCTTCAGGCAGTCACCCCAAAATGTCTTGGCGGTCTGCGGGTCGATCGTGATCGACGTAATGCCCACTTCGGTTTTGAAAAATAATCCAAATAATCAATAGACAGTTCTGAATCTGTATCCGAATTTAGTTTCACACGAAAAAAAAAGTGGGTTTCCCATAATTTCAAAAAGACAACTGCACCCAGCGGAATGCAAAAGAATTGCGTATAAAGAAACACGAATTTCAAGGATCTAAATTCCTGATTTTATCAAAGAAATTCTACTCTTCACGACAAAGAAAAGGCCAGGTTAAAAGCGTTTCAGAGCCCTAGACAAACTGTGTGTGTGTGTGTATCACCTTTTCAAAACACTAGCACAAAATATCACTATAGGAATAAAAAATACGCTCAAATCAAAGAAAGAAAATATCAGTGCCCGTACGCTGTATGGGCAAACTGGTGAAGGGGTTAAAAATCAAAGGAAAACATTTTTTTCCCCTTATATCCAAGTTTTAAATAACTGTGAGTTGTTTCAATTTATATCCATAATTTGGGGAGAGGGATTGCTCTAAATCAAGTTATTTGTGTGTTTAAAATTAATATTAATCACTCTCTGTTCATAAAAAAGTTGCATAATGCTCTAAAACTATAATCACTGCGTCTGAAAATTTAAATTTTCATTTAGTAAATGTTTGTCATTTTTGAGTATATTGAAAGAAAATAATTATTACCTCATTTAAACTATTTTTAGCTTTACCATTCGTAACGTTAAGGAATACTTACGTTACGAATATGTACGTTATGGTATATGTAAGCATTATACCGTGAAAATTGTTTAACACAAAACTGAAGCGGCTGAAATATTTTTTCGTGTTAAAAGAATTTCATGTTAAGGGATATTGCAAAAAAGTAAACCATATATCAACAAAATTAAGTTAATTAGAGTTTATTTCATTTACATAGTTATGTATATATGCATATATTTAGTAAAAATCAATGAAACAAAAACATTCACAAGAACTTAAAGAAATTAAATACACACTTTTTTTTTTAATTTTTAAAAAACAAAACACTTATTCCGTTTTTGGAAAATAATCTGATATTTTTCTTAACATTGTCTTTTTTAGCTTTAAATTGTCAACAAATTGTTCAACATCGTTCATTTTGTAATTCATTTTACCATTGGAATGTGTGTCTAAGTAACTCGCATACTTTTCACGACGTTCCTCATTTCAGATGATGTGGGAACAAGAGCTGCAATATTCATTTCATTTGTATCGTTGGAATCTGCATCAATGATATTTTTCGAGCTTTGAGTAACCTTCAAAATGTCTTTGTCTGCCATCATTGGGGTTATACCCACATTATCATCACCTACTGCAATGGATTCTTCCGATAATACAACAGAACAGTCCAATCCGGCTGGTGTTTTCTGTATTTTATCCATCCCCACAAAGGAAATATTTTTGTGTTAAGCGATTCTCGTTTCGTGCTAAGAGAAAATAATGCATGAAAAACATAATATTTGTCGGGACCGTTGTATTTTTTCGTGTTAACCGATATTTCGTCAAACGTTTTCACGTTTAACGTATTTCACTGTATTTTTTTTCTTTCATTATCATTCCCCCCTTTTAAGAAAAATATTAAAATAAAATGGTGTAACAACTTTGTGCAATTCCTCTCAACACTTAAATGCTATCATGCATGAAAATTATCTACGTTTCGTGACTTCCGTGACAGAGTTAAAAGCAGGAAAGACTCCGAAAAAAGGAATAACTGTTTATTCATATAAAGGGATGAACAAAATCTAGTAGTCAAAGAAATTAAAGAGTTCGCTCTAACGAAAAATCAATCTTTACAAGTACCTTTTAAGCATGACAATAATCCAAATTGCTTCTTAGATGTTATATACACTTAAAGAATTTTATTACTTTTATTCTTTTTCTTTACTTTCAAGTAAAAATTATTCTATTATTGAAGGATACAAATTATGTATGAAACAAAAAAAATGCAAAAGGTTAATGATGTATGTAACAAAAATATATTTTGCAAATAATTACGCCCAAAAAGGAATATGCCTTTATTCACTGGCGTAGCTATTTCTGAGTGGGCCCTGTATCAAAATTCCTTCACTGCCCTTTTTTAGATATGCGAGCCCTGTTAGCGGGGCTGTAGTTACACATGTTGGGGCCAGTGGCGTAACGTACACTCCCCCCTCATTGCAGGGGGAGGTAGGGACTCTAGGGAGCCCAAAGCTTGACTGACGCAAAGTGCGTATTTGGGCTTGGAGCCCAAAACCTGAGGTTTGCAAGGGGTCCTAAAATTCTCTGTTAAGCCACTGAGTGCGGCCCCTGTAGCTTTCGAGCCCCGTATCATTGATACGGCTGATACGGTGGTAGCTACGCCCCTGCATTTATTTTTCTAGCTTATAAATTATCGGTTATTTTACACAAGATGTTTCTAAGAGACAATATAAAATTGGTTAATATATATTTTTACAAATTAAGAATGAATATATTTAAATCATAGCAAAGTCAGATTTTGCCCCCTCCCCCCAAGTTGGATTTTACGAAGAGTAGGTACTTGGCGGCAGTCAGGCTTTGGGCCCCCTAGAACCCTGACCCCTCCCCTCGATGCGAGGGCTGCGGGGATGTACGTTACACCATTGTGGGATCCATGAGCTTTAAGTGGGGGTCTACGATAAAGGCTCTCATACAAGATCGCAACTTAAGGTATCTCCCCGACTGGTTTAAAATCACCATTTTCATAGAAAAAAAATCCTAAACTTATTTTATAGTCTATTTTTGTAGCCTGTTTTATAAGCTTTCTAAGACTGTCGTACTTTTAATTCTGAGTCAGAAAAAAAGTTATAGCTGTTTTTGTTTGAGGTAGTGTGACCGGAAGTGTGAGTTTTAGGTTGATTTTCACCGGCAAAATGAGATTTTTATTCATTTAAAATATTTTAACGAATTCTTTTTATGTTTAGTAAACTTTATTTCACTTCATAAATGTTTTAATAGATATATTTTGCTTTAAAATAGGCAACAGTTAACTGATTACAATGTTGGTTTTGATTTAAACGAGTTGCTATCTTTTTATCATTTGTGTTCAAAACTGGATATCTTTATAACTTTTTTATTAGTACTTTTTATATAGAGTTATAGTTATTTTTAATTAAATTAAAGTTGTCATTCTAAAAACAAGATCAATGAGGCCAAAAAAAAAACAGATTTCCAGAGAGCAGTATTTGTTGGAGAAACGTCGATAGAGAAATATCAACGGATCTTCCAAATTCAGTCATTAATACTATTAAAAAGATTTATAAGGAACTTTGCGATCAAAATCTCCTAAAAAAAGGCCTTCACGGGAAAGCTCAGAACTGCAATGAAAGTCTTAACAATGTAGTGAGGAGTATAATCCCGAAAGACAACTTTGTTGAGCAACAAGCACTCCGTTTAAGGAATTATACCGCAATAATACTTTTTAATTCTGGTTTTGCTGGTCTATTACCTCTACTTCAAAAGTTGGGAATGAAATTATGTTCCGAAATGATAGGATATTTTTGGTACCTCGACAAAACGAAAATTAATGATTCTACGAGGCATTCTAAACCAGATAAGAAACTGTCTCGTAATAAAGATAGGCCCTTCAAAACTGTAAAGTTTGAAGTATGAGGTTCAGAAAGGCACAACATACAAATCTGGAGAATTTTAAAACCTTCCCAAATCATTAAAAAGTTTTATTGCAAATATAAAACTTATTTTGCATTTTGTGAAGAATGTTATTTTTGAACATAATGGTCAACGGTAAAAGTGATATTTCTTAAAAGAAAATGAAATATTCTTATGAAATTTTTTGAGTTTGTTCTTTGTATTATAATGAATGCTTTCTGCTAAAAACTAAGGGTAATTTTTCAATTAAGGTATTTTTTTATGTAATTTTATATGAAAAAAAAGTTTTTTAAGAAAATTCTGGGTTTTTTCCATCTCAAACACCTGTATTTCATAATTTTACTGTAGAATTTGAGGTTTTTTTTAGTATAAAGCATAGTTAAACGTTAAATAATTGTATTCCTGCAAATATTTTATTTATTTTTGTGATATATATATATATTTGAGTTGTTTGTGTGTGTGTGTGCGCGCAAAAGAGCAATTTTTTGTAATATTTTGGTAGAAATTTCTCAATATTTTGAAAAATAAGCTTTTGAAAAATTCTTCTTGCTGTAATTTCATAGTTTTGCAGCATACTTAATTAAAAAATAACAACTAAATGATTATTTAAGTTATATTTTAGAAAATTGTCTCCGAACCCAGTCGGATACCTTAAATTTTAAAAGAAAATTTAACCTAATGGAAACCAGATTTTGCCTATTTAAAAGGTTCATTTACTAAATTTAATGAGGTTCATTTGCAGTTATATAAGGTGGCAACATAAATTTTATTAAAACAAGGACCATTTTTGCCAGAATTAAGCTGAAGGAGTATAATATTGGACGTCACGAATTTTCCCAGTTTCTCAATTGGCCTCAGACAATCCACCGAGAAAGGGACGTTTTAACCTACGTTCAACATTTAAATGCCCTTGATCCAGATTTGAAACTAAATCTCAGAATGCATTGATTATATATATATATATATATATATATATATATATATATATATATATATATATATATATATATATATATATATATATATATATATATATATATATATATGGTAATCACCACAGTACGCGATGAATTCATATGGTCATAATGAAAAAAAATTGTCATATTACAAGAGAACTGTTCGGAATAGGCAGTAACAGAGATCTTAAAGTAAAGTTTAGAAACGGATGTCAACAATTTTGGTTCTAAGCAAACATATCTGTTATTTAATATGAATTATGGAGTATAATGAGAAGTTTTTAATTGCTAGTTTCAGCGCGGCTGCCAATCTACAAAAAGAAAAAGGAGAAAGAAAGCAAAAGACTGGACACACACACACATTACTAACAGAGTAGATTTAGGGTTAAACCTGACAAGATTTATGCCAAAAGTTGAAAATTAGTCATTGAAGCATCAGATTCATCCCTCCCATTGTAAATATTTGCTTGTTGATAAGTTAATTTATGTATTAACTAAATTTTAATTTAATATGTGCTTCTTAAGATTTAAACACTATGCTTCACTACTGTTAGAAATTAAATTTTTTTAAAGTAACTCTGTACCAGCTGTCAAAAACACATTTAAGTTGATAAATTTGCAAAAATTCAATATTGCGTAAGCAGAGGCGTATCCAAAACCGAAAAACATGGCAAGGTCTATGAGACAAGAAAGTCTGGGAACCTCTGGTTTAAACAATGAAACTTCAAAATCTGTTTCACTAAAACGAAGTCTTACTCTCAAAAAAGACGAAAACACATGAAGGCAAACTTCCTACAGATAAACCCCCTCCCCAACGTCAAATGATTAAAATGTGCAAAAAGCAATAATCACAGAAAAAAAAAAGAGTACAGCTAATTTGACGCACACGCTGGTCCAAATTAGCCCAGTTTGAGGCATTTGCCAAACTCTTCACCCCTGAGGCAACATCCAATCGTCCGAAATCATGCCGTAGAAGGTAGGAGGGTGGTTCAAAAGTTACAACCACTTACGAAAACGTAGATCTCTACAGCGCGCTGTTGTACACCTGTGTCAATAGCAAGGCGTTTGCATTATAATTATAATAATGATGATACTGAACGAGCTGTTGCAATCCAGTCGGCCCAGTTATCATTACTGAAGCAAAAGAAACTGTTATGATGACCACATTGGGGTAAAACTTTGTATATAAAAAAATTACCGATCTGTATGCGAGCATAGCTTCTCATCAAAAAGAAATGCGAACTGGTATAATTAAGTTTGGGGGGATGGACATCAACATGAGCTTTTGTGTGATGGGGATCTGAGATAAACTAAAATTGGCGATTGCGGATAGATCTCAGAAAGTTCATGATGCACAGAAGGTGTTGAAGTCTCATTAAAATTCGGTGATTGTTCGTAAAATTATAGCTATTTATTCTTCGCCATTGCATATTAGCTTTGCTCTACCAAAAGTCTGTAAAGAATTGAAGAGAGACAAGTGTAGTTCACACAATTGTTGTTGATTTATATGAAATATATCATTTATGTGAGATGAGTATGAATTTTAATTTGCTTTAAACCACTGATGTAATCCATAGTAGATCCACAGAAAGATTAAATTCTCTAGATCTATCCTGATTGTAAAAAAAAAAAGTAAGGAATACTTCTTGTATAAGACATAGATTACAGAGTGGAGAGCTTACAAAAGAAGTATAGCATCTTATCAAAAGTGATTTTAATTCTGTTGCCCATATTGTATTTCTCAGCAAGGCAGTTATGGCAGTTTTACTCCGACGGTTTTTAGAAGGATTAAGTTTCAATGTTAATGTTATATTTATTATATAAAGAGGCTATTATAAATTTGAAGATTAAAATTTCGGTGTTTTGCATTATTCGTTTTGGAGAGTTTAAGGGTTTTACTTAAAAGCATATTAAAACACAAATCATAAATTGCGTTCATGAGTAAACTCACCCAATTCTATTTTTTAAGATTTACAGGCAACTTTATAAAAGAAGGGGGAGCAGAGAAACATGTTTCTACAAAGAAAATGAAAAAAAATGAATCACACACATTATTTGCTATGGTTTTTAATAAATTCTTTATAGGATACTCTCATGAAGGAAATATTAGAGTTTTAATAAAAAAGCAAGCATCTCTCTCTGTTTAATTATTCCTCAAAGTTAATATTTTTATTGGTAGCAATACCATCAACCCGATTTTAAAGTTATGTAACACTAGAGGTTGCACATTAAAATACAAGACAAGCATTGATGAAAAGCTAATGCAAAATCGGATTTGATTTGATTTTTAATTTACGTCGCACTTTTGGCGACGAACCTCACAATTTTCAACCATTCTCAAGTGACGGAAGACAACACCTGAGCTGACACCCACCTTTCCGAACTTCCACTCCACGCCAATGGAAAAACTTTGAGCCTCGACAGATTTAACGTGAATCAGCTCTCCTACAAGACAGGGTTTTAGTGGAACTAAGTTTCGAAGCCACAAATCGACACCAGTTCATGACTATCACCATTCGAATATTGTGGTCACAAGAATGAACGGAAATTAAAACCGTTAAATATGCCAAATGGCATAAATCTAGAATCTCTATAAGCCATTTAAGTGGCATAGAAAGTATTTCCAGAGAATTTCATTAGTTTTTATTATTTTTTTGTAGGTCCAGAATTCTAAGATTTCGAACTCTTTTAATCCAAATGTTTTTTTTTTAAAAAAGATACTTTATCCATATATGAAATTGTCAGAAACGCAGAAAATAACGTAAATTAAACAGGTAAAAAAAGTTTTTTTTAAAGATAAAGAAAGAAAGAGATGTATATGTAAAAGAAGAAAAATTATACACATTAAAGAAGAAATTCGTGCTGAAACTTCATAACTTGAAAAAGGCGAATCAACCTTTCCATGTGGCACTTAGTAATCAACCCCGTTGTTGCTTTTATACGAGCCCAATCTGACATTAATAGTCACCTGCAGTCGTTATATACCATGCCAAGAAACCACAACGTTAAAAAGTCATAATTACCTAAAAGCGTTTCCTTGCTCGGTTCAAAGACGTTTTATCTCGATTTTTTTTGTAGTTCTTTATTTTCCCTTTTTGCTCTAATCTATCGTAAACTTCCAAGATCTCATAATTGGACATAATTTGACGACGCAGTTGCCTCTTTCCTATCTATATCGAATTTTAAGTATACGCGTCACCCAAGCTCGCCGATTAAACCGAGAACTGATAGATTATGAAATGTTAATAACCGTTGATGGTTAGGAGTTATGAGTACCAAAAACGACGCTTCGTTCTGAAACCCACACCACGAAACTTATTTTTTTCCCTCTTTACTCTTCATTTTTTTTGTGAACCGTTTCTCGTTTTTTACAGATAACGTTAATCTGAATCAATCGAGCTGAAGAGCGGTTTTCGAAAAGTATCCCAAACTCGTGCCAGTTGAATGGTGAAGGGGAGATAGTGGGTAATAATAACAAGGTAGCGTGGCATTGGATTCCTCAATAAAAAATAACAACAAATGATCGATCAGAGTTATCACTCAAAGCCGCAATTCTCAAAACCGATCACTTCTTTTTATTAAAAAAAAAAGGAAGAAATGATCAAATATAGATTAATGGGAAAATTTAACCATGCAGTGACTGACATGTTTGTCTAATTTGAAAATAATCAATGTTTCTTATGTATATGAAAATAATGAATCGTGTTTGATGTCTGAATTTAGAAAAAACGATAGGGGCATTTTAATATTTTAAGAATTGCTTTCATTACAGTATTATTGTATTGAGTTATATTATTAATTATTAATTAGTTATATATACTCTATTCTATTCAAGTATGTATGATATTATTTAAGTAAGTTGAATATTTAAGGGAGTTATGTATATCATTTATAAAAGAGTCAGGTATATTTTATAATTATGATGATTTAAGTTTGCTAGTTCAAAAAGATTTATTTTTAACAATAAATGAAGAAATTAAAATTTCGTTCAATATTTCTGCTTATATAATGTTGTCTCTTACTGGACTTTTAAAATTTTTCTTGTACTTATTAGTATCAACCAAATGTGATTAGAAATTTGCATTTGTGTTCACTTTGTACAAAGTAGATTTTTCTTAAAGAAATTACGTAAATCTAGTGAAACTTTAAGAGGATTCACGAGAGGATTTTGATTTATAACAATATATTTACATTTGAAGCTGCACATAGTACATTTGCTTTAAAAAATAGTTGAAAAAGTCTTTCACCATCTGTAAAATAAAACAAAAAAAAACTTTTGTTACTTTTAATTTTTAAAAACCTAAAATTTTTAATTTTCTAAATTTAGTTTAATTTTAAAAGATAATTAAATTAATTAATTTAATATATATTTATATCACTGTTATTTTTACACTTTTTGAGTTAATTATAAAATTTGATGAAAAAAATTTGATGTCAAGATATTTGCATTTCAGTCAATTAATCAATGTATGTACAAGCAACATTTGTTAATTTTCTTTATTTTTTCCTGTGCACCTTTTTATAGTAAATTCTTAAAACATTTATAAAATATTTTTTAAACAAAATAAATTCAAATCTATAAATATAGAAATCGCTTAACTCTTTTAACATTGGAAAAGACTTCCAATGATCCACATCATTTGTATATATATGACCCATATTTCATTTTAAAACTTAACGTACTGCGCTAGTTGTATCGATTCGCATTGATACTAGTAATTGAAAAGAGCAGAAAATGGCATGTTTTCTGAAATATTACATACATAAAAGTACTGACACCAGATATTGATTTTAAGATGAAGTTACTTCAACATGCAAGCAAATTTGCTACAAATATACTACGCTATAATTTTTTTAAATAATAATTCATAAAGTTTTAATAAAAATCATGAATTAAGCTAGAAAATTATTTCACACTAGAGAGGCTCTAGTTATGTTATGATGTACAGAATTTATTTTTAATAAATTCAAATCACAAAATAACCTATACAAATTTATGTTTAACTTTAACTAACTTCAAGTTATACTCATACAATGTACGAAGATTTAATTTAAGCTAAATTAGCATTTGTATAAATAGAAATATGAAATAAATATATAATGAGACATTGTTAAGGAATGATAAAACGCGAATACAAACAAATACGAAATGCTGAAAAAAATAAAACCGTATTATGAGACCTAAGTAAAAAAAGAATCAACTTTTCCTACGATAAGGTATATTAATTTTCATTCCATTAATGAATAAATTTAAAGACTCGTAGTGATACTGGTTTTATTGAATTTGTGAAATGTTTAAAAGAAAATAACATTTGTAACACTGTTCACAAATATGTCGTTGACACTGTTAATAGGAGAAATGACTAGTGACTAGTCATGACAAGTAACTAGTGTGAAAATTGTAAAAAAAAAAAATAAAATCGTTTACAACCCGGTTTGGATGAATTATATAAACATTTAAACTTCAAATACAGAAAAGAGGCACTTAATAAAAATATTTGTAAGAATAATAATGTAATTACAGTTAATTTCTCCTCATGTTAATCCGTTTTCGGCCCCCTCATACTAATCCGTTTTTTTTTGGGGGATAAATTTTTCCAACGCATAAGTGTATATAACTAACTTAAAATTTCTACTACCAGGACATTTCTTTATAAAGAAAACACGCTTTTCAGTTTCAGAGATAAAGATTTAGACAGTTTAAATTTTCTTCGAGATGAAAAACGTTGAAACATTAAAATAACTTTCATATTTTGCTTAGCTATTATACAATATCTTTAACTAATTATTGCAATTACAAACAATTATCATTGTTAATAATATTTAAATTAATTAAAATGAAAATGTGTGATACTACAATATACTAAGTATTTTATATCGACTTAAAATACATTCTAATAAAACATAATTGTGAAACTTTTATCATAATTTAAAACAGAACTCAGCAGTCTTTAAGCTCTGGCGTGCCAAATCAATATACCAATATGATTCAGCGTGCCACACAATAAAACATGTTTGAAACATTTCGATTCCTACATGCATATTTAGAGAATAGATGCCAATAACACAGATTTATAGTTTTAATATACATTGATTTTGCATCATTTAAAGGGATTCCTTAACATAAAAATAAACTGCATAAAATGTGTCTATTTATTCAACAAAAATAAAAATAATTAAAATTGCGCATATATTAAATACTTTTAAACATATTCATTAAAATAAGAAATGTACAACATAAAATATAAATATTTCCTTTGATTATAGTTAAATAAAAAATAAAAGAACCTATAATGCTTGCACCGCAATATTTTCATATCTCAAAATCAGTGGTATAATTTCATACTCTCAATTTGACACGATTCTGAGTATTGTTAAACAATTTATTTGTGGACTGGAAATATTTTTCTTATAAGGAAATATTTGTTGCTTTTTAGATATGTAGAAGCAAAAGCGCAAAGCAGAGTACAAACAATTTTCTCTCTTCAAACAATTAAATTTCTCCGGCAATGACATTCAATAATTTACAAAATAGCTTTAAATTTAACTTTGGAGTTATCTTTCAGTTTTTTTCGTAATTCCGTAATTGTCTGTATTCTGAAAATATTTGCCAAATAAGGTCTATTGCAAATTTATCAACTTCCATCCACTCAAATACTGCGAAATCTGTGGAGTAGTGTAGAGTGCCATAGGTTGCCGACCCCTGATATAAAACAACCTTTCACGCAAATTGTTCATAATTAGTGGGGCAGTTAACTATTTTGTTATAAAAAAAAGGATCTGACTATAAGAAAATGGTCCCCCAAAAAACAAAACTTACTTCTTTGTATTATCTTTCGTCTTATACTGCAGAATCTATAAGATATATGTTTTTATATTAACAGCTCTCACAATTTTGAATAACAAACAGATGACAGGTACATAAGAACATATACCTCACTTTAAAATCAAGGGATATCCCGTGCATTCTAAAACTGGTAGCTGCTAATTGGAGTAACTTGCTGTAATCATATTTTTATACGGATATTAATCAATTTTTGCTGCATTTTTCATTTTTAAGAATAGATTTAAAAATAATTAGATCTTTTTACAGTTTTCTTTCGATTTAAAGCTTCGAAAAATGCTCCGTGGAGTAAATTTAATCACGTATTGAAAGCTTCAGCTACCGTCTCCTATTCAAGGTGTTGTCCAAGTATAATGTGATTTATCGTTATGTCATTAACTTCCCCAGTAATCCTCCAAAGTATCCACCTAAACCCCTCAGACATACTCGATGGCTTGTCCACCGGTATCACAACAGGATTACTTGATTGAATTCCGACTTGACGCCCGCTGAGGATATACCTCTGTTTTGCTTGTTCCTTTTTCATTATTATTTTTTCTCCTCAGTCTTACACAGTGGAAGAAGCTCGCTTTTTATTCTTTTATTTTTCGAGCAGTAAAAATGAGAAAGAAGAGTAACAACTTTTATCACTGCGGATAATCTATATAGATGAAAAGTCGTAGGCGCCTGTCAAGGAAAGACGTTAATGAAACAGAGGATTTCTACAGATGCATAACTCTCACAGCGTAGACAAGATGTGATAGATGTATAAAGGAAAGAACGCTGATTATAAGCCATCACCAGGTGAGGGTAAAAAAAGTATGTGGGTACCCTTGTATATAGCACATAGCAGATCTTAAAAAGGATGCGTGATTGCTTTGTTCCGATCGAACTGAATGAATTAGCTTTGGTTAGCCAGCTTTAAGCAGGTGTTTCAATCAGTATTTTAAAAGGTAAGACTATGGTTTTAAATAAAAATATGTAGTTTTACTATATATATATATAAATACATAAGTTACTTAAGACATCCAGCTTTATAGAGGTGATACATCACTATTAAAGCGAAAAACACTGAAAAAAAGACGTCGAAAGTAGAAGAATTATAAAATAAATAAAAATGATATTTGTTTTTAAATCTTTGATTATAACTATAAATAAAATATATATTTTCTTTTCTTCTTACTAAAATAAATCGGTTAATCCTATACAGAACATAAAAAAGGAATGTATATGTATTTGTTAATCCTATATATATACATTAGACAAAGCTCTAGCTTTTAACAAAATATATCTTTCATTTGTCAAGTTCGAAATTAAATTTCTTTTTTTAGGATAATAAACTTAATTTTTTTTTACTTGCTATACTGGTGGCATTAAAATTGATGACAGAATTGGTTTCACATTTGTTGACATCAGAAATGGTATTGAATCCGAGCACTTTCAATTTAGAATTCATGATGAATGCCCAGTTTTTGTAGCTAAACTTTTATGCTCAAACTGCACTATCAAATGGATCATTGGACAAAATAGTGTCGTCTCAGACTATCTCCTTGATACCGATTTTTTTCCATCCTTGGATTCTCTAAAGTGTATTTCTTCTTCCAACATAATCGTCGAGATCCAAAAACAACTCAAAAACCTAAAAGATAAAAACATCTCGGTTGCTTTTGCGTTTGTTCCTGGACACAGAGACGTTTTTAAAAATGAGCAGGTCGATTTTTTTGGAAAGACTGCCACAGAGTTCAAAACAGACATTACTGCTCTCTCTCTCTAAAACACATCCCTACATAATTTTTATAAGGTCATGAGAGAAAGAATGTTGGAATCGTGGAACTAAGAATAAATCAGTTCAAGTAAAGGGGACTCTCTTAGTTCCCTCCTTTAATAAGAGACTGTCATGCCATCATTTTTTTACGAATTACAAAATGAGTCAATTTCTCATTGGACATGGCAACTTTAAAAGTTATTTGAGCAGATTTAATTTGGAGCCGTCATCTTCCTATGATTGTAGTGTTAGTGGTGAGAAAAATGTTGATCATATGAATTTCCGTGTTCTATGTTTGTTAGTAAAAGAAAGCTCCTAAGATAAGCATTTAAAATATTAATATTAATTGCCTCCAGAATTTTACCAGCTTATTTCTAACAAAAATGCTTTCGACACTTTTTGTAAATTCTTGTAAATAAACTGTAATGTAAATTCACCGAGAATAACTGTAATCCTTCATAACTTTTAATTTATTATTTTTTTTCTGTTCCTCTTGAAACGTGTTTCATACTTATTTCTGTATGCCCCGTGGGATACTTTGAGGTACTTAGGGAAATGTTTACATTTTTAATAAAAAAGAAAACACTTTAGAAAATAAATATGCAATTTTAACCTTATGTAATAGATAAGAAAACAGATAACCAACAGATAACCATCAGTTAGAGCAACTGATGGTTATTTGTTGTTCAAATCTAAATAATAACTAGGGGTAAATAATAATGCAAATCTAAATAATATAACTAGGGGTAAATTTTAACAAATGAGAAAAATATAAAATTTAAAATCTACAATACTTTTTAGAAAGAATATTAAAATAGCTTTCTCCATATTAAAATCAAAGGCAATTTTTAAATTGAATTCAAAACATAAGAAACGTGAGTAATTGTTAAAAGGGGATAGTATTAAAGAAAACATTATTTAACGATAATAAGTAGCACCGGTTGTAAACATAGCATTATTCCTGTATCTGTTGAAAATTTTCGCATCACATGGATTTGACAATGTTTAAGCATTTCTAAAATTTTAACTCAACAGAGTAATTTATCAAAGAAAATCACTTGAATTTTAAAAATTACGCCCCAAAAAGGTCTATTTTTAATAAAGTAAGATTAGCAGATTATCCATAATGGTTGAGTTTGAAGGTTCATACTTTACTAAATAATGCAGATTTCTATGTCTTGATTATTATAAGAAGCTTAAAAAATATAAACAAGTCATTTATACTGCCTTGTTAAGTAACTTATACAACCCTGAAAAGAATTTAGTGTACTATTTTACACCGGTGTGCAACACTTAAGCAACAAAGTACTTTTTAAGCAGATAGCCATGAAATTGCAGAAAAGGGTATATTGTCATCAATACAATGAACACACAATTCAGTAGAAAGGGGATGCGTATGCAAAGGTCAGGAACAAAACTGAACGGACTAAAAAGTAAAGACATCTCTAGAATGGATTGGCTAGCATTCACTCCTGATTTAAATCCGATTGAACATGTGTGGGATGCTTGGTAGAGAGGCCTTGCGGCATGATTACATCCTCCGAGGAACACCCAACAACTGAAACAGATGGTGATTGAGGAATGGGCACTCTTATCTCAAGAACTATTGGACAATCTGGTGCTGAGCATGAAGAGACGAAGCAGCCATTGCAGTTAGGAGAAAGCATATCTCTCACTAAGGAAGATCTGCTCGTTGTACTTCCTCTTGGACAGAGAATCGAGTGTAACAATACTATGAATTCAGTAAATCCTTTTTTGTTTGATTCCATACTATATGCATTGTATTCATTTTTGTACAACTATGTTTCCATCATCGTGTAAGTACAAAATACCGTCTCTCGTTTCTGAATTTCATGTCTCTCAGATGATTTGTCGTGGAGTTACGGCAACAAAAAACATCTGTTATGGAAGTTTTGCACACCAGTGTATCTAAATATAAGCTACCAACAAAAGGTTGTAAACGACAGCTTGTTGATACAGCAGTTAATAAAAAAGCTCTGTGTTGCCTAGAGTATTATTTTAAGTAAAGCAGTGTTTCTCAAACTGTGGGGCGCACCCCCCTGGGGGGGCGCGATAACCCTACGAGGGGGGCGCGAGCATATCGAAAATAAAAGATTTAAAAATAATTAATTTACTGGAATGAATTAAAAAAAATACTTTCAGACATAATAAAAAATGCACTTTTACTCTGATATAATTTATAGGCAGGCGATATTAAGTCATCAAAAATAAAAACTTTTTCAAATCCTAATTACCTATCTTTGATCCTATAACAAAATAAAAAAAACTTTTATTTGATTTTCTGTAATCCCATGATGAGAGATTTTTTTACTACGCTTTCTTTTTAAGCCTAACATACAACTCTTTCAGAGAAAAAACAGATCCCAGACCCAGAATCGAAGAAAATTAGGAACATAAAAAATTCATCACTGTCATTATTTTTGAAATACTGCACATTATAGCTGTAATCTGCATGACCTTCTAAGTTATTGGTACAGTTAGTTATGACCCCTCTCTTACGTGTTTGTTTCTCATTTAGGGAAGTTGTAAGTAATGTATTTCTCTGTTGCGCTTTTTTCCATGAAAAAAAAAACGTTTTACACAACTTTTTTAGTAGTAACATACATATTATCATAATGAATACAATTTTTACCCCGAAGTGGTCGCACGGGACACACAGATTACGAAATCGTTAATTCTGGCAAAACTGTTTATTTGTTACCAAAGAAAAATTAAAAAGTTCTTGAAAGTAGGTATGTTTGATCACTACACCCGGGATAGCTCAATAACACACCTCACACATGTAAAACACTATCTATTTTTATTCACCTAAACACATAGTAACTAGAGATACACAGACAGCACCGTCTGGCGCACGGTTTTTGCGACAAGCATGAACAAGGTAAGTAAACTTTCTCTTACTTAAATTATTCACTGGAATCACGATTTGTATCGTGTACAATAAAATAATTATAAAAAAAGGATTGGGGTGACTCATTAACCGCGCTCGAGTGCACGCCTGCTCCCGGTTTAAAACATGTTGAAGTATTTTCGCTTTAAATATTAAAAATAATACAATTACTTTTCATCGGAAATTTATATTATTGTTCATTATTTAACATCAATTATAAATGCTAATTCTGTGAGGCTTAAAATTACAATTCGCTTAAAACTAATTATAATTTGAGCAACCATTTTAAAAAGATAATTTTACATTTTTGTAAACATTGTCGAGCAGTTGGCTTTGCTCTCCTTACAAATCAGCTATTATATCAATAATGTTTTATTTTCTTATAAATGAACTCGGCAAAGAGCGGGCACTTCAGCCGGTATACTTTTAATGTATGAGTGCTGCACAGAGTATTTTATAACTAATTAATTAATACTAAATTAAGAACAAGTTTAATAAGTATTAACGACTTCCATGGACTTGTCTTGCAAAGCAACGTTTTAATAAGGAATGCTTGATTAGAAATTGACCCTCTGAGTTCTTTTTCTATATTTAGCAGATATCTATATTTTGTCTTCTAAGCAGCCACCGGATTTTTCAATATGTTCAATTTAAAAATTAGAGAAAGGAAAATTAACATAATAATTATCATATTATTTTATTTATTTATTTTTGCTTAAATGTAGTATACAAAATTAAATACTTATGTTACTAATTTGTATGGTTTATATTTAAGATCGCCTATTGTAGCTTTAGCGTCAAAGTGAATTATTGTTGCATTCAATACATTATTAATGTATAAGGGGGGGCGCGATAAAAATTGTGATCGAAAAGGGGGGCGCCAGTATTGAAAGTTTGAGAAGCACTGAAGTAAAGGCATAAAGTATAGTTCTAAAAAATAGATCATATACAACATATCAACTGTATAGCTCATTTTTAAGACGATAAAAAAATTTCCATAAAAGGTGTTTTTTTGAGAGGTATAGAACTTTAAATTGCAATAAAACAACGATGTATTATTCGATTGACATGAATTTTTTTTATTCGAAAGATAATCTTGTGGCATTATATTTTAGATATGATTTCTGGCATAGGACTTCCACGGCTGGCTCGAATGTAGTCCAATCTGGACGTCCAATTTTCGATGACTTTTTCCAACATTTGTGGCCGTATATCGGCAATAACACGGAGAATGTTGTCTTCCAAATGGTCAAGCGTTTGTGGCTTATCCGCATGGACCAATGACTTTACATAGCCCCACAAAAAATAGTCTAGCGGTGTTAAATCACAAGATCTTGGAGGCCAATTCACAGGTCCAAAACGTGAAATTAGGCGGTCGCCAAACGTGTCTTTCAATAAATCGATTGTGGCACGAGCTGTGTGACATGTTGCGCCGTCTTGTTGGAACCACAGCTCCTGGACATCCTGATTGTTCAATTCAGGAATGAAAAAGTTAGTAATCATGGCTCTATACCGATCACCATTGACTGTAACATTGTGGCCTTCATCGTTTTTGAAGAAGGATTCCACCAGCCCATAAAGCGCACCAAACAGTCAGTTTTTCTGGATGTAACGATGTTTCGACATACACTTGTGGATTAGCTTCACTCCAAATGCAGCAGTTTTGTTTGTTGACGTAGCCATTCAACCAGAAGTGCGCTTCATCGCTAAACAAAATTCGCTTATGAAAATTGACCATTATTTTCAAAATAAAATTGCACAATTTGAAAGCGTTGTTCAGGCGTGAGTCTGTTCATGATGAATTGCCAAACCAAACTGAGAATAAATCACTTGACAGCTGTTAAATCGGTCGCCATCTTGGAAAGTAATGCCAACTTAAACTTCTATACCTGAAAAAAAAAACACTCTGTATTACACAATAGATTGCGAAATTAGTGCTGACACTTATAAAAATTTATAAGTTGACATATTAGTAAAAAAATTTGTAAAATTTCTTACCAACTGTCCTCTCTCTCAGCATAATTCTCTGTAATTATTTCTCAGATGCATTCACTTTAGAAATACAATAAAAAATAATTAAAAATATAGAACAGCGTAATCAATACTATACTGCTTTAATATTTGATCCCATTTTCTTAGTCGCTATCAAAGCTTTAAAACGTTTGGACATGCTTTCTATTCACTTTTTTACATATTCTTTTAATTGGGGATGGTGATGCCATACATTTATTAAGTTTTCTATTAATTGTCGTACATCTGTTATGGTTTCTGTGGAAATTTCACGTTTTGTGATTTTGCATTAATTTTCGATCAGAATTATTGCCGGCCAATGTATAACTGGGTTATTATTGTCTACTAAGAAGATTATAATACTCCTTGCTTATTGACAAGATGCTTAATCATATATAAAATCAAATCTTTGCAATTTGGAAACCATTCTTGAAGCTAGGGCATCAAGTGAGTTCACAATACTGGCTGTATTCTGTTATCGTCTTACCTCATGATCCCTTGTACGGTGTGAAAACATCTAACTTCCCTTGGAATTGGTTACAGACCACACTGTAACTTTGATGGAATACTTTACCCTTTCGACAATGCAATCAAAGAGAAACTTTTTCCCTGAGTGAACAAATCTGGGGAAATTACACTGCTGTTTGTAAAAAATGCAGCACCATGAAGGAATCATCAGAATTAAATGAACTTTGCAGCAAACGTCTATTATAGGATGTTACGTAAAATAGTAAAGTTTCAGAGCCATCACGCATGCGTGACGTGCGCAGCGCCCTCTGAACTGATGCTGAAAGCGTATAAATAGAGGGCTGTAGCGGGATGTTGAAAATAGTTAATAATTATTTGTTAGTGGTGAACTTTTAGTGAGACCTAAGTATGCCTCCACGACGAAATAAGGAGAAATTCCAACAACTTACGGAGTTTGAACGGGGGGGATTATCGGCCTTCGAGAATGGGGATTTTCCTATCGTGCAATAGGAGCTCATGTGCAGCGGAACAGTTCCACAGTGATGCGAGTTTGGAAGCAGTGGACCAACGAACAATTCGAAAAACTGGCAGTGGACGACGGAAGGTGATGTCAGCGCGTGACGATCGACACCTACTTGGGATGACGGGGAATGACCGTACAGCTTCCTCCAGGTAGTTGGCAGCACATTGGTCTACTGCTACAAGTGTACTAATGTCGGCTTCGTCAATTCGTCGATGTCTGCTGCACCATGGATTGCGTGTAAGAGTGCCTTTATACAGGATCTCCCTCACGGCAAACCATCGACGGCTGCGTCTGTAATGGGCTTAAAATCTGTTTGACCCCATGCCACGTCGTATAGCAGCACTTATTGCAGCACGTGGTGGCTACACCAAATACTCATTTCGGACACTTAATATTTCGTTTTTTTTTTTTGCTTTGAAAATTTCGTCATTTATTTGTACTAATACAGGTCATTTGTGCATTAAATTTCATTTAATTCTGGTGTTAAATGGTGTTGCATTTTTTACAAACAGCAGCTTATATATTTTGTATAACTTCTGCCAGAAATTATCCGCCAGAATTTCAAACGCGGACTTGCTTGAGAAACACATCTGAAATTTACAAAATAAAATTGTTAATGATTGAAAGTCTAAAACAAATAAAAATACAATAATCTTAATAGCTTACTTTATTCTAGTCTTCAACCCATGTAGTAAGGTTTTCGAGCCCAGGCAAGACGTTTCTTCGTTGCCTCAGAAAATTTCGATCTTGGACGTCTTGACAATTTTTCGTCTGCTAGTCGTCTTTCAATGTTTTTCTTTCCCTTCGAAATCGCATTTCAGCTTCTATAAACAATTCTTTTAGAATTACAGCACTTTTTTCTGTTTTCTAAAAATATATTCCTTTCTGTTTTGTAAGAAAGAAGCACTGTTATTCTTTTCCACTTACAATTTCCTTTTCATTTTAGGGAAAAACGACACATTTTTATATAAATTAACTTTTTTTTTTTTTTTTTTTTTTGCTAAGAATTGTATTGGAAACACCTGAAATATCCTTACAGAAGTATTAATGTTAATACCGAAGTCAAAGAGATAATTATTTCAAGTAAATTGACTCCAAAAATTAAAAATGAATAGATATGTATATAAAATAAAGATAATTTACATGAAAAGTACAGTCTGGTATGATTTGAAACATTTTTAATCGCGTTTAATGTTCTTAAAAGGTCAAATTATGAAAATATATGACTGTCCACATTAATTTGGCATGCGATTGTATACTACATATAAGAATTTTAATTGTCGCACTTACATAAGAAGAAATATTCAGTGATTTTAATACGGACAATAAGATTAAGTAATAAGTACACGCTCTTTTTCAAGCTTCCGGTTCCATAAAAATTATTTATTGTGACTAGGAAAATATTTATCAAAACCATCAGGATCCCCGAGTAACTATCACACTCGAAAAAGCTTAACTACTTATTTGATTTTTGTAGAGCAATTAATTTTATTCAAATTTCGTCTATTTGCTGTATTAGCTTTCTTAACTATTTTTAGAATGAAATTTTATGATGAATATCGTTTTTTCTGCGAAAATTATAGTTTTCGAGTCTTTTCTGCCGTATTTTATACACAACGCCTCGCAAGTAGTAACTTTTTATTTAGTACTAGATACTAATTTATATGATATTTTAATTTTTATACTTCAGCTTTTTTGCATGATTATTGGAATGGTTCTTTAAAGAATGTCCACAAGAAACTGATACGGCAGTGTTTCTCAAACTATGTGGTGCGTCCTCCTAGGGGGGGGCATGATAACACTACAAGGGGCGCGAATATATCAAAAAGTCGAAAACAAAATATTTTTAAAATATTATTAATTTACTGAAAGAAAGCAAAACAAAATACATTCTAACATATATGAAAAAATAAAATACACATTTACACCGATATAATACACTTATCAATGTATCAGTACTGCACAATTCATTTCATAATTAATTTAACAATACTAAGTTAAGAACCAGTTTAATAATTACCAGTGACCTTATAGGCATATCATAAAACTAGAAACAAAATTTCATACTTATCTTAATATTTTGTGCGGTTTATAATTAAAGTCGTATTGTATATGTAGGGTCAAAGTATAGTAGTATTGAATTCGATATATTGTTATTGTATGGAAGAGGGGCACGATGAAAATTTTGATTGAAAATTGGGTTTCAAGTATAAATAGTTTGATAAGCACTCTGATACGGGATAAAAACAAAAAAAAAAAGAAGCACAAAACTTATGAAACTGTGACGTACACCTATCTATTCCTACTTCTCCGTTCAATGACAGCGATCTAAATGTAATCTATTCTATTTATCACATAAACCTCAACTGCAACTCAATATCATAAAAAAAAGAACGAACAAAGACTTCCCTTGGAACATAAACATCTCAAACACAAAGTCTTAACCATCGATTTTGAGTGACTAAAAACCCTGCCACTTACTCTCATTGGACCCAGAAATTATTTGACCCCTACTGACCTCCGAGTTGCTTCAGTAATCAGGACGCACCTGCGTTATAAGATCATTTCTAATTTAACTTTTTCTTTTCTTCTTTCAGTTATACATCCCTGGACGTTGATGGAAAGAGGCGGGACTTTCTTCACCCTTCTCTCCCCTTATCAGACAACGTACGTTACTTTTATTACGTTCATACAAAGGCTACCGAAAGCCGGGATGTGGGCCAATCGGGAGTAATGAGCTTTTTATACTGCAAATTTTATCGGCATGCGCAAATAACTACCGACTCATAATGAATAATGAGTATACGCGCAATTTTTGAAAGTATTACATATTGTTTTGTGTGAAATAACTTGAAGATTCTTCATTTTTTGACTCTTAAGATTAGAATATTTTGATATTTTCAGTGATAATTCGGGTAAAAGTTAATTGTAGCGAAAAGTTCATCATCTGAGCAACGCTAGCTTGAGGCTTTGGTGAATGTGCCAACCGTAGATTAACCGAAAATGCATTGATTGGAAGGGTTTAGATGAGCAGATGCGAATTAATTGGTTTTGGTATATAGCATATGGTTGAAATAGTATAACATCTGCGGCTTAAAATTTGTAAAAGAAGAGTTATGTACGCAATTTTAAGTAGATGTTAATAATTTCGGAGCTGTTTGTGACACCGACCATTCTATTAATACTCTTAAGCTAACCGTACTTCTTAGCAATTGTTCAAAATTATTCAAATTTTAAAGCAACGCTGCGCACTTTAGAGAAAATATTTTTATACATCTCGTTTCCAATCAAATTCTGTAAAAAATATCTTTATTTTTTTTTATCAGTTTTCAAAGACAATTTTTTCTTTCTACTTTATAAATAATTTGGTTTACTTTTTGCTTTCAAAAAATGTATTACTATATTCAGATATTTATCTGAGAGATCTTATGGATGCATGCTGTAGTTGTTATACAATTTTCTAAGAAAGAGAATATTAATGTAAGAATTGTAGCAGTATCAGCTATATAAGCCAATAACAACCTTCGGACTAAAGTGATCATTTTGGTCTAGCAGTATGTTACGTGCTTATAGAATCAAAAGTCGCGGTTCTGTCTCCCGGATAGGCTACCATTTCATTGGTGACCCGGACGTGATTTGACCCGTGCGGATCCTGACGCTATCTACCTGCAAAAAGAGCAACCAAAAACTAGTCAAATTCACTTGACGCAGAAAAGTCGTCAGACTCATTTGACGCAACTTCAATTAACGGCAACAACTGCTCACCATAACAACTACATCGTTCGTTCGCCTATCAACCAACTCACTGGTGGAGGCGTGTGTAGTGGTATCATCTATATAAGCCAGTAACAACCTCCGAACTAAAGTGATCATTTTGGTCTAGTGGTATGTAACGTGCTTACAAAACTGAAGGTCACGAGTTCTGTCCCCCGGATTGGCTCCACTTCAGAACTATATTAATATAATAAAAATCATGATGCATCTTTGTGGATAGGAAGAAAAAAGAGAAGAGGAGGTATATTCACAGTAAAAAACTTTCAATATATTTAGCATTCTTAACCCATTGACTGCCAGGTAAATTTAGAGCGTCTTTCCCTGGGTGCCAAAGTTTTATTTTAAAGAAAACAAAGTTTTACATAATATAATAATATTAAGTTATCGATATAATATTGTAACAGCATTTACAGTAATTTTTATTTGAAAAAATACTACGAAATAACTCGTTGTCTGGCGTCACTGAATAAAATTCCTGGGCTGAGTGTCACTTATGAATTATTTCATATAGTGGTGTTTTTCAATAGCGATCTTCATAAACAAAGATTTTCTTTTCGTTTTGCTTGATTTTACTAACTCGTTTTCATCTGGCAGCAGTTAGAAGTATAATGTTATGACAGATTTTCATATATACGTGCAATGATCCCCGCTAGGAAAAACCTATAAGGCAATGGTAGTTATAAAGAGTTGTAAAATAATGAAAATTAACTGATTAGTAATAATTAGCAGACCACAGGAAAACCATCTGTTAATTCAAGAAAATAGCTCTACCCCACTGCGAAATCTTCCTGCAGAATGCATACGAGTTCTATAACCAAAGAAATAGAGAGAATAAAAAGAAAGGATGCGTTAATTTAGGGATTCAGTAACTACGCATTCATTTGATGGCGACGGCAGCAATGTAGGAGAAAGCAGCACCTATAATACAAATACAACTGTAATTTTCATTACTTAGAACATCTTCATCCAGCCGGGGGGGAAAAGGATGCTTACAAAGCAATGTCAAATGTGTACCAAAAAAAAAAAGAAAAAAGAAAAGAAACTTAAGAAGACTAGGTATTTTTGTCCAGTATGTATCCACAACATAGCACTTTGCATTGGTCCTTGCTTTAAAGCTTTTCATACACAGCAAAAACAATATATATACAAAAATATTTTTTAATTTTTAGATTACATTAACATATATATATATATATATATATATATATATATATATATATATATATATATATATATATATATATATATATATATATATATATATAATTATTATGTTATAATCTAATCGTCTAAGTTATAATTTATTAATAAAAGTTGATAACTAACAGGTTTTTTGCACTATATAAATTTTTCATTCTTCCTTATAATTCATAACTCAAATGGTGATGTGTAATCATTCTAAAATTTCAGTCCAAACTACGAGATATCTCGTAGCCGACAGTTTTGGTACACACACTTACAACGAGATATCTCGTAGATGACAGTCAAAGGAGTAAATAATTACTTAGAGTAAAAACTGAAAAATAAAATAGAGAGAGTGACACACATATTTTTAACTTAAATTATTTGATATATAAATAAACTTAATGTCTCTCCTAGTTTTCGGAATCTACACGTTTTATCTCTAATTATCAAAGTATTAAAAATGAAAATATATCTTATATCTTCATTTATCGTGTGTCATAATTTTGCTCAATATAACTTACAGAAACAATCAATGCCCAATAGGCCTCATTCGGTCCTCGTCACCATGTATTCCCTTATATACTTTCAGAGTAAGTTAATTTCATACAAAACCTACTTAAAGTCAGGGAAGTATCATCATTTTTCTAATAACAAGACATTTTCTGGATATTTGAATGTCAGCTACAAGATTTTATATGAAAGATTTATCCTTCACTATCTTCAAGGGTCATGTTTTTTTGTTTCAATTAAAAAACTACTAGATTTTTATACGTAGGAAATCTTTTTCGTCTATTTATTTTAAAATAATCTGACTTTATCACATGTACAATATTGAGAAAATCTCGAAAATAAATTTAAATAAAATCAACTATTGAGTCTTTTTATGTTTTGACAAAAATAATTATAAATCATTATATTGTAAAATAGAATAAAGTAAACTTGTTTTAGTTAACATATACTATTAGTAAGCAAATTTTTCCGTCGAGCCATAATGGACGGCCCGTGCCATCCATTAGTGAGAGAAGGTCAGAAGGAAGGTTAGACATAGTCAATGTAACTCTATTTATTAACAATTCTCAACAAAGACACAAATTCAACAACCCAAACAAAGAAATGTACCAATTGTTAAATATAGGAGCAACAGTGAGGTAGACGAGATACTAGAAGTATAAACAATAAATTGGATCACTTACATCGAGGCAATACACCTTCTAATTCAAATCAACCAAATCTAATTTATCTATTAATTGACCAAATCGTCAATCTTAATACTAATCAAATAAGTTACGAAGTGCTCTCACCTAGCTTCACGTTAATCAATCACTGCTAACCTTTAGCAGTCTAGCCTAACTTTTTCTAACTCGAAAGATTCATCTCCATATACAAGTCTTGATTTGCATAATCACATCTTCTTCGGAGGGAAGTTTTCAATAGAATAATTTTTAATGACCTATTATTCCTCTAGAGGACTAGTAGTAGGAAGAACGCTGATCGACCCGTTACAAAGCATGTTAACGAATCGAAAAGTTAAAACCAATCAAATCATGAAAGTTTTAAATCATAAGGCTTGCATGTCATAAAAATTAACCTAAATATTGTTAAAACCATATTATGATATGCAATAAAATAAAATGTTTACTTGACTTTTATTATCTTTCTTCCTTACAATATTTTGATACGTATAAATAAAATCAGTATTGCAGGACAGTTAGTTTTCATATTTTTGGAGATTGCCTTGTAAATCAAAGAAAAAATCCCTACGGTCCTCAAAACTGACAAACCTGCGCATTCTTAAGAGTTTGAGAAATTAAATTTATACATCACTTTACGTTTAATTACTTCTACTCTTTACTTTTTTGGGGAATTGGGATAGTAATAATTTATTTCTTATAGTAAAACAAAAATATTTTTGTTTATTGAAGCTTCTTTAATTATTTATAACTCGTAAAGTACTGCTGATTATCCCCTCAAAGAATAAGTAACTATATAAAAAGTTCCCATGTTCCCATGCAGACTGGTTGAATTGAAAAATTATATTAATTAAGTTATGGTAGTAACAACTATCTATCTTAATTGTAGAAAATCATGGACAGATAAAACCCATCGGTTTGTGTATTTGGAAACATAATTAGCTAGCATGTATTCTCACTAGCACGACTTTGTGATACTTTTACCTTACTTCTCATCTCCTCATAAATTGTATTCCTTTACTTTTCTTCTTGTCTGATCCACGTCTTTTCATAAAGTCTAACGCATGTGTTTTTTTTTTTCTCGTTTAATCAAGCATCAGCAGAAAATACTTGCATTCCAACCGCGAAAAAAAAAGTGAACTAATTACCACACGATCAAACTGCATTCATAAATAACGACTCGGTATTTTCCCCCACTAATCCCATTCAGACATTAATAAACGTATCCAATAAATCAGCGCCACGTGCAAACACTCCATCACGCTTTGCGACTCAGCAAGAAAATCGAGTTGTAACAATGAACCCTCAAAGAGTGCGCCTTCCATTAGAAGACGCATGCTTTTAATCTTTGAGCGACACCTTTCTCTAAGAAGGCTTATTTATTTACTTATTTATTCTTATTACTTTCCTTTTTAGTCTATAACTGAATGTTTAAACACTCCCACGAAAAGAACGCTTTGACTCCCTGAATCCTTTCTGGTGTAACAGGCCGTAAATTCGCAATGGGAGGCATGTGGGCCTTTTGTTAGATGGCACTTAACTAGGATTCTGCGAAACTGCCGAGCAAGGTAAATAATTTGAGCCTCATTCTGAAACTAAACAAGGTGAGGTCGAAGGGTGAGGTCCAACACAGCCCGTGCTCCTTTCAGCGAGGTGTTTGACTTAAAATTGACGGGTTTTTATATGCTGCTGGAGATTCGTACCTGGATTCATTCTTAGATGGTAATTGCTCCAAATTTAGAGGTCATCCAACGGCTTCGAGAAATTTATGCTTAATGTATGAACAGGTAGGTAATGATCATGATAGACCCGTAATTTATAGTTGCTGTAGATGGTTAATAAGGGAATATGCCACCAAGATAAGCTGTCGATAGCAGACATTATTATGGGCTATTTGTATTTTTATAACGAACAAGTCGAAGGCTATATAAATACAAGCCATTATGTTACAAAGGTAGTTAAAAGTTTTAAGTAGCATTCAGTTAAGAGATGCTGAGTACTGATATGACATTTTATCTTTACATGCACAGAGCTACCCTTCATTATTTGTTCAATGGTTGCAATAAATGTATATCGTTATATATTTAAAGATGATTTAATGGAATAAACTTAGATTCACTTGAATACAAAAGAGAGAGAGAGAGAGAGAAATGGAAATATATGAAATAATTTTTAGAAAGAAACAAAAAAATCATTTATTTCTGATATTTTATACACATTTTCAATAAAAGTAAAATATTGCATGTGTAATTCTTTGGATTAAAATAAATTTAAACTATAAAAATAATAATAATAATGTTTCTTATACTCAAAATGATACTTTGAAAAACTTGCTGGTAAAAATTTAATTGCAATTATTTGAAAGTGTTGAGGGAGTGTTTATTAACATCGCTTTCTAAAGCATCACAAGGGCAATTGGATACGGACCTCCTAATTTTGAACCACAGTCAAGAGGCGAGGACAACATCTGTGCTGGCACCCCACTCTCCAGACTTCCACACCACTCGAACGTGAGAACTTTGAACCACAACAGATTTAACTTATGTCAACTCCTCTTCGTGGTGGGTCTTCAGTGCCATCAGTACTCGAGCTCGCGACTCGACAACGCCGGCCACAAATTCGTAACCATGACCACTAAGTAACCGCAGCCATTTGAAAGTGTTGAAAAAACAAATAAAGTAAATGTTAAATGTGACAGCTAAAGAATAAATAAATAAGCGGTAAAAGTAGGCTTTAGAATAAAGAAAATAAGTTAATACATAATTTAGAATTGAAATTTTAAGTCCGTTTGTATTTGAAATCTTTTCACAACTGCTTTGACCTAAAAATTCACAATTGAACATTTAATAAAACTTTCTTATCAATAGAGCTTTCCATTTACATTTAGGACAAACAAAAAAAAGACAAAACTGAGAAATATTGTATATAGTTATTATATATGAACGATTATATTTTAATCTTTTAACACCTTCACACAGAATCACGAAAAATGCAGTTATAACTTATTTTATATTACTATTCCCCTGTTTGTTTCGGTTTTCGTGAAGTATTTTGATGACGACAGCACTTTCAAAACAAGGCACTCGATATATTCCACATAAAACTTACCTGAAGGAACAATTTATAAAAAAACAAAACAGTAACAATTATGTTTAACCACAATTTTACTGTTGTAATAGAAGTAACAGCAACAAAACTTCAAGTGGATATTGAAAAGAACGTGTTTCTGGCGCGTACGGAACCAGATGACAGATCTTGTCGAAGAAGGAAACGAAGCATCGACAAAGAAATAAAATAATATAAAAAAACCTGGTTAACTCGAAACAACTCTTGAATGTGTGACGCTGGATGACGGCTGCAACACTTGAACACTGTGTTTTTATTATTCAAGCCCCTCTTGAGGCTTACCTAGTTGAAGAGTTCACCAAGTGGCACACCTTTTCTTGCCTTTGACGCGTGGCACAATCAGTCTTGCGGTCTGAAGCGCTCTGGATGAGACAGTTTAAGCAGATCTCTAAGCACGCAGTGGGAATCCTCATTTCACAGATGAAAAGTTATTAATGAATGAAGTAGGGGGAATATATATAAAAGAAGAGAAGTTGCTGGGGAAAAAAAACTATACCGCCAGAAATCATTTTGTCCTAATCGTTGCAATGACATGTACTTGACAGTTTTGAGATGATTCGCACGTGTTGGTGGAAATTGGAATATTCAATCGTAACTTCTTCACCGGTTAAGCTTCTTTCTTTGAAGCCTCCTCAGCTCCCCTTTTTTTTAATATTATTATTATTTTTTCTTCCCCCTAAATCCAATCACTTGTTTCTTAAGGTATCTGACTACTAGTGAGAACTTTTTTTAAAAAAAGGGAGATATGGAGATTTTGTTGTTGTTTTTAGATTTATTTAGTACATTTTAAGAAAAAAAGACTAAAATTAAGAAGAGAAAAATCTATAAATTATTTCTACAAAATGGGAAAAAATGGGTAAAAATATACAAAAAATTAAATAAATGGGATCCACTTTATACAAATAGTAAATGAACAAATTCTCAATTTTTCAATTATGATGCATTACTTTCCTATTCCTTTTTTCCTTCAAGATAAGAGATATTTTAATTTTTAAAAACTAGAGCACACACACACTTTATCTTAGTTATTATATGAAATTGCTTAGCAAAAACAGTTATTATATTCACATACAGAACAGTAAATTTTAAAATGAAATAGTGATTGATAAATCTGAAGGTCAAAACATTTTTACTGGTACGGAGAACATGCACAAAAAATTTCAGCGAATTATTTCCAAAACTTTTTGAGCAATCGCTGTCCCCGTTTGAGCTTTTCGAAGAAAAACACATTTCGAGTAAAACGCATTTTAAAGTTTGACATCTTATGTAAAGTTATGGCATCTGCTTTTACTATAACACTTCTACTTTTTGTTCTAGTGAATGGAAAATAAAAAAAACTTGTTAATTTTTAATGCTAATAAGATGGCCTATAAAATAAAATCATAAGAAATTTTTGTCAGTTTTTTAAAAAAATCATGATTTTAGGGTTATCGGATACCTTAAGAAGTAAATGCAATGATTGATTTGAAAAAATCGATTGCAGCTTTGAATGTATAAGTTTATAATAAAAATCAATAATCAGGAATGTATAGTGATGACGAATTCGTATTAATAATTTGAACTAAAATGCAGGGTTGGTTTTTTTTTACTTTTTTTAATTGGATACATGTATAACTATAGCATATATTTTTTGCATATATATAGCATATATTTTTAGTTATTTAAATATGAGGGGTAAAATAGCTCTACAGCATTAAAAAATGAAAATAAAGTCATTACAACAATAAACAGGAGAATTACACAAATGAGGAATATTTCTCACTTAAATTTCACTTTTGAAAAATATTTGCATTTGGCGTTTTTTTTATATATATATACTGGTGTTTCATTATAAATCTCAAATATTACTTTTGTATAGTTTTCTTTTAATCAAATAGGTTCAATAGTACTTTGTGAAACATTAAGCTCACTTAGATATTGGGGTACTTAGATATCTTAAAGTGAGAACACTAGGTATGATTAATAATTGAAATTTTTATTTTGTTATTTAGCGAGATAATTTAATTAGGGGCAATAACTGTAAGTTTGTAATATATATATATATGTATATATATTGAACTGAACTCAATGACGCAACAGCCCATGAGGACCAAGGTCTACTGTGCCTATCTCGGTATACGTGATCTTAGACGCTGGGGTGCATGAGCAGATGTTTCGGTCAAGTGGTCAGTCCAAGCAAATTTGGCACTCACTTATCGACCCACTGAAGGGATCAAAGACTAAATCGACCTTACCCAGCTTGGAATTTGAACCCGGACCTGTGGTGTGGAAGCGCTACACTACCACTCAGCCACTGGGCTTCATATGTATATATATATATATATATATATATAGAGAGAGAGAGAGAGAGAGAGAGATAGGTAGATAGATAGATAGATTTCCATTTTTTTATATCGAAAGATAATGATGCTCAATTATTGAAAATAAACTGACTTTTATGAACAATAAATCTATTCTTATAAAAAGAAGCTGAAAGTCGTGTATAGTTTATACAGTTACAGTTAATATTTTTGTTTGGGATATGGAACGACAAAGGCTATTTTTTATTTTCATTATATATTTATTTATTATAGAAATAAAAGTCCTTTTATTCACTTTACCTCATGATGTAAAAATAGTCTTAGATTGATTGAACTTGTGAAAAACGTTATTATTATCACAAAAACTTGTGATTCTCAAGCGTATCTTTCTAAATAAAATTAAAAAAAGATTTCAATGTAATTAAGAATCTGTAATTTTCTAAGATATGTTGAATACTATTAATTTACTTATAAATACATTGATGACTGATATTTTGTGGTAATTTTTTCAAAATTTTAACTAGAGGAATAATCACATGCACAGAACTGTAATAAAGTGTTAAATATGTCGAGGCTCAAAGTCCTCCCGTTGGCGTGGTATGGTAGCTTAGAGAGGGGGTGCCAGATCAGGCATCGTCCTTGTGACTTGGCCGTGGTTCAAAATTACGAGGTTTGTCTCCAAATTCCCTCGTGTAGCTTTAAAGTGTGACGTTAATTAATACTCACTCACAAATAGAAATTTCCTATTTTTCCAAGAATCGAATTTTCAATTCATTTGAATGTTTATATATCTCAGTTTTCCATTTTTTTAAAAAATTATTTTTATAATTTCAAAATATCCTTTAAAGCAAAATAATGAGCTAGATATGACAAATTACAACCAAATTTGTTACTAGCCGAAACTGACAAAAAAAATTGGTTCTTTTTTTTCTCTTTTACTTTTTTTTAAACTCTTTTTTTCCCCTAATCAACTTTTTTTAACCAACTGATCTCGCCAATATGTAAGGCGCAAAATATTCATTAATATATTATTCAATCATCAGAAAATGTTCGATTGTATCCCCTAAAAGCATTGAGTAAATTTTAAAAATATATATAGCTCCTTTTCTTTATTTTATTTATTGAAGTAATATAATTAATATCACAGTTATCAAATGATATTTTCAATTCCACAGTACATTAAAGATAACTATTTTTCTGTGTATCTCTTTTTGCTCTTCTCTGAGAACTGGTGCTTTTTTACATCAAAAACGTTGTTAAGCATAACTTATCAATTTCTAAGAAATTTAAAATTTACAGAAATATATTCTGTATTTATCGTTCTTACTTTAAAGGTAAAATCCGTATATCAATCCTGGTAGGTGTGGCTTTAAGACAATACAATGATTTTCGTGAAAAAATTGTGTTTTCATTTATTTTTAAATTTAAATTAGAGCATTAGAGCAAAAATATAAATTTGTGTTGAAAAAACAATGCACACTAACCTTTAACAAAGAAACGGAGATACGATCATTCTCATTGTTCTAAAGGAAAGCTCTTGTTAAAGCTACTAATTATAATTTCAATTTTTCAATTGGATTTCTTATAGTTCTCGTTTACTCATAAGGTGCTCTCTGATAAAATGTAGGACAATAGGAATTGGTATGTATCCGATATAACTCATGCATGTTATTTTTCTATTCTCTTTTGAAGTATATTTTAAGTACCCACGTGATCAATATATGAAAATATACACTTTGCAGAATTACTTCATTTTAATGGGTGCGGCAGAGAACATTCTAAAAATGGAAAAAAACAACAACATGCAAAGTAGACAAATTTATTAGTATATAAGTTGCATTTTATGACATGGATTGATGCAACCATCAGTTTTAAGATTTAGATAAGACTTTTTTCCCCCTTCTCTGATTCTTGCTGTTTTGCAAGTGCTCTGTTAACCCGTCTTGGTGAACTTGCGTTTCTAACAATAAAACATTGGCGTTTATCGTTGAACTTCTGTGTAGTGGGTGACTTCTATTTTTTGTTGAAATGTAATTGATTAAGGGAAAATACCACCTGAAGTTGCTTCTAATTCCCGCATGAATCCTGTCAATTCTACATAAAATGGATATTATTCAAAAATAATGTAAAAATGAAAAAAATATTATATAATGTCAAAATAAAGGAGAATAGATGCCCAGGAGCTACGACACGTTTGATAAGTTTTTAAAGAAAAATGTTAAGTTTCTCAAATAAACTAGTAAGTTTCGCTGGTGAATTAAACGACTGCGAGCATCCGTATCTTCTCGATTTTCCTAGAATATTCTTGAACTTCAAATAAAAGATGACTACCTTAAAGTTTCTTATTTTTAAACTCAATTCAAATCCAAACGAATTCAAATTGGAAAGCATTAAATAGAATTTCTCATTCCATTCATTTGTTTCTCAGTTTACCAAAGAGTAGAATATTTCAAAATACTATGATAAACCAAACAGATTCTAGTAATGCGTAATTCGATACCTAAAATCACCAACCTTTCATGCTGCAAACAAACCACATGAAAGATTTGTAGCATTTTTAGTTTTTTCAAAATCTGCTTAAATACCTCAAATAAAAGTAATATAATATTAATACAGATTTAAATGTATAGTATATTTTTACGTGTGAATATTTCGAATAAAAATCGAGAGAGGTTATTTTATATAAAAAATAAAGTACATAAAATTGACTAAATATCACAACTGATTGACTGAAATTTCAAGATTTTCCACGAACACTAGAATAAGCTTTTAAAAGAATATTTAACATCTATAACTATTATAGATGTTAAATATTCCTTTAAAATCTTAAGGTATGCAACTAATTGCGACAACTTTTTTTTAAAAAAAAAGAGATATGGAACATTTTTGTGCTACTCGTATTTAGAATGCTTTAATACATTTTAAGAAAAATATGCTAAAACTAAGAAGAAAACAAATTATACTAAAATGGGAAAAAATGGGTAAAAATTGACAAAAAATTACATAAATGGGGCCCGCTCTGTACAAATAGTAAATGAACAAATTCTCAGTTTTTCAATTTTGATCTATTATTTCGCTATTCCTTTTTGAAATGACCTTCAGGATAAGAGATATTTTAATTTTTACAAAAACTCGAGTGCACTTTATCTTAGTTATTATATAAAATTACTTAAAAAAACAGTGATTATATTCCCATAAGGGACCGTAAATTTTGTAATAAAACAGTGATAGATAAATCTGAAGGTTAAAACACTTCTCTATTATACAGAACATACACAAAAAATTTCAATTAATTATTTTCAAAACTTTTTGAGCAATCGCTGTCCCCGTTTGAGTATTTTCAAAAAAACACATTTCGAGTAAAATGCATTTTAAATTATGACATCTTGCTTAAAGTAATGGCATATGCTTTTACTAAAACGCTTGAAGTTTTTGTTCTAGTGAATGAAAAATAATAAACTTGATATTTTTCTAAAGCGAATAAGATGGCCTATAAAATAAAATCATAAAGAAAATTTGTCCGTTTTTGACAAAATTCACAATTTTAGGGTAGTTGCGTGGTTACCTTAATTTAAAAACTTTCTGAATTATTGCTAGCATAAATGCTTTGTATTCGTGTAATCGCTTTGAAATGATAAAATTAAAAACACAACTATTTTTTTAAGCTTACTGAAATACTTTAAGGTATCCGACTACATTCGTAACCGTGATTTCAAAAAAGCGCATAAATGGATAATTTTCATGATATTTAGTGTCACTCAGATTAGAATACATGCATAAAATTGTTTTAAGGACATTTTGACAAAAAAAATTTATTTAAATATAATATTTTGGCAAAAAATTAACTTAGAATAAATCTTTTTTCCAAATGTTCTCCTTTTGTGAAAAATGGTTCTATTATAATAATATTTTGCCTGTATATAGCTCAGACCTCTCTACAGAGGCTCAACTAGAATTTTGGAAAAATTCACATTATTTTCAGAATTACCACCAATTGAAATAATTATTGGCGTTTTTTTCTTAAAATTGCTCCCCTCTGTTGTCGTAAAATATATGAATAAACCCACTTCTAAGTTATATATTTCAAAAATTCTAGTTGAGCCTCTGTACAGAGGTCTGAGCTATATACAGGCAAAATATTATTATAATAGAAGCATTTTTCACAAAAGGAGAGCATTTGGAAAAAGATTATTCTGAGTTAATTTTTTGCCAAAATATTATATTTAAATACATTTTTTTTGTCAAAATGTCCTTAAAACAATTTTATGCATACATTCTAATCTAAGTGACACTAAATATCATGAAAATTATCCATTTATGCGCTTTTGCAAATCACGGTTCCAAACGTAGTCGGATACCTTAAGGTTGTTTTTGCTTAAAAATCAATGCATTTCTATTTCCTCCTAAAGATCTCCACAATCGCATTCCTCAACCCATTCCTTTAAACACCTAGATCAGTACCATCCAACTAAGTACCAACCTTGAACAAAGAGCACTCCTGCAATAGACGGAAAAGCAGTACTAATCCAATTGAAATTCCTGAGCCCACTTGTCCCATTCATTCGGCAGAAGAAGGTCGCTTCTCCAAGTGGTGTTATACAACCCCGACGTATGTCCCCCAGAAGCTCGGTATTTATCCACCCACACCAATTACACGCTCATTGCGGGAGGAGGCCGCTCCTCTGTTTGCGAATGGTGCGAGGATACCCCGCTGCGTAAGACTCGCGTGGCGCCAGTCCTGCCTCTGGACTGGGACACTTACTTAATGGCGGCCCACTCACTCGCTGCTCCCGACACTGAAATGAAACAGTTCGCTCGCAGACTGAAATAAAGGACAAATTAAAATAAACTTAATTGAGGATTTATTCAGAGAACTTGTGGTTATATAATTACATTGATGTAAGTTTAATGATGAGTTCATTCATAAATTAGAGCTATCAGAGCCGGTTTATCCACTGGGCGCTTGGGGTGGACCCCCAGGGGCCCGGATAAGTTGGACTTAACCAGATTTGCTGGTTATAAATTTCGATCCACCAGTGTCAAGGAGGCCTGTAGATCTTCTGCGCTCAGGGCCCGAAATGAGCTTAAATCACCACTGAGAGATATGTATAGCAGGGGTACTCAACCTTTTCTTCCGCCGGACACTGGCGTAGCTAGCTCTGAGTGGGCCCTGTATCAAAATTCCGTCGGGGCCCATTTTTAGGTGTGAGAACCCTGTTAGTGGGACTGTAGTTACACATGGTGGGGCCTCTGTAGCTTGGGGACCCCGTATCATTGATACGGCGATAGCTACGCCCCTGCCACCGGGCCACATACATATGACAACTATTTCACGCGGGCCATAATACGCGCTATAAGATGAAGGGCGTTTAAAATGCGGAAAAATGATCAAAATACTTAAACTCATAATTTTGGATTATGTTTTTAAAACTATATTAAACTCTATCAAACTCGACTCACAAAAATAGGTTTTGTGCTTTTTTTTACCCTGTTATGGGTTATGTTGTTATTTTTACCCTGTTATGGGTTGTGTCGGTATTTTTACCCTGTTGTTAATCCCTGTTTGTTTTTTTTACGTCATAGCCAATATTCCAATCGTCTTGAAACAACATATATCCTTTGGATATTTTTCGCTTAGAAGATATGAGGGTTAATTAAAAATTAGTTCCCCCCCCTTAAAATGGTTGCTATTCCACTGTTATTGTTATTACTAACCGTTACAATTATCAAACCGAAAAAAGTTATTTCGCAATTCGTACTAGCAGGACATCGATTGCAAAAGGGATGTACGTGATTGCTTGATTGATGGAATTTCTCGCTAAATTTTTAATATATTGCTTTAAATAATGCAACTTGCTAGTGCAACGGGCCCCTCAGAAAGATCCGATGAACCACATGAGTCCCTCAGGCCGCAGGTTGAGTCCCACTGGTGTATAGTTTTAATACTAAAATGTTTTATATAGAGGCTTCCTCAATATTGCTTATACCAGTGACATACACAAATATGGGTTTGAAGGAATTCACAGCCCCCCTAAAGACCACATTTTTTAAAAATTTAACCCCTCTCACATGAAAATAGTCTTTGTGTGCCACTGGTTATTATAGTATAATACGATGTTTTAGTTTTTATCATTTCTTCTAATGAATTATTCAAATTTTTTATTTTATATATAACTTCTTTAACTCTCTCCCTTTAAAATTTTCTTATTTCGAATAATTTTCGTTCCACAGAAAGACCTACCCTCAAAAAGGACTTTTCGCGATATTTATCTGTTTGCCTCACATTATTAGTTATTACTAGTTACGAGTAGTTATATTTTTTTAAAATAGAAATTGTCTTTAAACCTCGGGTTGTCATACGTTAAATCTAGGACCGAGACTATTGTAGTAATACATAGGGAGTAAACGGTTTCGATGAAAAAAAATTAGATGAAATATGAGTTTCTTTTTAGTTCTGAAATTTTAGAAAATCAAAGAAATATTCCAAATAAATAAAATTAAGAGATAGTCTTTTCCGTCTCCAAATTAGAAGTACACTTAATCAGAAACTCAATTGTTTTTGAATATATGATTGTAACTGAAGTAAACCTTACAAATTACTACAGAATGCTTAAAAATTCATTATTTATAAAATAATTTAATATCTTTGTAATCTAAAGTTTTTTTAAAAAAAACTGAATCAGAGAGGTTTTTTAAAAAAATATTTTCTGTGAATCAAAGATGTAATAATATCATTCTTGATTTGTTTGATTCAAAACAAGTAATATGTAAAAAAAATAAATCAATCAATTCCTATTTAGGTCAACAAAGAAAATTTTTATTTTAGTTACATTTTATTAAACAATTACTATTAATATAAATGTGTATATACATGACAGAATCACAATATTAAGTGGCAAAATAGAAAGCGATTTTCCGTTCTATATATGATGTCGGACTACTATTTTTATGTTCGTATCTATTTATTCATTCATAAATCACATTCTCAGAAATTAAGTCGTCCCAGGTAGGATTCGAAGCCACGACCTTTGAATTAGAAGCCCAACACGCGCGCGCGCGCTATCCATTGCTCTACAGAGACACAATGAGCGATTTTTCTTTTTATATATGGTGTTGGACTATTATTTTTACTTTTTACTTTTATTCATTAATTAAATTTAACTAATGAAATAATACTAGAAAAAACTGTATTAACATCAAGTGTCAAGCCACTACAAGTTTTAAAAAATGTTTTTTGAAATTGAGTGGATGAATAAAAAGTATTTTATTAACGATTAAAAGTTTGTGTGTGTGAACAAGACATATATATAAATAAATAAATATAGGAAGAGAGTGTAAGCTAATAGTAGGAATTGAATAACAAAAAAGCAGTTTGTTCATAAAACTGTTAATAAACGCTTCTTGATTTAGATTCTGAGTTCTGACATATATATTATTTAAGAACTTTAATGGCACTTTTTTTGTCAGACCAATGTTACAAAAGTTCAATTAACGTATCCGAATACATGCGACAACTTTTTTTAAAAAAAAACAGATATACGGAGATTTTTTGTGGCTTTTAGATTTATTTAATACATTTTAAGAGCAGTCAGTAGGGTAAACCCCTTTAAAAAATCGATTTTGATTTTTTGTTTTTTCTGAAATCTGCAAATCAAGACCTTTCCAATGATATAATATACAAGCCATTATATGAATTAGAAGTATTTTAAAATGATTTTTAAAAAATAATCAGTTGATTTACCACGCCCATTTTGACAAATAGAAATGTAAACAATGCTTTTTAAAACTGGGGAAAAGTTGCAAAGCCTCGATTAATTTTTATTTTTTAATACCCAAATTAACTTTAGATAATTGTATAACTACAACTATTAGATTTTCTAAAAACCTTTGGAGGCAATTTCAGATTTTCATGTGGGTTTTAGTAAATGTTATACTTAAAATGTAGGCATTTTTTACTGAAATTTAGGTCTTTTCTTTAGTATAAATTCATTTTTAATTAGTTATTATTACTGATTACTAAATCTTCGCATGTTTAAGTAAAGTGTTAAAAGAAAAAAAATTAGGTTATATTATTGTGACCAGGTGAGAGAAATACATACGTAATGAATCTTAATTTTATAACTGAATAAAGCATAATGAAGATAATTTGTGATGGAAAATAAACAGGATAATACTTTTACAGGGTAAAATTTTTTATAAAAATTGTTTTCTAAATGTTTTTTTTAAAATTGTATAAATGTACTCTGTTTCTTAAATGCAATTGTGTATACTGAAGTGACATTTTTGAAATATTCTTAAGCAGATATAAGAAAAAATGACAATTTTCAATAAATTCATAATAATCATATTTGCTCGCTCAACTAAAAGTTTGTTTTTGAAAAAATTAATTAATATATTTTAAAAATTTCACTTCAGTATAAATATAAATGTATAGTTAATACATATAGTCAAAGTCTTGAGTTCATATGCTTAATAGTTTCTGAGATAAAGGTATGAGATGATACATCAAGTGTGATGTTTGTTGCCTTTGCGAGAAGCTTGTTACATACATAAAAATACATAAATTTCATGTTTAAAAACATAAAAATAGTTTTGTTTGGGCTGTTTTAGAAAACATTTGTCCAGTTTAGAGTAATTTTTGAAGTTTAAAACTTAGAAAATGTCTGCAACAACAAAACCTAATGATAACTTTACAAAATCCCAGCGAAAACTTTCAAAATGTCGTATAATCAGGCATTTTTATAAATACCATCTCGAATTCATACAAAAACCATATTGATACATTTTCACATTATATTTATGTTGCTTTATGTTCAAATTTGATATCTGTAAAGCATTAAAGCTACTAATTCTTCAAAAATTGATACAGAATTGAGAAAATTGATGTAATACTAGAAATTATCTCGTTAAATAAAACTGAAAAATGCTATTCTGGGCAATTTAAGACTTTTTTTGCTTAATATTTTATGCAAAATAAATTGCAAAGATGCTAATGTTCAATAAAATGGGATAAATACATGTTGTAATTCATTATTTTTGTGATAAAGTGGCCCTTTATAGTGAAAATTCAATTTTCTCAAAAATGTTTTTAAAACTGTATTCATGTTTTTCTCAGAATATAATGTATGAATGTAATGAATTTTCCCCCTCATGTTACTTATATGTAATTATATATATTCATGTGAGTTTTTTGGGGATTTTCGCAAAATATTTGACTGGAGTCCATATATCGTGACAAAAAATGTCAATTTTTTTAAAAATTCATAGTGATATTTTCATGTTACATGTTTTTGAGAAAACTAAACAATATATTTTAAATATTTCACTTAACTGCAAATATTAATGTTTTTTATTGTTCAGACAAGTTTTTAAGCTTTAATAATTCAAAAGTTTTTCAATAATAGGTAACTAACAACAACTCAGGTGTGTAATGCTTTTTGTCGTTGCGAGAAGTTTGTTACATGCAAAAAATACACCAATTTCATATTTAAAAACATAAAAACAGTTTTATTTTTGACTTTTTTAGAAATCCTTTGTACAGTTTAGAGAAAGTTTTGAATTTTGAAACTTTTAGAAATTGTGTTTGCATGGAAACATACAAATCCATAGTTAAATTTTTCTAACGTCGTAAAATCACATATTCCCAAATCATGACTTTTACATATTGATACATGTTTACATTATATTTTTGATGTTATAAGGTCAAATTTGATATTTATAATGCATTGAAGTTAAAAATTATTCACAGATTGTTACATAATTTGTGAAAATTGATGCAAAATGCTAAAAAGATCTCGTTGAACAAAAACTGAAAATTACTATATATGTATTTTCTGAACATTTTAAGGCTTTTTTGTTTCATATTTTATGTTTAAAAAATTAAGAAGATACTAATGTTTAATAAAATAGGGTAAATACATGTTGTAATTCATTATTTTTGTAATTAAGTGTCTTTTTACACTTAAAACGCAATTATCTTAAAATGATTGTTTTCAAAGTGCGTGTACCTTTTTAAAAGAAAATAATGAATGAAACTACTTGCAATTTTTACTGCACATAAATAATATGTAACTATATATAATGGAGCTACTTTCTTGGAAATTTTCCTAAAATATTTTGCTCTGAAGCAGTTATCGCAGAAAAATGACAATTTTCACAAATTTGAAAGCGATACTTTTACGATGAATTTTTTTGAAAAAAGTAAACAATATATTTGAAACATGTTACCAATATTTAAATAAAAAAGCCTAATTATTATAAAGCCAAAATTTGAAGTTTTTATATTTAACAATTTCTGAGAAACAGGTTCCTAAAATGGCTCAATTTAACATTGTCGGTATAGGGCCTACCGACTACTCTTAAGAAAAGGTTAAAAATAAGAAGAGAAAATTAAATTATTACTGCTAAAATGGGTAAAAATTGACAAAAAAAATTACATAAACGGGACCCGTTCAGTACAAACAGTAAATGAACAAATTCTCAATTTTTCAATTTTGATGTATTACTTCGCTATTTCTTTTTGAAATGACCTTCAGGATAAGAGATATTTTAATATTTGCGAAAACTAGAGCACTTTATCTTATTTATTCTAGGAAATTTATTAAAAAAATAGTGATCATATTCACATAAAGGACTATAAATTTTGAAATTGAATAGTAATTGATAAATCTGAAGGTCAAAATACTTCTACTATTATACGAAACATACACAAAAAATGTCAGTAAACTATTTTAAAAACTTTTTGAGCAATCCCTGTGTTCCCGTTTGAACTATTTTTTTAAAGAACACATTTTAAAGTTTGACATCTTACGTAAAGTTGTGCCATCTGCTTTAACTAAAACACTTGTTGTTTTTGTTCTAGTAAATGGAAAATAAAAATCTTGGTATTTTTATAAAGCTAATAAGATGGCCTATAAAATAAAATCATAAGAAATTTGTCAATTTAAAAAAAATCATGATTTTAAGGTAGTCGGATACCTTAAGAGATTATAAGAATCGATTAATTATAGAACTGTAGTTTATCGCTTGAAAAAGAAAAAAAAGAAAGGACTTCCCCTTATAATTCCATTTTGTTCCTGATGTACATTACTTTTACGAAATAAAGGGAAATTTTTGTGCTAAATCTATAAAGTGTTTTAAAGTAAATAAATGACAGTGAAATGAAAAATCTAGAATTTAAAGGTTGAAACAGTTTTAATACTGAACATTTTAAAAGCAGTTTTCGTCTATCCAAAAATAAAGCAATTTCATTGCAATGCTTAATTGTCTCACATAATTATTATTTCTTTTAACGAAACTCATTTCTTATGCTATTCATTCAAATTAATATTTTCAATATAAAAAATTCCTACATTCCTCTCCTATATAACTAACTATAAGTTTCTAATGAAAGAAATCTGAGGTATATTGTTATACTCGTTACTTTGTGGTAGAAGCGTTTACTTTTGAGCGGACTTATTGGAGGTTGGAACCAGGTGTCACAGTACCTACGCGGTATTGTGACAATTGTTCGAAATTGAAAGAGTTAATTCGGAAAAGGTGGCCTGGGCTTCTCAGATCTGGCGTTCTGCTGTTAGATGACAATGCGAGACCTCACCCGGCGACGGCTTCACAAAAGCATATTGCAACTTTTGGTTGGGAGCGCCTACACCAGTGATTCCCAAAGTAGTCTATATAGACCCCCATTGGTCTATGACGACCTTAAGGGCTTCACGTCAGCAAAAAAATAATTTGGGGGTCAATGAGGTGCAAGTGGGGGTCTATGAGATATTGGCTCTCATTAAACTAGATCAGGACTTTAATTTTAAAAGAAAATTTAATCAAGTAAGGAAACCAAATTTTACCTATTTAACAGATTTATTTACTAAATTTAATGAGGTTAATTTGCCCTTACAAGGGGACAGCATAAATGTTTTTTTTTTAAAACAGGAAGCATTGAAGCGTTTCTTTCCAGAGTTAAACTGAAGAAGTATAATGCTGGAGTTCCGGAATTTTCTCAAATTAACCCAGACAATCTATCGACACGTTTTAATCTACGTTCAACATTTAACTGCCTTTTATTCAGATTTTGAAACCAGGTTTGACAATGCTTTGACTATGGTAATACTACAGTAGGCAATGAATTTATATTGTCACGGAGTTCGAAAGAAGTACACAGTTCAATTAAACAAACAATTAGATTTATTCTAACGCTTGGAGCTCGATACAACACTGGACTGAGAACATGCCCAACTGGCGATGAACTCTGCTTTTATACACTTCGGAATATTCGAGAAATAACCAGTATGCACTCTAAAGAATGATCTGGATTCATCTAGAACCTAGAGAAACAATACATTAAAAACGGAAACAAAATTCCAGTCTTTGGATAAATCTGCCGGGGCCGGGATTCGAACCCGAGACCTGAGGAAGTTCAGTCCAACGCTCTGCCAACTCGGCTATCGGAACTTGTAGCAAATTATGCGTGTGGCATTGCTCCCCTCGAAAAAAGAAGACAGCGCCCCGCTGTCATTTTGTTCAAGGGTCTTTATTCTGGAACGAGTGATGGGTCCTTTGTATGATTCTTTGGGAGGAATATCCTCGGTTTCGATTTGCTCGGCGGGATCATGGTACGGTTTCATACGCAGTACATGGACAATTTCTCTTAGTTTTCTTTTTCGTGAAGCAGGATCAAAATCTTGTACTTCGTAAGTCACGGCTGATAAACGGCGTAGCACCTGATACGGTCGAAATACCTTCTTAAGAGTTTTCGGAGAGACCGACTTTTCTCACTGGAGTATAAACCCATACGAGATCTCCGGGAGCGTAGGATACCATTTGGTGTTTGGAATCGTAACGTCGACGATCTTTGTCTTGAGCTCTCAGAGTGTGCACTCGGGCTAGCTGTCGTGATTCTTCGGCTCTGGCTGCTATCTTGGTGATGTTATTGTCATCAAAATCGTTAGGACAGAATGGTAGCATTGTATCTAGTGTCGTTTCCGCTTCACGACCATGAAGTAAATAGAACGGCGTAAAACCTATGGTCTCTTGTTTAGCGGTATTATAAGCGAAGGTTACAAATGGTAGAATTTCATCCCAATTTTTCTGCTCTACATCCACATACATTGACAACATGTCGGCCAAGGTCTTATTGAAGCGCTCCGTCAGTCCATTTGTTTGGGGATGATACGCCGTTGTGAAACGATGATCAATGTTACACAAGTCGACGAGAGAGGAAACAAGTCTGGATCGAAAGACGGCTCCACGATCTGTGATAATTACTCGAGGAGCTCCATGCCTGAGGACAATTTCTTCAAGTAAGAACTTCGCTATTTCGTCGACTTCGGCTGTCGGCAAGGCTTTTGTTATTGCATATCGTGTTGAGTAATCCGTGCAGACTATTATCCATTTGTTTCCATGAGCAGACTTTGGAAATCTCCCAAGGAGATCAATTCCAATGCGATGGAAAGGAGTTATAGCTGGAGGGATGGGAACTAAACGTCCAGGTGGTCGTTGAGGAACGGACTTTCTCCTTTGGCACTCCCGACAATGCATGACATACCGAACGACATTTCGGTACATTCCCGGCCAGTAAAATCTCTTGCGTATCCTGTCATAAGTTTTCGCGAAACCAAGGTGTCCTGCGGTGGGGGCGTCATGAAAGTGCCTTAGTATGTCTGCTCGTAGATGTTTAGGAATGACTGGCAACCACAACTTTCCATCTGGATCAAAATTCTTCCTGCAAAGGATACCGTCGATGAATCTGAATTCTTCGTTTTTGGATGAGTTGCTCAAAAGTTTTAATTTCGCAAGGTCTTGATCCTTTTTCTGTTCCATCGCAAGGTTCATACTCGTCGTGACTGCTAAAAATTTGTCTGGTGTTTCCGTTTCCTCTTCCACTGGATTTCTCGAAAGAGCGTCGGCGTCACTATGCTTCTTACCGGTTTTATATTTTACGTCAAAATCATGCTCTTGAAGTCGGAGGGCCCATCTGGCAAGCCTTCCTGAAGGATCCTTTAAATTCATGAGCCAGCACAAGGAATGATGGTCAGTTACAACAGTAAAGTGTTTTCCGAATATGTACGGCCGAAATTTGTTGGTAGCCCATACGATGGCAAGACATTCCCTTTCTGTGGTGGAATAATTCTTTTCGGCTTTTGTCAGAGTTCTAGAAGCGTATGCTATAACTTTCTCGACATTATTCTGAATTTGTACTAGGACAGCTCCGATACCGTACCCGCTTGCATCAGTATGGATTTCTGTAGAAGCTCTTTCGTCGTACATCCCCAATACTGGATCCAAAGTAAGTGCTTTCTTAAGACTGTTAAATGCTTCTACCTCTTCAGGACCCCAATGAAACTCCACGCCACTTTTCAGCAACGACTGCAAAGGTTCGGCGAGATAACAGAAACCTTTAATAAATCTTCTAAAGTATGAACAAAGGCCAAGAAAACTTCGTATGTCATGTATATTCTTTGGAGTGGGAAAATTTCTTACGGCTTTTATTTTGTCGGGATCGGGACGAACGCCATTACTAGATACAAGATGGCCCAGAATCTTTACTTCTTGGGCAGCAAAAGACACTTCTTTTTGAATTTAATTTAAGACCAGCTTCCTGAAGACATTTTAGAACAAGTCTTAATCGTATAAGATGGTCTTCAAAAGTTTCTGAGAACACTATTATGTCATCTAGGTAACAAAGACACATAGTCCATTTAAAATGGCGTATCAAATTGTCCATCATTCTCTCGAAGGTCGCAGGTGCATTACAGAGACCAAACGGCATGACTTTAAACTCGTATAAGCCTTCGGGGGTAATAAATGCCGTCTTTTCACGATCCGCTTCGTCTATTTCTATTTGCCAATAACCAGATCGGAGATCCATGGAAGAAAAGAACATGGCACCTTTCAGACAGTCGAGCGTATCGTCAATACGAGGCAGAGGATAAACGTCTTTTTTCGTGACGCTATTCAGCTTGCGATAATCGACGCAAAACGCCAACTACCGTCTTTTTTTTTTTTCTTACGAGCACAATGGGTGATGACCAAGGACTTTCAGAGGGTTGGACGATACCTTCATCAAGCATTTTCTGAACCTCTTCATGAATGATGCGTCTTTCAGTCGGCGAGACTCTGTAGGCTCGTTGGTTGATTGGAGCATGATCACCAGTAAAAATCCTGTGTTTCACATTCGTCTTCGCGGCTGTCGACTTGTCGGTCTTCGTGAAAAGCCCAGAAAATTTCGGAGTAGTTCGGATAGCTTGTTTCTCTGTTCGTCACTTAACTCGGGTGACATCATTAACGAACAATTCATCTGTGACTCCGAAGTTTCTTGCTGGTCATCCAAGCAACCCGATGTGTCGGAAATAACACATAGATGCCCTTCATTTAGTGGTTCAGCTTGGCCTATGCACATTCCTCTAGGGATGATTTGGTTTCGGAACTGCAGGTTGGTAACCCAGACATCACTTTTTCCGTTACGATATGTGGATACCATGGACGGTGTAGCAATATTTTTCTCGAAGAGCAAATGTTTGCTGCCGTCTAGAACTACATTTATGTCTCCTCGGGTTTGATATCCTGATACTGTTATTCTAGTTAAAGAATGCGGCTTAAGTGTATAGTCCCTGGTGGCATACAAATTCCAGGCGTCAGGCGCTGTGGAGTCTCGACAGATGTCTTCTAGAACAAGTTCATTTTGTCCACAGTCTATAACGGCTTGAGACGCCTAAAAAAAAAAAAAGTCCCATCCTAGGATGACGTCATGGCTACAATGTGATAAAACAATAAATTCAAAAGGCAGTTCTCGATTGTTTATACGGACACGTAAAACACATTTCCCTATCGGCCGAACAAAATTTCCATCCGCAACTTTCAGCATAACGCTCTTGGCATCAGCAAACAGAACTTTCTTTAAAAATCGGCGATACTTATCGGATATGACAGAAAACGATGCCCCAGAATCTACTAGAGCACGTATCGGCTTCTTATCTATTATTACGTCTAGTTGGTTACCAGTCATCTTGGCGGTCGACGGAGGATTTCCAGTACACGCGGCCTCACCTCCTTGGAAGGTCGCTCTCCTTAGTTTTCCTCGCTCCTACGGCCTGGCGACTGACTGGATCGGCGATATGGCGACGGGGATCTGTAACGACGTATTGGGGATCGGCCTCTCGTGGGACTTGGCGTAAAACGGCGAGAAGAGTTTGGTCGGCGTATTTCTTCTTCAGTGCCAACGTCGTCGAAGTTCCGTCGGCGGTTTCGAGGAGTTGTCAAAGACAGCCTTTCTCTCTCGGCAGTAGCGCATTACATGTCCAGGACGTCCGCAGTGGAAACAAACAGGTCTGTTGTCAGCCGTTCTCCACACATCTGTTTTTCTTGGTTCAGGTGGGAATTTCTGAACAGGAGCTCTGTATTTCCTGGTTACAGCGGCGTATGCTGGTCGTGGTCTAGTTTCTGTAGGTTTTGTTGACACTGGGGCCAAAACCCTTTCAACTTCGTCTTGAACGATCTCTTCTAAGGATTGGGGATCGGAGTCCAAAGATTCTTGCGTCTGGTTAACTAGTCGATGGACTTCTTCTCGTACGATTGTGCGAATAAGAGAGACCAAATCAGTCTCATCCGTCAGGGATGCAACCGTTACGACGTTTGGAAGCCTTTCAAATCTCGGTCGACCAACTCTCTTCTGCTTCATATCTTCGATATAGTTGCACCATTTGATAAAACTTGCTGTGTCGTTGATTTCTCTCGTCAACAGGGCCTGATAAATATCCTCAGCAACACCTTTCATTAGGTGTGACACTTTTTTTCGTCTTCTTTCATCAGAGGATTTACCTCTTGGCAAAGTCCTAATACACTTTGTATGTAGGACTGTGTACTCTCGCCTGAACGCTGGGCTCGGCATTTTAGTTGTTCTTCTGCCCTTCTGGTATATTTTTGACGGTCACCGAAAAGTCCACTTAGTCCATTTTTAAACGCTTCCCAGGAATCTAAGGCGTCTTCGTTGTTGACATACCACTGTCTCGCAGTTCCGTCAAGAAAGCAAAAAATAAACGTTAGCCAGGCACATCATGTCATCCCACTTGTTAAAGTTGGCTACTCGATCGTACTCTTTAAGCCATTTGAGAGGGTCTTCCCAGGCGCTCCTCGGAAGGTCGATGGGCTCCTCCATTGCTGTAACGAAGGTGTTACTACAGCGGTCTTGGCTTCTTGCTCGGTCGGCATTTTTGTCCTCTTCCTACTATTTTTTAACAGTCCGAATTCGGGGGATAATCCCTCTTAACCGGAGGCTCCTGCGAAGGTTGTCACTATTATCCACGTTTGACGTAATTGTACCCCGCGCCTCCACCAAACTTGTCACGGAGTTCGAAAGAAGTACACAGTTCAATTAAACAAACAATTAGATTTATTCTAACGCTTGGAGCTCGATACAACACTGGACTGAGAACATGCCCAACTGGCGATGAACTCTGCTTTTATACACTTCGGAATATTCGAGAAATAACCAGTATGCACTCTAAAGAATGATCTGGATTCATCTAGAACCTAGAGAAACAATACATTAAAAACGGAAACAAAATTCCAGTCTTTGGATAAATCTGCCGGGGCCGGGATTCGAACCCGAGACCTGAGGAAGTTCAGTCCAACGCTCTGCCAACTCGGCTATCGGGACTTGTAGCAAATTATGCGTGTGGCAATATGGCCATATTGAAAAAAAAATGTCACATGACAACTGGAACTGATCGTGATATGCAAAAAGATTTTAAAGTTTAGAAACGGATGCCACAGCAATTTTGGCTTTAAAAAGGCAAACCTGTTATTTGTCCAGAATTATGGAATATCTTGAGGAAGTTTTTAATTATTTTTCCTAGTAAGAAGGAGTTTCAGAGTAGTTGCCTATCTCCAAAACAAATAAAGAAACTGGACACTACTAACAGAGGAGATTTAAGATTAAACCTGACAAGATTGATACTAAATGTTGAAAATTTGTTATTGTAGCGCCAGATTCATCCCTCCCATTAAAACCAATTGTGTGTGGTTTGGTTATTTTATTTAACAGTTATTATATATATTAATTAACTTTTAATTTAATTAATTAACATATGCTTTTTAAACTTTTAACTCTATACTTCATTGGTTATAAATTTAATTCTTTTAAAGTGGTAGTATTACTAGCTGTCACACAAAAAGACATTTAAGTTGATAAATTTGCAAAAATTCAATATTAATTAAGCAGGGGTCTACCCCATACCGAAAAACCTGGCAAGGGGTCTATGAGGCCAAAAAGTGTGGAAACCTCTGGCCTACACCTTCCGAAAGTCCTAATTTCACACTAAGTGATTTTCATCTGTTTCTGGCTTTGAAGAAAAATCTCGCCTGAAGGCGCTTTGGAAGCAATGCTGAAGTCAAACAAGCCGTTAAGCGATTCTTCCATATGCAAAGCCCTGAATTTTTCCTGGGGGGATGAAGCTTATCAAGCGGTATGACAAATGTCTCAATGTGCTTGGTATTTATGTGGGAAAATAAAGTTATGTCTTATCTTTAATATCTCATTCTATATTTTGACTTTCATACACAACTCTGACCACAGTCAACAGGGGAAACTTACTTTCCGACTCCCCCTTGTACTAACATTTCTTTAAAAGAATCCATCAGCAAAATTCGGATATTGTTCAGACTGTCAAGAACTCATAGAGTCGACATTTTCCTTTATCAAATCATGTGCTCAAACTCTGATGCTACTACAGATGCAGCGGGGCTGATATACGTTGAATCCATCGAGGTTCAAAGACCTCTGGTTGGCATGATGTAGATATTTGGAGAATGGAGGGTCAGAGTTCAAGCATCGCTTTCGTCACTTGGCCAAGATTCAAATTACGAGATCAGGTCGTCACATAGCCTAGAAATGTGACGTTAATAAACAATCATTCAATTAGTGAAATTTCGTTTGCGAGTTGTTGATTTGTTATTATGGTAAAATTCTTGTAATGCATCTCCCTTTCGAGATACAGCCCTTTCCCCTATAAAACGATTTTCTCTTTTATTCTAGAAGATACATCGCTCTCAAAATGTTTTGTTAATTCATTTCACTACACGCAGGGCCCACTCTAGCAATTTTGCCACCCCGGACAAAAATGGAAAATGCCTCCCCTCTCTATACTCTCTCTCTCTATATATATATCTATATATATATATATTATTTTAAGTCTTAAAAAACTTAAAATAATTCGAAATTATGGCCATAATTACTTGTTATTATTTCAAACGAGTGAAGAGTGAAAGAAAAGAAAAGAAATCGTCTATTTAAGCAAGCCAATTTCTTTGAAAAATAGTCTACTAATGGTGGGGATCACACAAGCGGTTGTTTTAACTTATACTAACTACACTCAAGACTAAAATAAAACACCTCCTGTGACTCTTTCTACCAAAACCTCTTATTACCCTTCTCCCCTTTAGGATAGCTGAAACCGGACATCGTAAAGGTGAAAGGAATGTCTGTTGGGACCTCACTCCGGGATGGGGAGAAAGCTACTAGTGAAAGAGGGGGAAACATGTTCATGCTTTAACATATACTCCCGCACTTCGAACCCTTTAAGTTTCAAAATAAAAGAAAACTGTCATTTAATATACAGAGTACAAAATAAAAAAAGATACGTTAAATGAGATACCAAATTCACACCCAATAATATTTTAGAAAATTTTTCAAATTTTTTCCAACAAAAAAAAAAAATACATCTCAAATTTGATCTAAATGCCACCCTTAAAATTTGCCGCCCCAGGCAGGGGTCTAGCTTGTCCGACCGTAGAGCTGCCCTGCTATACGACAGCATATTCTTCCATATATTGGTTTACTCTCATAAAATATGTTGAATTTTATCGATAAATTTCATTTCTATGTATTACAACCTTCCTATATTTAAGATAAATAAAGTTTTCTCTACTAAATTTATACGTCTATTATTTAATTACACACACACACACAAGAGTATATATATATATATATATATATATATATATATATATATATATATATATATATATATATATATATATATATATATATATATATATATATATATATAGTATTAATAGTTTTAAAAAAAAAAAAATATATTCCCTAAAACTGCTTATGACAGCAATTTCCAAAGGTTAATCAGCTTAGAGTCTTAAAAAACAAGCTTTTTTTCTAAATTATTCTACCTTTTTTTTTTAAATGCTTTGTTGAAATTTATCTGTTCATTTTGTAAAAGATGATGTTCACTCACGTTGTGTGTGCATGCTTATTTGATTTTGTTTCATTTAACATATTTATTCATCTAAATTTAGTAAATAACAGCAATTGGCAGTTATGAATTTTAAAATGTAAATAGTGTTACTTATTTGGGAACTCAAATACTTAATAAAAATTAGTTGGCCCCAAAAATTTATTAAAGAATCATTGGGGGTAAAGTGGCTCACACAGGAATTTTCCAAGGGGGGAGGGGGTCCTGGGTTGAAAGTTCCAATACGCCGCCCAACATATTCTTTTGATATTGTCGATTTTCGTGAATAAAAAACAGTAAACAATTAATTATTGAATAAATAATTAGCATTAATTAATAAAGTTACTTATTAGTAACAGATACTTAACTAAATTTTACGTACTATATACATAAGATTATAATCAATCGGGGAAAAAATCAAGGGCTTGGGGTGTGCCCCCACTTGTGTGCGCCACTGATTGGATCATCACTTAATGGGAAGAATCACTTTTATGGACTGATCATCTGGCATGAAAGAATGAATGAAGGTCATTGCTGCAAGAAAATCTTTCCGCCAAAGCCCATGGGAAACAGGCCTCGGGGCAAACCCCCGCTAAGATAGATTGATTCTATCGAAAGAAAGTGTGTGTATTTATGGCCACACGATTGAAATGATAACTTCAAATTCTGTAATGTTATTTCAGGGATTAGTTCGGTGAATAAAAAACAAAGGGGTATTAGTATTGTCCTATAAAATTATTTATTCATATGTCTGTACTCAAAAAGTAATATTTTGTGTGAAATATACAATCATATTTGTGAATTAATTGTATTCTAAGAAGGAAACAATAGGTTTATGGTAGCAGAAACAGGTTATAAATACTTTAGAATCAAAATTTTATTTAAATATCTGTAAAAAAACTCCGTCAAGCGTTGTTCCGTACTTCTTCGTGCTTTCATTTGGATCATTTGACATAATTAAATTGAATTTTGATTTTAAAAAAATCATTTAAAGGTTTGGATTCGTTTTTTGAAAAATCTACTTTAAAATTCCCACTTAAAATCATAGGTAATTTGTTCAGAAGACCTGATCCATCATGTAAATTTTGGTTGTAATTTAACAATATCCAATTCTATCCATGAATTAATTTAAGCAAAGGGATAGTAAGGCAGGTAGTTGATTGGGAAGAGAGGAATCTAGGTCAAAACCTTTAAAAGGGGATTTAATCAGAAGATTTATATCATTAGCTTATACTAATTTGTTTGTCGTTGTATGGCAGTTTTGTACAAATATATATATAGCTGCTGCAAGGTAAGTCTTCTTAATTATGTTTTGTTTTCTTGTATTTTAATTATTTAATGTAGCTTTTTCTTAATACCCCCATACTTAATTTTGTTTAATTGTTTTAATTTTCTTTTTAGACTAAAAGTATATTTAAGTAATGCGATTAATAGAACTATTTGTTCATTGCTATTCCGATTCGCTTACAAAAATAGATTTTTATTCTTAAATTCACTGCAACATTGCTGATGATAATTATATTATTTACTTAGTTCTATAAAAATTTGTCCTTTTTCTACATTTTGTTTAATTTTAGAGTAGGATTTCTCTATCTCTCTAAGCCTATTTTTAAAAAATATTACATGTTTCATTTCCATGCTTCAACTAGGATTAGAAAGAATCCCTTCATTCTCATTTCTGTAGAAAGAGGTGGTGGTGATGGGAGCCCCACTTAGATCGAAGCTAAGAACTTTACTTTTACGGCGTATTGGTGTGTGTGGGGGGCAAACTACGTTCTCCCTTTCTTTTAGGGTGTGTATATCACGGACGACCTTGCACGAGCATGATTTCCGACTGACTAAAATATCCGAATGAGTGTTACAAACCCGAGCGTGATATTCATTCAAGTTCACTTTCCAGCAAAACGCGCCTATAGAAGTTATCACTTAAAAAAAGATCTTAAGATCTCTAAATAGCAGTCGAGCCTCACGAGGTTTGTGGAAGGGGAAGAGAGGTTAGAGGCCCTGACCACGTCTCTCAAAATTGGGGTGGAACCGAGCCAAATCGTACTATCACCTGTATAGCGCTCAAAGCTACGGATAAAGACAGGTGTACATCTAGCCCTTTGCCACGATATATTTCGTGGGCATCGATCTGACACCGTCAGACAGGTGGCATTAGCAGCAACAACTAAAATATCTTTTCTATATCGCTAAAAATGGAGCATTTCGGAGTTACATATATATATATATATACATATATCGTCATCTAATGTTATATATACACTCGTCCGTATAAAAAATAATATGTATATTTATAACCTATTCATTTATGATTAAATTAGACAATTATTTCTAAGCAAAATATTCTTCACAATTTGTCATCTTCACTTTCATACAAATGGACTCTCAAATTTCAAGATTGAATAGAAATATTATGTATATATCGGATTGTGTTTAAATGTTAAAAAAAAGAAGAAAGAAGGAAGGAAAAAGAAACAGTTTTAATGAAGCTAATTTAATTTTTTTAAAGGAAAAATCCTAAATCACTTTCAATTCTTGAAGGCTTTTTATGAGTAGAAAACATTTTTGGTATGTTTAAAACTAAATGAAAGTGTATAATTAATGTAAATGTGATTAAAATGTGTAATGTATTGTGATTTAAGAAACTCTGACATTTTCTCTGTATTTTTAATCATTTACAAAGGAAATTTGTATCTTTTTTTTAAATTAAGTTAACTCGTTATAAGCATTTTATTTTATTTACATATTGCTATTTTCAGAACAAGCGCTTTCGAAGTAATCTAATTTCGATTGCTATTTACATTACTTTTAGAAAAGTCAATGTCAAGTTTTTGCAAATCCCTTATCAAAACAACAAATTCAGTTCAAATATTGGAAACATGATTATTCAGCGAAAAAATGCATTAAATTGTAACATGATTATTAAAATTTGTCATTTTTCACATCGTAACTATTTATTTTTACATTAATCATTAATTATCATTTGAAGGTTATCAACATTTTCAAAATCCTATGGCACCCACTTAAGAAACTTCTGATCATTGTGTAGGTATCAAGTACTATATAAGAAACGCAATAAATTATTCGTAAGCTATATAAAAGTAAAATTTTAAATAATAATTTTGAGCTAAAGAACAACATGTTAGTAAATTCAATGTGCATTTATTTTAGGAGAATGCATTCAATTTCGTAGAAAATCCTTGTTTTAGAAAGGAAATAATTCAGAAATCGCAAAATAGGAATATAGTTTAAATTAATATTCATGAAATAAAAAGGACGTCATTTTATTCAATAATAAATAGGAATTATATTTATTTACGATGCATAAATAAATACCATAAAGAATAACACAAATTAAAAATAAAATTATCATTTATGATTATTAAAAATTTCACTTCATCGTTTGTGATTTAATTAAGAACTCTTTTAAGAAACATCTTCGCAGTATCCTCTAAGACTATTTTAATTGAGATATTTAACATAATATATATATATAGAAGACTGAATGTTGTGAATAAATAAAAATAAAATTATTTTTAATTATTAATTATTCATGAGCTTATGACGTGACAGTGTAGTGACATTTCAGTTCTTGCTCCCGTGTCGGTCTCTTTTAAGAAATGCGGTGCAGCATTTTGTTTTGGTTAGAAAACTGGTTTAGGCTATCATTTTTCATCCAGTTTATAATATAGAAATTTTTTGAACATAAAAACATTTCCGAGTAGCTTCTTGGATTAAAAAAAATGATCCATTTAGACGGGTGGTTGTGCTAGCTGAGTGATCATAATCACGAATTTATGCCATATACCTCTTAAAACCCGTCCTGCAGAGAAGTTGTTAAATGTTAAATTTGTCCAAACTAAGCCTCTCATTGGTGCGGTGTAAAGTTTGGTAAATGTTGCACCAGCATGGATGTCACCTCTTCACTCGACTGTGGTTAAACCCATTTCTCCTTAAACGCATTAAAAATGTAAGCTGAAGATTTTATTTTACCTCGATTTATTTAATGTCTATATCCTTTGATGCTGTCAGATAATTACATCATGATGTCTCAGATAAGAGATTATTGGGGAATCTATATATTAATTATTCAATAACACTCACACGCACTGTCCATTCTCGTATAATTTCGTACCTTCTTACAATAAGTGGGACTTATATACAAACACAGTAAAAGGTATTCTTTCTGAAAAATAGTGAAGTTTTCGATTGTATGTAATCAATATTTTCGTATGTATATCTCAAATTTATTTGACTCCGTGATGTATTTAAGTTTTGAATCAGTGATTCCCAAATTGATCTATATCGATCCCCAGGAGTCTATGACGACTTGTAAGGGGTCCACGCAAGCGAAAAAATAATTTGGGGGTCCATGAGATGTAAATGAGGGTCTATGATAGGGGCTCTCATTAATCCAGATCTTGACTTTAATTTTAAAAGAAAATTTAACCGAGTGAGTGGAAACCAGATTTTTTTACCTATTTAACAAATTTATTTACTAAATTTAATTAGTCTAATTTACAGTTATAAGTTGACTGCATACATTTTATTAAAACGAGGACTATTTCATCGTTTCTTTTCAGAATTAAGCTAAGGCAGTATAACATTGGAGCTCGTGAATTTTCTCAATTTGTCAGGACGTTTTAATCTACGTTCAGCATTTAAATGCCCTTTATTCAGATTTTGAAACGAGGTTTGAGAGAATGTTGTGACTATGACTTGTTGTTGTAATACCACAGTAGACACAATCAATTAATTCATATGGTTACATTGTGAAACAAAAAATTTCATATTACAAAAGGAACTATCGTAATAGGAACTACTGAACATCTTAAAGTAAAGTTCAAAAACGGATACAAGCAATTTTCTGCTTTAAAAAGACATATCTGTTATTTGTTCCCAATTATGGAATATCGTAAAAAAATTTTTAATTGCTTTTCCTAGTGAGGAGTTTCAGCATGTGTGTGTGTGGTTGCCAATCTAAAAAACAACAACTGGTTACTACTAACAGAGCAGATTTAGGGTTAAACCTGACAAGATTGATATCAAATGTTAAAAATTTGTTATTGAAGCACCAGATTTGTCCCTCCCATTAGAATTATTTGTTTGTTGTTCAGGTATTTTATCTATTAATTAGACTTTATTCTAATTAATTAACACGTGCTTTTTAACTTTTAAGCCTTATACTTCCCTACAGTTAGAAATTTAATTCTTTTAAAGTAAGTAGCTCTATACTAGCTGTCAAAAAGATATTTAAGTTGATAAATTTGTAACAATTCAATATCAGGTAAGCAGGGGTCTACCCCAAACCGAAAAAAATAGCAAGGGGTATATGAGACAAAAATGTTTCGGAACTTCTGTTTTTAACGAAAAATGAGGGGAAATGGTAGTTTCATATTTAAAATTAGACAAATTTCTAATTGAATCAATTGTAGTATGGGATGTCTAAGCTTTATTTCCGATTGTCAGAGTATTTTCAAAAGAATTTTATATGCCTACATAATACGTAATAACGATGAATTGTAAGAGAATATAAGCTCTTTCGTATTATCCCAAATTAAGGTTTTCGAAGTAAATAAATTGGATCACTACGAGAAATTCAGTCATACCTTTTTCTAACAAGAGCGTACGTTTGTCTACTTTTCCTGAGAACTTAATTGTCGTCTCGTCCATTCAACACTAATTCAGGTCTCATAAATTCTTTTACAATATTTGATTTGTGAGATTATATTAAGGTAAAAATAATCATTGTACTGATATGGAATGTTTACTTTGTGTGTGTGTGTGTTGAACTTTTTATTTTCAAAACCAATTTTATCAGATTTAATCGATTAATGTCTTATTTTCAAAGAAAAGTATCAAATGCGATCTATTCGTATTACCTTACTGTTAAAAAGTTTAAATGATATTAGTTATTTAAGAAAATAGCTTTTCAGTTTTTTACAAAGTTTCTAAAACAAAGGAGAATTATGCATCTTTTTGCCATGGTAAAAAAAAAATTAAGCATCTTTTTAAAAAATAATTTTAGATTTAATTCAAATGAGAATTAATCTCTGTTATCTATTCAAGAACTAATTTTTCTTATTTTTACCTAACACATTTTAATTTAAATATCTGTCTTAGTAGCTACATGCTCGGTTTATTTGGATACTAACTAAAAAAAATGATCATTAGCTCAGCATCATATGCAGTATCTTTAATTTATGTTAAGGTATCCGACTACTCTAAAATTGTGAATTTTGCCAAAAATTGAAAAAAAATTTTATGATTTTATTTTATAAGCCATCATATAAGCTTTATAAAAATACCAAGCTTATTATATTTTCCGTTTGCTAGAACAAAAACTACAAATGTTTTAGTAAAAGCAGATGACATTACTTTAAGCAAGATGTCATACTTTTTAAAACGCGTTTTACTCGAAAAGTGCTCGTTTTTTTTAATTCTAAAACGGGGACAGCGATTGCTCAAAAAGTTTTGAAAATAATTAGCTGAAATTTTTTGTGTATGTTCTTTATAATAGTAGAAGTGTTTTAACCTTCAGATTTATCAATCACTGTTTTATTACAAAATTTACAGTCCCTTATGTGAATATAATCACTATTATTTTAAGCAATTTCATGTAATAACTAAGATAAAGTGCTCTAGTTTTTGTAAAAATTAAAATATCTCTTATCCTGAAGGTCAATTTAAAAATGAATAACATAGCAACACATCAGAATTGAAAATTTGTTCATAAACTTTTTGTACAGAATGGACCCCGTTCACGTAATTTTTTGTAAATTCTGACCCATTTTTTCCCCATTTTAGTAAGAATAATTTCTTTTTCTCTTCTTAATTCTAGCATATTTCTCTTAAAACGTTTTAAACAAATCTAAAACTCACAACAACAAAAAATCCCCATATCTCCATTGTTTTTTTAAAAAAAAAAAAAGTTGTCGCAAGTAGTCGGATATCTTAAATCCCATAATATAATTCACATCTGTAAAGTATATCTTCCCTGAACACAAAAATAATCTTCTGAATTATACCTATCAAACACAGTTCTCTTCAGGTTTCAAAACTCTGAACAAAATTTAATCGCTTATTTCAACTTAAAAAATTACCTCAAACTTCTTGTCCTATTATAAAAAGTTTTGAAGATGGCCTGATATGCAATTCGTAAGTTCTAAACACTTTGGTTCAAATACTTAGATTTTATAATAGACAATGGGAAATGCTTATTTTAGGAAGATTAAATTAATTGAAACAAAGCAAGCAGTACATTAGTATTTTTTTGCATATTTATCCAGAGTTCTTTTGACTCTACAAAAATTCATTTCTCCATTGCATCCCCAGAGAATGTTCCAACACGCATAAATCCCATCAGGGACTCATTACAGGTATCTCATCAACACTTTCCTGCGCATACTGATCTTCCGACCTTAATTACATAATGGGGAGAGAAAGCAATTTCAATTAATAAGAAGAACAATAACAAATTCCCCTCAGAGAAATAAAAGGACAAAAAGTAGGTGTGGCAAGTGAAATCAATTCTCAGCAGACGAGATAGAGTGAGACCGCAAGAACCCCGCTGATAATTAAGCTTCCATTGTACTTCGCAATTGCAGAGCCCTATTGGCTGCAAGAACCAGTTCGGGGCGGATCGTAACCAAGTAGGCAAGAATACCTCTAAGGTGCGGCGTGTGTACACCAACAAACAGATTGAAAATAATTCCCTATTGTTTACAGCAATCTGCAGCAATTCCTGCACAAAACTTAATGATATGCGGAGTACTCGGGATCCTATCAACAGGAATCTGCAGAGGAAAACCGTTGCACACTACTACTTGGAACATTAATCTTAGGAATCGGTTAATCTTAAGGGGCATTTTTTTATTATTATTATATTACACAGTGCCCCTTGAGAAATCTGGTGGGGGGAGGCAGAAGAGTTGGAAAGGTTACCATTATGATATCGCTTCTTCGGAAGATCTATTATGACTGGATAAGTAGCCGAGTTCAGCACACCCCCGTTCTCCAGAAGTTATTTACGATTCTGATTACGCTGGGCTGCTCAGCAACCAGATCACGCACTCGCCAAATGTGCCGCTTGATAGAAGGTTGTGAAAAAACACTAAAATTGCCATTACAAACCGCGCTTTTATGGAAGAATGCTCTTTCATTCAAACCTGTACTCGATGTGTTAATTACTGGGTTAGAACAGAAAAAATGAAGTCTCGAAGTATGTTTTGAGGGCTTCGTTCGTTGGAGAGGATATAATTGCCTTTCTGGATCGGTTACCATATCTAATGTGGGCACTGATGAAATCGTAAAATTATTGTAATAAGTCAAAGAATGTAATTTTCTCTGTGGCAATTTAATCAATGTGTTAATTCCTGAGAATCAATTCAAGCAATCAGAGTAATTCCAGAAAAAAAATTAACTTAAAATTGAGTTTAATAATGGATATTTTATTCATTGTGGCTATCATCTACTAGTTTTCAGAAATGATAATTTAAATGAAGATAGTAAAGGATTTTCAAAGCATGTTTTAAACGTTATGGGTAAAGAGTTTCTGTATTACTGAAATAAGATATTAAACGCCTCATTTTAATGATATAATAACTCCCCTCATTATAAAAAATTTACGAAGCAATACAATTAGAAAAGCAAGCTTTAATAAAAAAAAAATTAAGCGTATCGTAACATCTTTTGCTGATAGTTAAATGATGTTCACCAGATTAAGAACAGTAACGATTTTTTTTCATTTTTACTTATTTAAACAAGGAATCAATAATAGATACGTTTCCCAAAAAATAGCACTTTGTATATAAAAATCTCCTCCCAAAATATTATATTCTTAATATCTGAATTTGTAATGTTTTATATTGCTGCACGAGAATTGCTTCCTTAAAAACAGATCTGTACAAGAAGATTAGTCTACTAAAAAAACAGCCCAATGCATTTTCATCCAAATCCAATAAGTAATAACAATCTTTAATTATGCCTTAATATTTTATTAACCCTAAAAAGCTAAAATTTCCTTTCAAAATTTATATGCAAAATAATCATGAGGCTCAATAAAGAAACAATAATATCCCACCTTTTAGCATATAAGAACAATAAGTTTTTAAGCAAAAACAATTTCAGGAGCTTTTGTTATTGTTTTAAGTGAACTGTTTCCTTTGAGAATATAGACTTCTAAAGGCTTACGGGTTTCCATTCAGACATTAGTCATCTTAACAATTACTTCTCCCCCCCCCCTTCAAAAAATAGAACAGTTTTATTATATTTCCAAATTTTTATTAAAAAAATGCATATTTAAAATTATTTTTAGTTTCTTTGTATTTAGCACTTAGCTTTCCAGTCATATTACGATCAAATGCTTGCTTAAATTCTTCGTTTATTTTTTATTCGAGCATATCTTGTTTTATTTCGTTTAGCGATCGCCTCAATTTATCTATGAGTTTTTCAATTATTTTCCTTACTTTATAATTAATTTTTGAGATATTCCTTGCTTAATATTAACATAATATAACACATTGGTTGTGTGAGAACATGTAAGATCCCCCTTCCTTATATACTCTTTTATATATTCTTATTCATAACCATGATATTATAACTTCTCAATAAGAGATAAAGCAAAGAAACTTGATACATCAGTTACCCTAATTTATTTCAATGGAAAATCCTTGATTTATTTAGTACTTCAGTATAACTTTCTATGAATTTGTACCTTATATTCTTTGAAATCTTAGATAAACTGCCAGTGTCAAAAAATATTTTCTATACATAAACAACTTTTCAATTATTCTGAAGTTTTGAAATATGAGGGTTATCACCTAACAAACATTGCTACAAATTTGTTCGCAACTGGCGTTGATCTGCAGAAACTTAAAGGTCATATAGATGCTGCGTTTAGAAATTCAAGAAAATAACTGAAAAGAAGCCTTCTCCACTTGTTGCAAATTTGTAAAAAGTTTTAATTTACTCATCATCTTTGATGCACAATCTTGTACCAAAACTTATTTTGAAGATATTATGCACGATTCCTCAGTTGTATTTTATTACATGTTTTCAACGTAAAATCCTAAGACTTTTTGGGAATAAAAAAATGTATGTAATAATAATAAAGCTCACAGTAGGAATGTTCATTTCAAATCAAAAACAAATTATCCTTATAAATGCTTCCGATAGGTTAATTTTCCATCAAAGCTAATAAGGAGAGAGTATCTGAATATCTTTTATAAAATAATGATTCCTAAATGGTATCTTTTGCCGAACTTCTGGTCAACAATTATGTTTTTTTATTAGTAGTGAACACATTTCTTACAAAAGCGTTTTCATATAAGCTAAAGAAATATTTTCATAAAAAATAACCTTAATTAAATTTTAATTAAAAACGAAATAAAAAAGATCTATCATAATCAAGCATCATAAATCAATTACCAACGCCAGGAACCTTTGACCTTTTGACAAATGCGATTTCAAAATTACCATGTTGTGTAGTGATATTGAAGGAAGTATTCGTCTAATTTTGATTTCTTAATTGTAACGGTGTAATTTTCTTCTTTGTCCTTATTTAAAATAAGGTTAAGCAATATCAGTGCTTAAACATGGCAAAGGAAAATTATTTGCTTATAATTATTCCAGAAATGATTCCAATGCGCTTTTCTTTTCCTTTTTTTTCTTACTCCCCTTATTTCTTATCCTCGTATGATATGCTTTTACTTATAAATATATGAAAAGCCCAAATCGGTTTTCAACTAAATATGTTTACTACATTTAAAAATTTGAGTGTATTTTAAAGAATTATATGTACACATAGTTTTTTTTTAACCATAGATTATCCATAAAAGTAAATTTAATGCAAATAAGAAACCATCAGACTGTTTAATTTTTAGTGATTACGATTAAAACATATTTCTCCATATAATTATATGTTGATTTCTAAGCAGTGGCGCTCACAAGGAGTGGGGTCCCGGGCCGGACCCCCCGGAAAGCCCTTAATTTTTTTCGATTGATTATAATCTGATGTATATAGTACGAAAATTTAATTTTTTTAATAATTAATTTTATTAACTAATGCTAAATATTTATTCGATAATTAATTTTGTACTGTTTTATGTTCCCGAAAATTGACAAAATCAATAGAATAATGTTGGGCGGCGTATTGGAGCCTGATACGAGAATGGTGGACTTTCAACCCTGGACCCCCTTGAAAAATTCCTATGTGTGCCACTGTTTCTAAGTAATGGAGTTTCGGAATAAAAAATTTAAAAATCTTTTTACTTGCATGAATCAGACTATTAAAATTTCTCGAATTCTACATATCTACAAAAACCACAAAAGGTTTTTTTAAACAGTACCCTGAATGAAATAAAGATCCTTACTTTACACGTCATCTCCCTCCATTTTTCAGTCAAAGAGCATCATTTTTAGATATTAGTAGATAGAAAAACGGAGTTCATTGAATTTTTTCAATTATAATCTTTATGGATCAGGGATATATTTTCATTTGATGCAGATAGATTTTTTTTTAATATATTTAAATTTTCCTTCGGTTATTCAGCCAAAATTCTTCTAAAAGCTGTAAAATTTACAAGAAACCATGGGATTTTGAATGTTTTTGAAAGTAACATCAATTGATAAATTGTATGCTATTTAAAAATCATGACTTTATTTTAAAAACTTCTATTGTAATTACAGAAAAACTTCATACATGTGTGTGGTATTGATTAAATAAATTCTTATGAAGATTTTTTTTTTAAATTGGTGTGATTTCACTTTGGAATGATCTATCCTTATAATGAATTGAAAAAACTTGAAGAATTCTATCAGATATAACTGTAATAAGTTTTAACCTTTTATAATTGATCATGCGTTTTAAGAGAGAAGATTTTTGATCGGTCGAAAGAAAAAATTATGTAACAAATCGATCAAATAATCAAAAATAATAAAAATGCTTAAAACTTCTAGATTGAATCAGGATAGTGCTTAGTGTGGTTCAGTTATATTAGTACTATATAAATGTTTACGGACCATTTACACTAAAATATATTGCTAATAAATTTATAAGGAAAATAAAAAAAATCTCAAACATGTATAGAACAAAAATAATATGATGGAGGAATATATTTTTAAAAATATACATTGTGATTCATTGAATATTTATTATTTTTTTATTTTTAAATTTTAAAACCAAAATATATAAGAAATTTATGGCAAAAAAAACAACAACTAAAGACAGAAAATCATTTTCTTAAAAAAAAAAGCACTTCATTTAGCTATTTTCAATAAAATAAAGCAAAAATGATAGGAGTTCCAAAAAAATTACTAACAAAAATCTCAAAAAGTGTTAAGTAAAGGGTGTTTTTTTTAGAGGTATAGAACTTTAAATTGCAATAAAACAACGATGTATTATTCGATTGACATGAATTTTTTTTATTCGAAAGATAATCTGGTGGCATTACATTTTAAATATGATTTCTGGCATAGGACTGCCACGGCTGGCTCGGATGTAGTCCAATCTGGACGTCCAATTTTCGATGACGACTTTTTCCAACATTTGTGGCCGTATATCGGCAATAACACGGCGAATGTTGTCTTCCAAATGGTCAAGCGTTTGTGGCTTATCCGCATAGACCAATGACTTTACATGGCCCCACAGAAAATAGTCTAGCGGTGTTAAATCACAAGATCTTGGAGGCCAATTCACAGGACCAAAACGAGAAATTAGGCGGTCACCAAACGTGTCTTTCAATAAATCGATTGTGGCACGAGCTGTGTGACATGTTGCACCGTCTTGTTGGAACCACAGCTCTTGGACATCATGATTGCTCAATTCAGGAATGAAAAAGTTAGTAATCATGGCTCTATACCGATCACCATTGACTGTAACGTTGTGGCCTTCATCGTTTTTGAAGAAGTACGGACCAATGATTCCACCAGCCCATAAAGCGCACCAAACAGTCAGTTTTTCTGGATGTAACGGTGTTTCGACATACACTTGTGGATTAGCTTCACTCCAAATGCAGCAGTTTTGTTTGTTGACGTAGCCATTCAACCAGAATTGCGCTTCATCGCTAAACAAAATTCGCTTATGAAAATCGGGAACAACGGCAATCTCGTTTTGGGCCCATTCGACGAATCTACGCCTTGCTTGATGATCGTTTTGATGAATTGTCAAACCAAACTGAGAATAAATCACTTGATACCTGTTAAATCGGTCGCCATCTTGGAAAGTAATGCCAACTTAAACTTCTATACCTGGAAAAAAAACACTCTTTATTTGATCGATAATTCCATGTCGAAAACACGCGATGGGCTTTCAGTTAAAACTGAATTATTTATAGACTTAAATATCTGAAGCATTTTTATAGATTTATTAAAATTCGAGAAATCTGTTCGTGTAAAAAAAATATATATTAGCTTGTTCAGAACGTTTAATACCGATGTTTCCCAAAATTAGAATCAAATAAAAAACAACGTGTTTAAAAGTATAGTTTAGGGCTTAGTTGAGAGTTAATGAGTAACGTGCTTTTTGTAAGCTTTTGTAGTAAGCCCACTGGCTTACAGTGGGCTTACTACAAAACTACCCACTGGCATACTAGTGGTAGTACACTTAGTACTTACTACCCACTGGCGTACAGTGGGCTACTTACTGGCGTACACTAGCTCTGAGGGGGCCCTGTATCAAAATTCCTTCGGAGCTCTTTTTTAGATATGGAAGCCCTGTTAGTGAACTGTAGTTACACATGTTGGGGCCCCTGTAGCTTGGGGGGCCTCGTATCATTTATACGGCGGTAGCTACGCCCCTGAGTAAGCCCAATGTGTAATTTCTTCACAATATAATTGTAAAAAGCAAAAAAAAAAAGAAGAAAGAAAGAAAAAAAAAGTGAAATTAAATTATTGACTACAAAAATTAATGTCTGAAGAATCTATTTGTTGTACTCGTGATTGGTAATGCTAATTTCAGTGAAAAGTAATAATTTTCAAAATATTTCCTTAAAAATTCCTGAATGTATTTTTATTATTCTTATAATAATGATTAATATTGCAGAAATAGATATAAGCCCCATCTGATATCTGTGGCACTAACCTAAAGCGATAAATTTGCTTTGGTATTTCTCACAACTTATTCTCATAAAATAATTTTAAATTTGAATTATTTGAATACAAGAAAAAAACATATTGCACAAGCATTATCTTTATTTTATTTTATTTTATTTACATTGTAAGTTTAAACTGTGGCGTAACGGAGAATATTAGGGCACCCCTGCAAAATCAAGTTTTGAGCCCCAAGCCGGATCTTACAAAGGATTGTAAAATTATAGGCTTTGGGCTCCCTAGAGTCCTGCTAACCCCCTCCCTCCCCGCGATGTGGGGGTGTCCGTTACGCCACTGAGTTTAAATCCTTAACAATTGTTGCCAAATAATCGTACCAAAAGGAGCAAATTCGCTCAAAGAACACAAAATATGACTTGATAGAATAGATAACCTTAACATGAGCATTGAAAATGAAACATCCAACAAAAAATACAGTTGTTAATAAATATTTGCATGCAAAAATAAAAGAATACACATATATGTTTTTAAAAATATGCTAACCTTCATTTTTTTTAGTTGATTAATATAATATTATTTCAAAACAAATATAATTTTTGAATTTTCTTCTTAGATCCTTATTTAATGAATGTACATTTTATGTGTCATCGTATATTTTAAAAATATACTAAAATTATTTTATGATAGAATTTATTTTTATAAAGGTATTAATATTACACGCACAAATGTGTTTTTTCCCTAAGTTACTTTTAAGCTTCAAAACTATAATAGCGCACTTATAGAGAGAGAGATAAACTGATTTATTGAATATCAAAGAACTCGATTCAAGTGCCCCATATGCCTAAAAAGATTATTGTATAGAGAAATATTATCTTATTTGACTCCATTATAATCTTTTGCAATATAGTAAATAATAGTTCAAAAAAAATAATTCACAGAACTGAAGAGACTTAAAACTGTTTATTGTTATATTATTTTCCATATTGCTTCATATGAAAAAGTATTGCATATTTTCATTTCATGTTCGTGTTACTTCTAAAAGATACGACAAACTGTGCATAAGTTTTAAAGTTAATAGTCCAATGCTGCTAACTCTTCACGAATTGCCATATGTACTTGTTTAAAAACAGACTTAATTAATTCCTATGATAATTTGTTTGGAAGTAGAATAAAAATTTAGCACTAATTTTTCAAACTTAGTTTTTATGATATTGTCACGGAGTTCGAAAGAAGTACACAGTTCAATTAAACAAACAATTAGATTTATTCTAACGCTTGGAGCTCGATACAACACTGGACTGAGAACATGCCCAACTGGCGATGAACTCTGCTTTTATACACTTCGGAATATTCGAGAAATAACCAGTATGCACTCTAAAGAATGATCTGGATTCATCTAGAACCTAGAGAAACAATACATTAAAAACGGAAACAAAATTCCAGTCTTTGGATAAATCTGCCGGGGCCGGGATTCGAACCCGAGACCTGAGGAAGTTCAGTCCAACGCTCTGCCAACTCGGCTATCGGGACTTGTAGCAAATTATGCGTGTGGCATTGCTCCCCTCGAAAAAGAAGACAGCGCCCCGCTGTCATTTTGTTCAAGGGCCTTTATTCTGGAACGAGTGATGGGTCCTTTGTATGATTCTTTGGGAGGAATATCCTCGGTTTCGATTTGCTCGGCGGGATCATGGTACGGTTTCATACGCAGTACATGGACAACTTCTCTTAGTTTTCTTTTTCGTGAAGCAGGATCAAAATCTTGTACTTCGTAAGTCACGGCTGATAAACGGCGTAGCACCTGATACGGTCGAAATACCTTCTTAAGAGTTTTTCGGAGAGACCGACTTTTCTCACTGGAGTATAAACCCATACGAGATCTCCGGGAGCGTAAGATACCATTTGGTGTTTGGAATCGTAACGTCGACGATCTTTGTCTTGAGCTCTCAGAGTGTGCAATCGGGCTAGCTGTCGTGATTCTTCGGCTCTGGCTGCTATCTTGGTGATGTTATTGTCATCAAAATCGTTAGGACAGAATGGTAGCATTGTATCTAGTGTCGTTTCCGCTTCACGACCATGAAGTAAATAGAACGGCGTAAAACCTGTGGTCTCTTGTTTAGCGGTATTATAAGCGAAGGTTACAAATGGTAGAATTTCATCCCAATTTTTCTGCTCTACATCCACATACATTGACAACATGTCGGCCAAGGTCTTATTGAAGCGCTCCGTCAGTCCATTTGTTTGGGGATGATACGCCGTTGTGAAGCGATGATCAATGTTACACAAGTCGACGAGAGAGGAAACAAGTCTGGATCGAAAGACGGCTCCACGATCTGTGATAATTACTCGAGGAGCTCCATGCCTGAGGACAATTTCTTCAAGTAAGAACTTCGCTATTTCGTCGACTTCGGCTGTCGGCAAGGCTTTTGTTATTGCATATCGTGTTGAGTAATCCGTGCAGACTATTATCCATTTGTTTCCATGAGCAGACTTTGGAAATCTCCCAAGGAGATCAATTCCAATGCGATGGAAAGGAGCTATAGCTGGAGGATGGGAACTAAACGTCCAGGTGGTCGTTGAGGAACGGACTTTCTCCTTTGGCACTCCCGACAATGCATGACATACCGAACGACATTTCGGTACATTCCCGGCCAGTAAAATCTCTTGCGTATCCTGTCATAAGTTTTCGCGAAACCAAGGTGTCCTGCGGTGGGGGCGTCATGAAAGTGCCTTAGTATGTCTGCTCGTAGATGTTTAGGAATGACTGGCAACCACAACTTTCCATCTGGATCAAAATTCTTCCTGCAAAGGATACCGTCGATAAATCTGAATTCTTCGTTTTTGGATGAGTTGCTCAAAAGTTTTAATTTCGCAAGGTCTTGATCCTTTTTCTGTTCCATCGCAAGGTTCATACTCGTCGTGACTGCTAAAAATTTGTCTGATGTTTTCCGTTTCCTCTTCCACTGGATTTCTCGAAAGAGCGTCGGCGTCACTATGCTTCTTACCGGTTTTATATTTTACGTCAAAATCATGCTCTTGAAGTCGGAGGGCCCATCTGGCAAGCCTTCCTGAAGGATCCTTTAAATTCATGAGCCAGCACAAGGAATGATGGTCAGTTACAACAGTAAAGTGTTTCCCGAATATGTACGGCCGAAATTTGTTGGTAGCCCATACGATGGCAAGACATTCCCTTTCTGTGGTGGAATAATTTTTTTCGGCTTTTGTCAGAGTTCTAGAAGCGTATGCTATAACTTTCTCGACATTATTCTGAATTTGTACTAGGACAGCTCCGATACCGTACCCGCTTGCATCAGTATGGATTTCTGTAGAAGCTCTTTCGTCGTACATCCCCAATACTGGATCCGAAGTAAGTGCTTTCTTAAGACTGTTAAATGCTTCCACCTCTTCAGGACCCCAATGAAACTCCACGCCACTTTTCAGCAACGACTGCAAAGGTTCGGCGAGATAACAGAAACCTTTAATAAATCTTCTAAAGTATGAACAAAGGCCAAAGAAAACTTCGTATGTCATGTATATTCTTTGGAGTGGGAAATTTCTTACGGCTTTTATTTTGTCGGGATCGGGACGAACGCCATTACTAGATACAAGATGGCCCAGAATCTTTACTTCTTGGGCAGCAAAAAGACACTTCTTTGAATTTAATTTAAGACCAGCTTCCTGAAGACATTTTAGAACAAGTCTTAATCGTATAAGATGGTCTTCAAAAGTTTCTGAGAACACTATTATGTCATCTAGGTAACAAAGACACATAGTCCATTTAAAATGGCGTAGCAAATTGTCCATCATTCTCTCGAAGGTCGCAGGTGCATTACAGAGACCAAACGGCATGACTTTAAACTCGTATAAGCCTTCGGGGTAATAAATGCCGTCTTTTCACGATCCGCTTCGTCTATTTCTATTTGCCAATAACCAGATCGGAGATCCATGGAAGAAAAGAACATGGCACCTTTCAGACAGTCGAGCGTATCGTCAATACGAGGCAGAGGATAAACGTCTTTTTTCGTGACGCTATTCAGCTTGCGATAATCGACGCAAAAACGCCAACTACCGTCTTTTTTTCTTACGAGCACAATGGGTGATGACCAAGGACTTTCAGAGGGTTGGACGATACCTTCATCAAGCATTTTCTGAACCTCTTCATGAATGATGCGTCTTTCAGTCGGCGAGACTCTGTAGGCTCGTTGGTTGATTGGAGCATGATCACCAGTAAAAATCCTGTGTTTCACATTCGTCTTCGCGGCTGTCGACTTGTCGGTCTTCGTGAAAAGCCCAGAAAATTTCGGGTAGTTCGGATAGCTTGTTTCTCTGTTCGTCACTTAACTCGGGTGACATCATTAACGAACAATTCATCTGTGACTCCGAAGTTTCTTGCTGGTCATCCAAGCAACCCGATGTGTCGGAAATAACACATAGATGCCCTTCATTTAGTGGTTCAGCTTGGCCTATGCACATTCCTCTAGGGATGATTTGGTTTCGGAACTGCAGGTTGGTAACCCAGACATCACTTTTCCGTTACGATATGTGGATACCATGGACGGTGTAGCAATATTTTTCTCGAAGAGCAAATGTTTGCTACCGTCTAGAACTACATTTATGTCTCCTCGGGTTTGATATCCTGATACTGTTATTCTAGTTAAAGAATGCGGCTTAAGTGTATAGTCCCTGGTGGCATACAAATTCCAGGCGTCAGGCGCTGTGGAGTCTCGACAGATGTTTTCTAGAACAAGTTCATTTTGTCCACAGTCTATAACGGCTTGAGACGCCTCTAAAAAGTCCCATCCTAGGATGACGTCATGGCTACAATGTGATAAAACAATAAATTCAAAAGGCAGTTCTCGATTGTTTATACGGACACGTAAAACACATTTCCCTATCGGCCGAACAAAATTTCCATCCGCAACTTTCAGCATAACGCTCTTGGCATCAGCAAACAGAACTTTCTTTAAAAATCGGCGATACTTATCGGATATGACAGAAAACGATGCCCCAGAATCTACTAGAGCACGTATCGGCTTCTTATCTATTATTACGTCTAGTTGGTTACCAGTCATCTTGGCGGTCGACGGAGGATTTCAGTACACGCGGCCTCACCTCCTTGGAAGGTCGCTCTCCTTAGTTTTCCTCGCTCCTACGGCCTGGCGACTGACTGGATCGGCGATATGGCGACGGGGATCTGTAACGACGTATTGGGGATCGGCCTCTCGTGGGACTTGGCGTAAAACGGCGAGAAGAGTTTGGTCGGCGTATTTCTTCTTCAGTGTCGTCGAAGTTCCGTCGGCGGTTTCGAGAGTTGTCAAAGACAGCCTTTCTCTCTCGGCAGTAGCGCATTACATGTCCAGGACGTCCGCAGTGGAAACAAACAGGTCTGTTGTCAGCCGTTCTCCACACATCTGTTTTTCTTGGTTCAGGTGGGAATTTCTGAACAGGAGCTCTGTATTTCCTGGTTACAGCGGCGTATGTTGGTCGTGGTCAGTTTCTGTAGGTTTTGTTGACACTGGGGCCAAAACCCTTTCAACTTCGTCTTGAACGATCTCTTCTAAGGATTGGGGATCGGAGTCAAAGATTCTTGCGTCTGGTTAACTAGTCGATGGACTTCTTCTCGTACGATTGTGCGAATAAGAGAGACCAAATCAGTCTCATCCGTCAGGGATGCAACCGGTACGACGTTTGGAAGCCTTTCAAATCTCGGTCGACCAACTCTCTTCTGCTTCATATCTTCGATATAGTTGCACCATTTGATAAAACTTGCTGTGTCGTTGATTTCTCTCGTCAACAGGGCCTGATAAATATCCTCAGCAACACCTTTCATTAGGTGTGACACTTTTTCGTCTTCTTTCATCAGAGGATTTACCTCTTGGCAAAGTCCTAATACACTTTGTATGTAGGACTGTGTACTCTCGCCTGAACGCTGGGCTCGGCATTTTAGTTGTTCTTCTGCCCTTCTGGTATATTTTTGACGGTCACCGAAAAGTCCACTTAGTCCATTTTTAAACGCTTCCCAGGAATCTAAGGCGTCTTCGTTGTTGACATACCACTGTCTCGCAGTACCGTCAAAAAAGAAATAAACGTTAGCCAGGCACATCATGTCATCCCACTTGTTAAAGTTGGCTACTCGATCGTACTCTTTAAGCCATTTGAGAGGGTCTTCCCCAGGCGCTCCTCGGAAGGTCGATGGGCTCCTCCATTGCTGTAACGAAGGTGTTACTACAGCGGGCTTGGCTTCTTGCTCGGTCGGCATTTTTTGTCCTCTTCCTACTATTTTTAACAGTCCGAATTCGGGGGATAATCCTCTTAACCGGAGGCTCCTGCGAAGGTTGTCACTATTATCCACGTTTGACGTTTGACGTAATTGTTTTCCACCAAACTTGTCACGGAGTTCGAAAGAAGTACACAGTTCAATTAAACAAACAATTAGATTTATTCTAACGCTTGGAGCTCGATACAACACTGGACTGAGAACATGCCCAACTGGCGATGAACTCTGCTTTTATACACTTCGGAATATTCGAGAAATAACCAGTATGCACTCTAAAGAATGATCTGGATTCATCTAGAACCTAGAGAAACAATACATTAAAAACGGAAACAAAATTCCAGTCTTTGGATAAATCTGCCGGGGCCGGGATTCGAACCCGAGACCTGAGGAAGTTCAGTCCAACGCTCTGCCAACTCGGCTATCGGGACTTGTAGCAAATTATGCGTGTGGCAATATATAGAGAGAGTTAAAGAGTTATAAAAATGAAATTTCCTTTGTTGCCGTATATATTTTAATTCTTTTGTTGTCATCCGTATTTTTAAAAGAAACTTTTTTTTAATTACTGTAATTTTCATTTAAAAAGTTGTAAAAAGCTGCTTTTAGGTTGAATTATTTAAGAACTGTATCAAATGCTAAAGTCATAAGATTGCAATGTGATATAACAAAAGCTTCCAATTAACATTTAAGGCAGCGGTGAATTCACTCCTATATCAAAAATTATTGTTCAGTAAGAAGCGCACGCACGCGCGGTCAACTTCTTCACGGAGTTTCGCTTTCAGAGTTTGACGGCATTTTCGAAGATGATCCTGCCATCTAGTGATTAAAATCAACATGAAACTCTACTAATATTTCCATGAAGAAACACTTCTGGATAATTAAAGCTATTTGTACACGACAATTAATGACGTTTTTAAATTATGAAAGGATTAATAAATTAAAATAAAAGAGGTTATTTAAAACTACAGTACTTCTTCAGGAAGTAATTAAAACAGTAATTAAATTTTTACGAAAAGAAGTATTTTCTTAGATTAATCAGTTTCCTAACATACAGTTTTATTTTTATAAAATCGTAATAATATAAACTAAAATAGTTGCTATGCGTCAATTTATCATTTAGACGTTAAAAAATGTAGAACTGAAATATGTAATCCCTATTATTAACAAAATAATTGCTGAGAATTTTCAAAAGAATACTATAGTTAAGCAGAAAATGCTAACTCTCTCTCTCTTTTGAAGCTGTTTTCTATTAAAAATGGATTTTGAATACTCGTAAGACCTCTCATATTTTAATTTCTATATTATTCACTATAATCAACTATTATTATATATTAACTATTATGCCTATACTAGTAACTCATATTTATTTTTGTTTCTCTGTGAGCGTCACTATTTTTGTTTAGCTTTATATACCTCATGCTTTGCTCCGCCCCCTTATTTTTAGTTTTATTTAAACTCAACATTTTTTTTTCATCTAAGAATTTTCATCCAAAGTTTTGTTATGATCGAATTTAATTAACAGGAAAAAGTCAAAGCTCTATGTCGATTTCATTTTGTGAGTTTTGTTTCATATCAGACCAGAAACTCGTTTTATTTAAATCTTATTTTAGAGATATCAGGCTAGATCAATCGCCTAATTTTTAAGTATAACTGAGAAACTATATACAGTCGGACTTCTATTTAACGAAATCGCTAAATCCAAAAATAAAGTTCGTTATATGGAAAATTCGTTAAATAGAGATTCCTCATTTAATATGCTTTAAAAACCACATAAAACAAAATTAAATTCATAAACACTATGAATTTTCTAAAAAAGTAATTTTATTCACACTTTTTTTGAAAAAAAAATTAATATCTCTATTCATTTTATATATCTTACCCAACAAAAAAAAATCGCAAGGCAAACAAGGGGAGGGGAAATGACATCGTCCAGCAGTAGCGCACACAGGAATTTTTTTTTTTTGAGGGGGCGTCCGTGGTCGAAAGTTTATCATTCTTGTATCATGCTCCTTTTGATTTTGTCGATTTTCAGGAACAAAACACAGTAAAAAACTAATTATTGAATAAATAATTAGCATTAATTAATAAAATTAGTCATTAATAACAAATACTTAATTAAATTTTACGCACTATATACTTAGAATTATAATCAATCGGAAAAAAAATCAAAGGCTTTGGGGGGTTGGACTCCCAGGATCCCCCCCCCTTGTGTGCACCACTGTCGTCCAGTAATATACTGTGTATTTTCAAATTTAAAAACTAATTTTATATTAAAACTAATGAATTTTATTAACAACATTTTCTAATTTCACGCCTACGAGTAACTATTTGCGTACATTATTTTACAACTAGTAATTTTAAGCTTACACTACCACATGCCTCCTTACATTTAATTACGTATAAGATCTCTTAGTTTTATTTGTTTGTTTTTTAAAAAACTGTGGTCACATTTCATTGCTTTAGGTGAGTTAGGCACTTGGTAATACCAGTTCAAGATCATTTATCACCATAAAATGCGCTAAAAGAGAGAATATTTTGAAAATGTCCCAAAATACTTCAAAAATGGGGGGGGATCGAGAATTACAAGAGAAAAAGTTCGTTATATAGAAAATACACTTCTCTATTTGGAGATTAGTTTACAAAGAAAATATTAAATGTTCCTGGTTACAGGAAAAGTTCGCAATATAGAGAAATTCATAAAATAGAGATTCGTTATATGGAGGTTCGACTGTATATATTTGAGTACGAATTGTTGAAATTTAACAATTCTGCCCAACAAATATCTGTCATAATTTTACGCTGATGCCTCATTTTAGTAATTCACAGAAATTAATTTCAAAATTTTTGCTTGTGGAAAATAAAAAAAAAATTGAAAAAGTCCTTAAATTATTTAAATTGAATCATTGCACAACTGTATATCTTTACAGCAAACATCCATCTTATTGGATGGAATAAGCAAGAATCCAAACAAGTATATGAAAGAATAAACAACTAAGAAAAACAGCATTCACACAATTTCATGTATATGTTGTTTGTTTAATGTGTTAACATTACAATTTGAAATGAAATTTTAGAATTTATTTAACATGGATCGCAAGAATTTAAAAAAAAAATAGAGGATAAAAGAGAGATGTGGTGTATATCGTAATCTACATCGCTAATTTGTGGGTGATGTAAATAAATAACTCTTGAATTTCAATAATTATAAGTAACTATCGAATCGATTCAATTTGATAAACATAAATTATTGAAATATTACTGATTCGCTGAATTATGCTTAATTGAACAGTGCAAAGAAATAGAAAAAATTAAAGGTAAATTTTATTATTGAAAAGAATATTATTTTAAAAGTAAAATAATTGCGATTTTTTTTATTGTTTAATAAGATCAAATGCTTGATTGTATATTACTTTAAAAGAATGCTCTTAATACTTTTACTTTGTCAGCAATAATTTCTCCGTGCAATGATTATAAAATGTAAGCGTACAAAAAAAGGGTTATGTTTTTAATTTTTAAATTAGAAGTTTTGTACTTAAAGTATAGATTTTTTTTACGTTAGGGGTATTTTTTTTGTATCAGAAAAAAAATACTTCATTGTAATATGTCTTACGCACATATGATCATATTTCCTTTTAACATAATCATTCGCTTCAGTTACGTAACAAATCAATGTTTGCAAGATAATTTTTTTCGCTGTACATAGTAAGTATAGATGATATTGTATGAAATTTACTTAATTGTAAATATATCAATACAGATTAAAAAACTTTTCGAATAAATTTTTGCTCTAAAATATAAATTACCTTACAGCATTTGTTGTTGCTAATATGATTATAAAACTAAAGACTTCACATGATAAAAAGGTTTTTAGAAAAATCAAAGAACAATTTTAGAATACTTCTGATGGGATTTAAAAAACATTTTAGGGCTATTTTATTGTGACTTTTTAATTTAGCTAAATGTAGGAGTATGATGAACTTAGTTCTGAAAAATATCAAGAAATGTAACTAATGCACTCTCCAAGCAATTGCTTTATATATTATCATTAATATCGTAAGCAAACTCATTAAAGACTCATAAACAAACTAATCCAGATCCCAAATTTGCTTGTACTTTAAAAAAACAAAGATATATTTCAGGAAATATTCACTAATTAGAACAACTATTTTCTGCTTTTCTAAAAATTCATCATGATAATTCACCTACATGCTAATATTTCCATAAAGTATTGCAATTAACATAAGTGTGGCGGTTCAACATTTAGATAATAAACCTCGGTGCATGATCTGATTGAAATATAACAAAATCTCTAAAAAAGAATAAATATCTTTAAAAAATACAGTTTTTTTTAAACTAAAAGTATTAGGATAACAGAAAAAAGTTAAGCAATTCTTTCTTAATTAAATATCTACTTATGATCAAACACGCTTAAACAGAAAAATCTCAAACAGTCTAATAAACTGTAATAAACACTAACTGACAAATAAGTTCATCAAAAACAAAAATGAGTTCGAAAGAAATTTACTCTGCATTATCAAACGTTTTTCAAATCCAAATATTACTTGTAATAAAAAATTTTAAGCCAATTTAAGAACAAAAAATTTACCCTTGCCCTTGAAAATCAAATAAACACCTCCAACCGATCAAACCCTTCCTAACATATACAACATCAAACAAAGAACCGAAAGTAATGTAAAGTTAATTTTGGGGGAAATAATAGATGGAAAACCTAACATGAAAACAACGAGCAGATCTTCATTATTAATGGTGTCTAGAGTTAAGGAAGAGTTGGCAACTCGCGAAAAATGTTAAGATGGAACCTAACTCCCTTCCGGCGCAACATCATCTATTATTTTAGCATTATCCCCACCCCCTTCTATGAGCAAAGAAATACGCTTGCAGCTGACAGCGATGCAACCTGGTGATTTACTACAGTTTACACTGCGAGGATTATTAGAAGAACGTGATGTGTATTCAGGATGCTAGAAAGTGAGGGAGGCAAACTTCGAGTTTCTTCCGCATATGAAGAATTAAGAATCTGTTTTTGGTCTGGAGGAATATGCATAATGGGACATTCGACAAACCAAAAATCGAATGGACTTACTTCGAGTTTCGATTATATTTCAATATTAAGGATTAGGATTTTTTAACGAGATTCCGAAATTCAGTGATTATTCAAAAACTCTTTTAATCCCTTAAACGCATATGAAGAATTAAGAATTTGTTTTTGGTCTGGAGGAATACGCATAATAGGACATTCGACAAACCAAAAATCGAGTGGACTTATTTTGAGTTTCGATTATATTTGAAGATTAAGGATTAGGGTTTTCAAAACGAGATCCCAAAATCCAGTAATTATTCAAACTATTTTAATCCCTTAAGCCAGTGTTTCTCAAAGTGTGGGGCGCGCCCCCCTGGGGGGGCGCGATAACCCCTAACAAGGGGGGCGCGAGCATATCGAAAATTTAATGATTTTTTAAAAAATAACCGGAAAGAAGTGAAACAAAATACTTTTTCCATAATAAAAGAAATACACAACAACACTGATATAATTTATGTTTATCATCTGGCGTTCTTCTGTTTTAACATAAAATATTACTCGTTAAAAGAAAAAACGAAACTCAGACCCTGAGAAAAATTCTAAGATAAACATTTCATCACTTTAATTATTATTGAAATACTGTATATTAGTTGTAGAAAGAAAAGGAAGACATGATTCACTTTTCAGCCAGGCAGCATAATAAATTTGCTAGTCATTTATTTGATTGACCTTCAAACTTACTGGTAGGGTTTCTACATTAGTTTCATCCCATCTTTTATGTAGTATTTGTTTTTCGCATAGGAAATTGTAAATAATGAAAGAGTTTTACGATATTTGGAAAGAATTGATTGATTTTTGAAGGATTATTTGGCTAAGATTTATTTTTACGAGTAATCTGAAACATATAAAGCATAGTGAGAAACGTCATAATACTTTTAGAGCATCCGTATTTTTCTGAATACACTTATAACCAGGCAGCGGTGGCATCTGTGATCTGTATTGAAGGAAGTTGAAACTGATGCATATTATTCATGATTGAGAAACACGATGAACATGAAACGAAAGGAAAATTTTCAATGGCTTCCTAAAGAACTCCATCAACTGAAATATGAAGCCATAAGTGTACCACAAGGTTCAGTTCGACTTGTCAAAAAAGACACAAGAAAGAAAAAGTTCAACTTGTTATTTGTTGATCACCAAAGGTGTTACGAGTTCGAGCCCAGTACCATTAAAGACCCGTCGTGAAAGGGGAGAGGTGCACGTTAAATTTGTAAAAAGCTCAAACGTCCTCTTGTTGGAATGGTGTGGTAGTTAAGAGGCCAGCTCAAGTATCGTCCTCGTCAACCATGGTTCAAAATTACGAGGTCCGTCTCTAAAAGCCCTCGTGTAGCTGAACAGTGCGACGTTAATATTCACTCACTCGATCATGAATGCTCATTAAAACTACAATTACTTGAACAAAACATGACAGCTTTGCCAGCAAGTAACATTTCTGTAATATTAGTGAAAAGTATCTTTGCTTTTCGTCCTTTATTAAGGTCTATCACTTGTCAATCATTTTAGTTCAGTTTTATTGGACTTTTTCTCAAATCATCAAAGAAAGATTGAACATTCTTTGAAAGCCGGTAAGTATACTTTCTCTTAATTAAATTATTCACTGGAATTCCAATTTGTATCGTGTAGAGTAAAAATAATTATAAATAAATGATTGGGGTGACTGAGTTCTCCCGCACTACCATCAGCCTTAGTATCGAGTGCGTGCCTGCTCCCGGGTTAAAACATTTTGAAGTCTTCTCGCTTTAAATATTAAAAAGTAACACAATTATTCTTCATAGGAATTTTATATTCTTTTTCATTACTTAACATTAATTCTAAATGCTAATTCTGTGATTCTTAAAATTACAGTTCTTTTAAACAGTTATTTACAATTATAGCATTTATCTAAAAAAAAAATCATTTTACATTTTTGTATACAATGTCGTGCACGCAGTTTTACTCTCCTTACAGTTTAGCTATTATATCAAGAATAATGTTATATTTTTTTAAAAATTAACTCGTGCGAAAGAGCCGGTGTTTCAGCCAGTATACGTTTAATGTATCAGTACTGAAGAAGGTATTTTATAAATAATTTCTTAATACTAAATTAATCTAAGTTTAATAATTAACAGTGACATCCATGGGCTTGTCTTGTAGAGCAAAGTTTTTCTAAGAATGGTTTAATATCAGATATTGACACTGAGTTATTTTTCTTTATTTAGCTGAGATCTATATTTTGTCTTCAAAGCAGCCACCGCAGAAAATCCTGTTTAACATAGGTAGGATTTTCAAAATGGTAATAGTATACGAAGTGCTTTTGTTTTCAGTGCAGAAATTATGATTGAAAATTGAATCGCCAGTATTGAAAGTTTGAGAAACACTGGTGTACTATAAAAATAATTATAAAAAAAAGGATTGGGGTGACTAAATAACCCCGCTGGACTATTAGTATCGAGTGCGGGCCTGCTCCAGGGTTAAAACATGTTGAAGTCTTTTCGCTTTAAATATTAAAAATAAATCAATTATTCTTCATCTGAATTTTATATTATTGTTCATTATTCAACATCAATTCTAAATGATAATTCTGTAAGGCTTAAAATTATAGTTCGCTTTAAACTAATTATACTTTGAGCAATCATTTAAAAAAATCATTTTACATTTTTGTAAACATTGTCGCGCACTTGGCTTTACTCTCCTTAAAATTCAGCGATTATTTCAATAATGTTTTATTTTCTTATAAATGAACTCGTGCAAGCGGGTACTTCAGCCGGTATACTTTTAATGTATCAGTACTCCATATTAGTTTATAACTAATTAATTAATACTAAATTAGGAACAAGTTTAATAAGTATTAACGACTTCCATGGGCTTGTCTTGCAAAGCAAAGTTTTTATAAGGAATGCTTATAATTATAGAAATTGACCCTCTGAGTTCTTTTTCTATATTTAGCAGATATCTATATTTTGTCTTCTAAGCAGCCACCGTATTTTGCAATAAGTCCAATTTAAAAATTAGAGAAAGGAAAAGTAACACACATAATAATTATCCTATTATTTTATTTATTTTTTGCTTAAAAGTAGTATACAAAATTTAATACTTATGTTACTAATTTGTATGGTTTATAATTAAGATCGCCTTTTGTAGCTTTAGCATCAAAGTTCATTATTATTGCATTCAGTGCATTATTAATGTATAAGGGGGCGCGATAAAAATTGTGATCGAAAAGGGGGGCGCCAGTATTGAAAGTTTGAGAAGCACTGCCTTAAGCAGTCAATATTTTCGCCCAAAATATTCCAAAAAAAAAAGGCATACTTTTTTATTACATATCAATGAGCATGATACTTAACAGAATGCGAAAATTGAAGAATTTTATTTTCATTTTCAATTTTGAAGTTTTCACACTACTTTTTATTTTATAATTGTGTAACACAAAAACCGCTAAATGTTTGCTTTTTATAAGTACAATCTGCATGCTATGAATAATGTTTCATACATCTTAAAAGAATTTCTCGCATACTTACATGGAAAGTTTTCTGTTTGTATTTCTTTTTCAAACGGTTGAGGATTTTCTGTGTGTATGTGTGTGTGTGCATATATATATGCACATACAATTTGAAGCGTGGTGTAATATTAAGTCTTACATTGCAATGGGGACAGAGATAATATCGGCTTTTTTGGATTATCCTTCCAAAAGATGTGATAGGGTACATTTAACTCTCTCATTAACTGATTCTAAAATTAACTCTATTAACAACTACAGGTGTAAAAGTAGCGCAATAAATAAATGGAATAAAACTGTCATTATTTTATTTAACCTATTTATTGATTTTTATGGTATAATTTATACCTTTTATGAGACTCATAGTTAATTAATAAATGAAATCATTTTTTTTTAAAAAAAAGGGCAGCCTTAAACTGTCTTTTTTTCACAATGTCGCCCCTCGAACCAAAACAATTGCCCACTCCTGGACTAGGATTGGCAAAGGTCCAGAAAAAAAAGAAATTTTATAACGGAACTTGTTTTTCACCTAGTCTTAATTTCAGATGCTTTAAAATCTAATTTTAAAAAAAGGGATATATTTACTTTTACGATTTCGAAGTTACTGAAACTAGCACTAATTCTCAGTTCAAAAATGATGTATCGTATAATAGAATATAAAAAAGTGAATGAATTTGTGTAGTATGAGTCTCACTCTTAACCAAGAAAAACTAAAAATTTTTTGGCGGTAACACAGAGAAACTGTGATTTATCCCCTTTAAAAATTAATAATTTTACTTTTGAGTATGTACAGCAATTTTAAGTGCCTGGAACTATCATTAGTAATACTAATAATATAAAGTTTAAAGTAAATAATAGGCTACTTACGGTAAAAAAATGTTTCTGTGGGTTGAGAAGCCAATTTAAGTCCAAATTTATTAGTCAAAACAAAACACACACACACACACTCAACTTATACAAAACCTTAATTTGACCAATTGCTATGAAAAAAATAAGCTACTGATTTTTGAGAGAAAAGTACTCCGAAAGATCTTGTGTGTGGGTGCAAAGTGATGTCTATAGAATACAATATAATTATGAAATTTACTGCAGATTTAAAGAACCGGATGTTTATTGTCAAAGTTATAAAGGTTAGCCGCATTAAATGGCTAGGATCTTTTTAGATATGATGATACAAATCTAACTAAATTAGTGACATTTTCAAAAATTGAAGGTATACGAAAAAGGGAAGACCTAACCCCCTGCCCCCCACCATGTGGGCTGATTCTGCTGATCTGGGAGTCAATCGTTGGCAATTATCGCTCCAAATAGAGTCAGATGGAGGAGACTGATGGAGACTGTCTTGGTCTGTGACAGGCTGTAGTACTGCTGAAGAAGAAATAATTTGTTTCAGATTTTTGAATTTCAAATGTACTGAAAAGTTAAGGTATCCGACTACGTTCAGAACCGTGATTTTAAAAAAGCGCATAAATAGATAATTTTCATGTTATTTAGTGTCACTTAGATTAGAATACATGCATAAAATTGTTTTAAGGACATTTTGACAAAAAAAAAGAATTACTTAAATACAATATTTCGGCAAAAAATTAACTTAGAAAAACCTTTTTTCAAAATGTTCTCCTTTTATAAAAAATGCTTCTAAAATAATAATATTTTGCTTATATAAAGTAAAGACTTCTCTCCAGATAGTCTGGACAATTTTTTTGAAAAATTCACAATATTTTCAGAGTTACAACCAATTAAAAAAATTATCGGCGTTTTTTTCTTAAAATTTCTTCCCCTTGTTGTCGTAAAACATGGATAAACTCACTTCTAAGTTATATATTTCAAAAATTCTAGTTGAGTCTGTACAGAGGTCTGAGCTATATACAGGCAAAATATTATTATAATGGAAGCATTTTTCACAAAAGGAGACTATTTTGAAAATGGGTCATTCTATGTTCATTTTTTGTCAAAATATTTGCTTAAATAATTTTTTATTGTAATACTATTCTTAAAACAATTTTATATACATTTTCTAATCTAAGTGACACTAAATATCATAAGTATAATCCATTTATACGCTTTTGTAAAATCACGGTTCCGAACGTAGTCGGATACCTTAAGCGAATTGGTAATATGCACATCCCATACCTTTGGTAGATGGGTCTAAAAATAAACTACTTTAAATTTAAAGAAAACGTACATGTTTCTCTTTTTTTTTAAAAAAAATTACTAGTATTTTTATTCCAATATACATATTATATATATATTTAGGTCCAAAATCTGCTGTTTTAGGTAAGTTTTATCTTATTCTTGAATTAAATTCAAAAACTCTGTCCATTATTTCCAATAGGATTTCTCTCAGTATTGTAAACAGAAAGGGAGAGGCTGTCTAGCCTCCATACTTGTTGTAAACCCACCTTTTATGTAAATTATTTTACATATAACAGCTGTCCTAAGTCAGCAATGTTTATAATATTGCAGTACCCATAATTTTTAAAATTCCAATATCTATTTCTTTAAGCCTCATTTATCTTTAATGTTCTATTCCTTACAGTCTTTATAGTGGATAATAATTAACTGTTCAATATATATATATATATATATATATATATATATATATATATATATATATATATATGTGTGTGTGTGTGTGTGTATGTGTGTGTGTGCGTGCGTGTGTGTGTGTGCGTGTGTATGTGTGCGTGTGTATGTGTGTGTGTGTCGTAGATTATCAGTAAGTTTTATTAGATAGCATTTATTTAAAAGAAAATTCCTTAGAGAAAACAAACATGCAAAGATTTTAATACACACATGTAATCACAAACTTTCTGTTCGCTATAAAACCTTATAGAGAACTATTTCACTAAGTGTATGTATCACAAAAAAATTATTTCCTTCTGTTTATATATGTATGTATAATACTCAGCAAACTTTTGATAGATTAACTGACGTATATCAGTTATAATCTATAAAAAATTTTGATGAGGGTGATAATGAAAAAGGTGACAATTTTAAAAATCAAATGTGTTGAATTTCAACTAATTTTCATGCAATGATAATTTTTATGTAAATGTACCAATAATACTTGTACCTTTTGTCACATATAAAATATGATATAAATAAAAATAAGTCAAAAATAGTAAATTTAAAAAAAAGAATTAGTTTGATTTGCAATTTCCAGTCTTAGGAAATTTTTTGTTTTTGGAGATAATTGTGCAGTATATATTACTGCACAATATGTAGTGTTTACACGATGCACTTATACACACGATAAGAAGTATAACTTGTCCTAATGATTGTGCAAGGTGTGGATCAATCTCTTAATTTGTTTCTTTTCAACCTGTTTTTACTGTTAGTGCTCTTATATACAATTTTAGATCTCTTTTAAAAAAAGATGTTTATTTTTTAACTTTTATTTTTCTGTATTTTAAAAATGTATTTTTGTGAATTCATATTCAACAAAGTGGTACATATCTGTTTCAAAACTTTTACACACTCAACATGGAATGCCATCATTTCCATGCAATATTTGGGCCAGACAATTCCTTTTAAAGAGTGTTTTTTTTCCAGGTATAGAAGTTTAAGTTGGCATTACTTTCCAAGGTGGTGACCGATTTAACAGCTGTCAAGTGATTTATTCTCAGTTTGGTTTGGCAATTCATCAAAACGATCATCAAGCAAGGCGTAGATTCGTCGAATGGGCCCAAAACGAGATTGCCGTTGTTCCCGATTTTCATAAGCGAATTTTGTTTAGCGATGAAGCGCGCTTCTGGTTGAATGGCTACGTCAACAAACAAAACTGCCGCATTTGGAGTGAAGCTAATCCACAAGTGTATGTCGAAACACCGTTACATCCAGAAAAACTGACTGTTTGGTGCGCTTTATGGGCTGGTGAAATCCTTCTTCAAAAACGATGAAGGCCACAACGTTACAGTCAATGGTGATCGGTATAGAGCCATGATTACTAACTTTTTCATTCCTGAATTGAACAATCATGATGTCCAGGAGCTGTGGTTCCAACAAGACGGCGCAACATGTCACACAGCTCGTGCCACAATCGATTTATTGATAGACACGTTTGGTGACCGCCTAATTTCACGTTTTGGACCTGTGAATCGGCCTCCAAGATTTTGTGATTTAACACCGCTGGACTATTTTCTGTGGGGCTATGTAAAGTCATTGGTCTATGCGGATAAGCCACAAACGCTTGACCATTTGGAAGACAACATTCGCCGTGTTACTGCCGATATACGGCCACAAATGTTGGAAAAAGTCGTCATCGAAAATTGGACGTCCAGATTGGACTACATCCGAGCCAGCCGTGGCATCCTATGCCAGAAATCATATTTAAAATGTAATGCCACAAGATTATCTTTCGAATAAAAAAAAATTCATGTCAATCGAATAATACATCGTTGTTTTATTGCAATTTAAAGTTCTATACCTCTAAAAAAACACCCTTTACATACCCTTGGACATAAATATGCTTTTTTATACCTAATTTTGACAACCTTCGTTTTTTTATGATTCATCTTTAAATACTATCTCTGCTCCCCAGTGCACGGGGAAGCCTGTTGGTGTTTCACGAATCTAAATGAGAAACTACCCTTACTGAGGTCTCTGGCCCAGCATATTTACAGTTATCAGTGTCCGGACACGTCTCAACCTTGCTAAGTTTAGCTAACTTGGGCAAGGCAACTACTTCTCAATTGATTGATTGATTGATTGAATATTAACGTCGCACTGTTCAGCTACACGAGGGCTTTTGGCGACGGACCACGTAATTTTGAACCATGGTCAAGTGACGTGGATGACACCTGAGCTGGCACCCCCCTCTCCTAACTACCACACCACACCAACGGGAGGACGTTTCAGCTCTCGACAGATTTAACGTGCATCGCTGCCCTACACGGCGGGTCATTAGTGGTACAGGGTTCGAACCCGTGACAAAGCAAGCCACGGTCCGATACCTATACCACTCGGCTACCGCGGCCACAACTACTTCTCAAACTAGACTAAGAAAGAACTAACTACTTATGTAAAAACAAACTATTATTTTTACCTGCATTGTGTGTCATTTACAACTATTTTAAGAATTTATTTTCTGTTTTCATTTTATTTCAAGTGTTTAATACTCTGATTTAGATATTTTCGCATTGTGCAATTTTATACTTATAATTTACTAACGCATATTTGTTTCATATTTTTCTAACCACATATTCTCCTTGTTCAAAATCCTTTTCATGAGAATAAATTGAAGGGAAATTTTAAAAATAATGTTAATCTAAACTTCAATTTTATATTTGATATCTCTGTAGGATACGTGTGTGCACTAAGAGCCCCAGCGCACACACGTGTCTTATGGAGGGGGGGATGTAATAATTCACTCTACTATCCTTTTAAGTTACTGTTAATTCTTTGATCCAGTCCTTCAGGATTAACACGTAAATAATAAACTAGCTACCCGCCTAATGGGAATATTTTGAATTATATCCATCCACCCACCCAGATCATATGATTTGAGTTTAATTTAAATACCGAGGTTTCTGGAAACTCCACTCTTTCTGTTCTTTGTCCTTAATCATGTAGCCGGCTGCGGCGCGTAATGTTTTAGTTTTCTTTGTTCTGTGTAGTGTCGTTTTATGTTTAATATGTGTATGCTTGTGTGGCTCAAGATATGCAATAAATAGATTTACTGCCATAAAGGACTGTCTTGTCAATATCATTTTAATATGCAACATCAACCATCATAAAAAATGCATGTAATATTAAGAAATCCTTTCCACTGGCTCCGTCTTCATATATATGTGTGTTGTGCGTGTGTGTGTGTAAGAATAATTAAATTAGATTTAAAATTAAAAGTTCCCTACACACACAATATTTAAATTTTATTTTCCATTATATCTTCAAGTAGTAAATTAAAGACCCAATTCACACATTCTCTGAACAAATGTTCCAAACAAACCACTTCTAACCCCTGATCATTATTTTTTATAGTCCATATGATAGCATTAACTTTCAAGTGCAACTCATAAAATAAGAGATGTTTCACACATCAGGGCTTAAGTGGTAAAGCCACTTATATTTTTACTCGACGTCGTTTTCTCTCAGCTACTGAACATGTAGACGGCTCACTGAATAAAATCCATTTTTAAGAAAGCTTGGTTTTAACTTGAAACATGTCATATATATATATATTATGGTATAACAAAGCATACAGTAATATTTCATATTTTTTCAATAGGTGCATATGCATGGAACATTAAATTTAAATTGTGTAAAAAAGATGACCGTTATGTATAAAAACACATACTTTTTTTCCAATGGGGCTGCGGATTGGTAGTTTTACCATTGTAGATCTAGAACATTTCCTGGGAGCTGGTATCACCTTTTAATACGGCATCATATAAGATATACCAACTGCCGCAAGTAATTTCGACGCCTAGTTTCCTCCCCAGAGGAAGGCATCTGAACTCTGACGATGCGAACTTGTTCTAGGAACTTAATTTAGCAAAAACACCCAAGCCAAACAGGCACTCAAGGGATCTTTTACATGTCGCATAGTCATACGACATGGACGCAGTCGATTTTCTGCATCATGAAAATCCACTGACTTGGGCCGGGGTCGAACCCGCAATCTTAGGCGTACAAAACCAGCGCTAAGCCAACTACGCCACCCAGCCGGCTATACGAATAAAAATACATAGATATAATAATAAATACTAAATAAATAAAAGCATATACATATATCTAGATATATATTATAAATGCGAAAGTTTGTGAGGATGTTTGGGAGTCTTTCGCGCAGAAACAACTGAATGGATTTTAATGAAACTTTACAGTAATATAGCTTATACATCAGAATAACACATAGGCTATAATTTATAGCATAGACTATAATTTATAAAGATTTGTGAAAAGTGTCCAAAATATAACGATATTTGTCAAGTAAGTAGGAAAAAATTCTGCCATCTGCAAGCAATTCTGGCTTGCTCTGCAAAAAAGCCCACGTCAGCATATATCTATCTTTTGTTTGTGAAAGAACTCTTTTTGTTTTGGCTACACAAGGCACTCGCTTCTAATTAATTCCTGTAAACAGCATAATCCCTAATTTATTTTATTTCAGAATAAAACTAAGGTTTGAAGGGAGAGATTGTTATAAATCTCTTTATTTGAATGTTTTTAATGATTCTTTATGCACATTTGGTAGTAAGAAACTAATCTTTTTTCAAAATAAATACTTTTATTGCTTCTGGTACTTACAGTAGGTAAACTTTGTCTTTCACACTACATCATTTGGACATATTTCCATAGTTTGTTTGTGGTTAGTAGTTAATTATAACGCTATAATTTTAATTGAATAGGTGGATATTGCCTTTTTAAGTATAAAAATAATTATAACTACTGTACTGTATTTTTTGGAGTGAGTGAATATTAACGTCGCACTGTTCAGCTACACGAGGGCTTTTGGCAACGGACCACGTAATTTTAAACCATGGTTAAGTGACGTGGATGACACATGAGCTGGCACACCTTTCTCCTAACTACCACACCACGCCAACTTAGAAGGAATATTCTGCCAATACTTAGCAGGAATATTCTTTGAAATCCACTCTTCCAAGACATATGGCAGCACGGGTCTTATGATGAGTATTTTAGCGGGGAAGGTGAACAGTTTTGCAGCAGATATGCGTTTTCAGCTGTTGGCGTTTTCAGCGGATTGCAAAGATTATTATTTTTGTCCCGAAAACATAGTTTATGTCAAAATTTAAGTGTGTTATGTTTTTGTATGTTAATGAAGACTTTAGAAAACGATTTGACTATTTATTTTAAGTGAACGGTGTATATAATTTTACAGTGGAATATCTTTAATTAATTTATTATCTCTAACGGATTAAATTTCCCAAAGTGGAGTATTTTGTTTATGTATATCCCTTAATTTTCAATGTAGTGATCAAAAAAAATATTGCACGAAAAAAACTGCAGTAAATCACAATGCGGTAGTTAAAGTATTAACGTGCATCACGCCCCTACACGGCTGGTCTTACAAAGCTCTAATAAAGCTCGAGCTATGAAAGTAGCTAGACATTTGCCAGTTTGACTATCCTTACCATTTCGATGTGTTTTTCATTGAATCTCCATTATAGCCATTATAATTTAAGAAACGGCGTTGCTTGCGAATATTACAATTTTAACATAAAATAAATACAACAGAAAGTAATATTAATGTATTACACTTTCAGATATAAATTATTTACTCTATTTTACGCGTTCATTACGCAACACTTTTAACAATGTGTTACTTTTGCTGAGCAGAGACCAGCTTAGGGAGTTATTTTCAAAAATCGACCCTCAAGAGTGTTATGGGGAATTATAAACAAAAAAATCATTTTTATTAGCTATTAGATCCACATACTTAAAATTTAACAAATGTGTTTTTCTTTTTCTTTTTTTTTTTTTTCTTTTTGTTTAGCTGAGATATGCAAAAAGCTTTTTTTGTTTAATTTGCAATTCACGTAAAATTAACTCATTAAAAACTTCTTTATCCTTCAATCTGTGTTGTTTAATTTTTCAGTTCACCCGTGCGAAGAACGGGTATACCAGCTAGTATATACATATATATATGTATATATACACTTATAAATCCTAATTTATTGAAATTAAGAAAAATGGAGAATGAGAGTTACTTTCAAGTTCTTATATATATAAGATAAAAACATATTCGAAAAAATAAATAAATTATATCTGTTGTTCTATAAAAGTAAGGCAATTATGTATGGCATTGAGGAAAAATTATAAAATACTATGATTCACCCACACACAAATATTAGCACCATTGATGCAAAATATTTATCGCTGTATTTTCAGATTATTTTTCAATGAGATATACATTAAGTAAGACACAGACAAAGCATTATTACTTTCAGAATTTTGAAGAAGGTGTTCGTAAGTTATTTTTACGATAATGGGTATATACTATTATATGCAGAACAGAGATTGATTGTTGTTAAACTATTTGGGGCTTATTGTGAATCTAATTCTTTGACAAAAAGCGTAACACAAGTCATTTGATGACAGATGATGTTATTAAACGGAAATGACATAACAAAAACTAAAATCTTCTTTCATCAATGAGAAAATTGTTGAATAAATAATATATCCTTCAGAAAGATTTAAAAAAAATATATTAAACAAATCTTGCGCACAATATTTAAATTTAAAAAAAAAAGAATGAATGGGTAGTAAATAATTTCGGTGCCTTTGCGATTTCTATCTCAATATTTTATGTCTTTCATTTCTCTTTACTCCATTGTCTTTCTGAAGTAGTTTGTACTGGAATATCTCATTGCAAATTTTAGTTACACACCACATGAGAAATTTAGACGTGTCACAAAAGTACAAAATTCGGTAGCCTGCATTTTTCTATACGATAATCTTTGATACAATTGAGCTCACTCTTGCAACTATTTAACATTATCCAGCCATAACTAACGATCAGATTCCCGCGATTCCATTTTAACTTAAGGGGACACAGTACGATTCAATTGACAAAAATTGGTCAAAACATCAAATCTAATTTTTTTTAGCCTAAATTATTCTCTATAAACTTTTCTATAACCTCACAAAATTTGAAAGATGTAAACTTAAGAAACACAGAATTATCATAGCTTTTACGTTCGTTTTTATTCACATCCCTATGGCAAATCCAAAATTTAAAGTTACGTCAGAAAGATAAAATAACTAGTTTGTCTTCATTTAAAATGCTAAGGCATTTTTTTTCTATTGTGCCTAATGCTTTGAATTTTTTTACCTATTGCTAATAGTACATGTAACGAAAGATGGTATGCATTTTTGATCAAAGCAATACTTATTTTTTTAAAAATAATTGAACTCAGAATTTATACATTTTTTAAGGAATTTTTGATAAGCATTCATAAAAAGAAGTATTGCATGAATACCAATCATGTTATCGCAAAACCCAAACCAACTTCTTTTGTTATATATAGTTAGACGTACATGTAAATCAAATGTCATGCGTGCATGTAAATCTTTGTAGGAGGAGAGAGAGAGAGAGAGAGAGAGTAGCATTTTAAAATCACTTCATAAGTTTCAAGTTTTTTCCTTAAAAAATTAAATGGCAGCTTTTTATGAAATGTTGAGCACAAAGTCTGTTTTACATAGTATACACACATAGGAGGCAACCAAAAAAATTTTGAAAATCCTTAAATTAAAAATTTTTGTTTAAATGGTACCGTGTCTTCTTAATGTGCGAACAAAAACTTCAATATTTTTCACTATTTGTAGAAAGTGTGTTAAGCTAAGTTTAAACTCACGTTTATTTTGCTTTTTTTTTTAGTCTACAATTTAAAAGAAATTAAATTTTTCTCCAACTTCATTCAAATTCTTTTTCAATTCCTACTATTAGTTCACTCTCTCCCAATATATATATATATATATATATATATATATATATATATATATATATATATATATCTTGTTCAAATTTTTAATCGATAATAGAATACTTTCTATTCATCCATTTAAGTTCAAATACATTTTTTTAAACTTATAGTGGATGACATTTAAATTTATTCTGCGTTATGTCTGTCGAAGTTACTACTAGCTGCAACAAATGGCACCAATTCCTTTTTTGTAACGAAGTAGGAATTGACTTAAATTTTTTTTATATTACTTGTTATTTTATTATATTAAGACATATTCAATCATAAGTCATTTAAAAATTCTAAATATGTGTGGGATAAGAGGTGTTTCATGCAAGCAAGTTTCTTTGTTCAACGTTGTCTTTCGTTGTTTTTTTAGTTCCCATTTCAGGTAAATGTATCTATTTGGCAATTATTTAAAAGAGCAATTAGGACTTTAGCACAAATAAAATCCTAGTAGTTTATAACTGTCACTTTTCTTTTGTTGTTTTCAGTTAAATATTCTGTTTAAGTTTCAATGAAATGTGTTGTTTAATTGTTGAATTGATACAACTTTTTAGAAAATTCAAGCAAATTGCCTCATTATTTCATTTTTTCAAAATTTTTATTTCCTTCGATAAACCTTAACCTTGATGTATCAGTTTGCAACCATATAAGGTTAAATGTTAAGAAATTATTATGAAAAGTTTTCAGAAAGTTTCAGTATCATGAATGGATCGTTGAAATGAAAAGTGAATATTAGTTTCACAAAAATCCATTTATAATTCCTAACTGTTGGGTGGGAATAATTACTCAAAAAGTATTAACTGAATTTGAATAGCAGAATTTATTTGTTTTATTTATTTACAGAGCTTCTGTCCCTTTTGTGTTATAATAGAAAAATAAGTGTGTATGTTTTTAAGTCAAGGGCCAACAAACCGCTTCATTGCTCTTAGCATAGACGGTTGCGGATTTTCAGACTTTTGCCACTGTGTATTATTAAAAAAAATGATTATGTCTATAATTGCTTCCTTTTCTTTTTTTCGTTTAAAATCATTTAATGAAAGAGTTTGCGTGCATCTGAAAAAATGCTTTTAAATATTTGACTGACTACAGACAGTTATTTCTGTAATAATTTCTATTGACAAAATTAGTGAAGTATCGGTGAAAATATCAGAATTACAGTCCCTGGCCAAATTATTAGACGCACTCCTGTTTTTTTAATAACTAATTGTTTTATATAAGTTTATATGCAATACTTTCACATTTAAACGTAGATCCAATGGATTTTTAATAAGGAAAATTATTATATATTTTGTATTTGTATTTATTTTTCACACATGGCAACACAAAGTTAATACATTCTCACACGAACGTAAACAAGTCTAAACCTGCTCGAGTCGCGTTCGCGCATGCTTCAGTTGCGGACGTGTTTCTGTGGGTTAATGTGCTTTGTTTGATAATTTAGCAGTTTTATATTACGCAGTTATTTGTTTATTTCGTGTGTGGTGTTTAAATAATCAGTTTGTACACTTTCAACATGGTTAAAAAGGCGATCTTTCACCATGTAAGAAAGCAGAAGTAGAGGCCCTTGTGAACGCAAAATTGTTTTCAAACCGCGAAATATCAGAAAGGTTTAAAATTTCTGAAACTAGTGTACAATGCATAAAGAAGAAAATTGAGTCAGGGGAAGAATTGAGCCCAAAAAGAAAGAAAAAATGTGGCAAAAAGCCTATTTTCACCCAAGGTCAGAAAGATCTTTAAAGAAAATTTGCCTTGAAAATAGATTTGCTACCACAAAAGTGATAAAATTGCAACTCCAAGATATTAATGTGAATGCTTCTGAACGCACTGTTCGAAGAAAATTAAAAGATTTAAATTTTAAAACCTGCCGCCCCGCCAGGAAGCCCAAGTTAACCCCTGCAAGGAAAACAAAGCGTCTGCATTGGGCGAAACAGTGGCGTGATAAAGATGTAGACTTCTGGAGATCGGTATGTTGTTATAAATTTATTCACAAAGTGTTTAACTATTTTCTATTATTACAGAAGGAACAGCAAAGATGTTTATTTATTATTTTTTTTATTTTTGACCGGTCTGCTTCAGTGATGAAAGCACATTTGAAATTTTGCAGAACAATGCTCAGTTTGCGCGTCGTCGTCGTGGAGAAAAGTTTCATTCTGACTGTGTTATTCAGACTGTGAAACACCCTACAAAAATAATGATTTGGTCAGTCATCAGCGGCAAGGGTACTGGATGTCTGTACGTGGTTAAAGGTATGATGCGGCAAGACCAGTACAAAGATGTCTTGCAAAATCGCTTGATTCTGCAGCTGGAAGAATGGTTTCCAAATGGGGAACCATACTTTTTTATGCAAGATGGAGCTCCCTGCCATACAGCTCGGTCTATCAAGGCTTTTTTGGCAGAAAAAAAATATCCCTCTGTTGGATTGTCCTGATATGAACCCAATCGAAAACGTTTGGGAGTTAACGAAAAGAGAAGTGGCTAAAGATGTGATTACAAATAAAACGCAGCTCTTAGAATGAATAATTCACGTGTGGAATCATCATCCTCAAATGCAGGAGACAGTACAGTCTTGTATTGATAGCATGCTCCACAAAATTGAAGCTCTCATAGCGGCTAAAGGTGGCTCAACAAAACATTAATATTTATTTATATTTGTTCCTGTTTTCTTTCAAGAGTCAATAAATACATATTTCTTTCTTTAATGATGATGTTTTATTTGTGATAATAATAGATTTTTAAATGGACAACCAAAAAGCATACACTGTATCTGATAAATACAAAAAACCTGTATAGTATCACCTGATAATTAATATTTTTCATATATTCTTATAGTGCGTCTAATAATTTGGCCAGGGACTGTAGATCTAAAGAAGTAAAAGTTTAATTTATTCGTAAAAGTGCTGTTGTGGGAAGAGTCTCCATAAAATAATTTCCAGTAATATTTACTTATTTGTATTTATGAGTTTAGAAGCACCCACGAATGGACAAGAGATACACTTAACTCCCCGTCCCCTTATCTGCCCAATAGAAATAATAAAAATGCATTCTATATTTTATGACAAGCTTAAGGCTTAGTTAAAAGAATGTTTAAATGACTTTTATGTGCAAGAATGACCAAAGTCAATTTTAATTATCTGTGTAAGCATGAAATTCTAGAATAAAGCTCTTACAGTATTATTGGTAAGGAATTCTTTCACGGAGCATAAATTCAATGCTAATTATCAACATTATGGTTTTTTGAGAATGGTTGCTCTAGCACTGAGTCACAGAAATAAAAAATATCTTCTCAATACTCTTAATTCTTGGGGGAATGTAAAATACATACGTTCCCCATAATAATAATAAAAAAACGACACTCCAAGATGTAGTTGCTCGATTGTTAAGCAAAGATGTTTGGACCGAACATGCAAATTATTAAAATTTTGTGTTCAATGAATGGATAGCGAAAATGTTACATCGGCTGTAACATTGCCTCGTCGTAGGATTCTTGCACATTTCGAGCAGATGTCAGAATTTGAAAGAGGTCGTTTGCTAGGATTCAAAGAGGCTGGTTAAACGAATCGGAGAATCACTCGACATCTGGTTCGAAGCGATAAGGTGATTAGACGATGTTGACAAGAGTGAGTCAACAACGTCAGATATCAGGGTCAGAACGGCAGTGGTCGATCGAGAGCCACAACAGAGTGGGAAGACACTCTGTCTTCCACTACATTGTCAAAGAAGCTGTCACAGCACCCGATTCGTCGTTATCAACTACCCATCGAGTGGCCCACACACATATGTCCAACCTGACCCTCCACAGATGACTGAAAGAGCGGAATTTACACTCGTGTCGACCATTACGCCTCTCGCGCCTGTACACCGTCAAGTCCGACTGCAGTGGTGCCGGGTCCGATCAACGTAAAACAGCGCTGACTGGGAACAGATAGTCTATAGTGACGAGTGTTGTTTTCAACTGTGTCCTGGCAACAACCGCAGACGTGTCTGGAGATGTCCAGGGCAGCGTAGGAATCCTACCCTGACAATTGGATGTCACATTGGCATTAGGATCTGGATTGCCATTTCCTTTGATAGTCATCTCTGGAACACTGACAGCACAATACTACGTTGGTGACATCCTACGACTGGTTGTGTCACCGTTCCTTTTGCGACACCCAAGACTTACTCTTCAACACGATAATGACCGGCTGCACACGGCACGTGTTGTTTTAAATTGTCTTCAAACTTGCCCTAATTTCCTTGGCCAGCTAGGTTACCTAATCTCTCCCATTGAGCACATTTGGGACATTATGGGAAGACGATTACAAGCACCACGGAATGTTGACGGCTTAGCCCAAGAGTTGGAAACAGTTTGGCACGAAATTCCGTAGGACGCTATTCAGGAACTTTATCAGTCTCTGCCACGCTGGATGACAGCTTGCATTCAGGCCAGAGGAGGACCAATGCCTTAGTGACATCCACCTTTTGTGAAATAATCATTCAAACTCTGAAATAATCATTCAATTGTTCGGAAATTTTAATCGTTTGTTTTTCTATGTTTGTTCTTCACATCCACCATTTTTTATTGCAATCGGACAACTCCTCAGTGTGTCGCCTTTTTTTGTTATGAAGTGTATATATATGTTTTACTTTGTGTACGCCTTTATTTAAATATTATAAAAAAATATTAATTGGAGCACGATAGTCTCGAATGCGAACCCGACCAGGGCTTTCCCTCCTCCTGTGCAAGCCTACGCATATATAAATGACTCTTTGATGCCTTAGTTGCCTTGTTTCACTTACTCTCGAAAATTTGTCGACTTTTGGCTTAAGTCATTAACCAAACAAATCAGAAAATTTTGGCTCAACTAAATAATTTAGAAAAATCGAAAATCAACTTTATTCAATAAAGAATTTTGTGAAAAAGAAAATTACTATCAAACGATGTTTATAAAAATGTATATGCTCTCCTTAATTTAATGAAAATATTATATCTTTTTCCCAATCTTTTGCTGATGGAATAATAACGTCGTATTTAGAAGCAATACGAAGGTTATTATCGATGGACCTCGTAACTTTAAGGTATCCGACTACGTTCGGAGAACTTTTTTTGAAAAACTGCAAAATGTAAAAATCTTGTTGCATTATAAGATTCATTTTTCTTAATAACATACAAAATTTCAGTTAAAATTAAATACCGGAACACACTTTTTAATAAATTTAAAAATTTTACAGAAATTTTAATAAAATTTTAATATTTTTTCAAACACTCCTACTTCGTAAAAAATCTACATATTTCAAAGTTTTTCATTGCAATTTACTTCTTGACCATCTTACTAGAGAATGACCTATTATATTTAAGTTTGTTAACTTGAATCAAAAGTTATCATGAATCGAACTTACTAATATCACTTTTCGACAAATTTTTTCTGTTTCTTAATAAAAACATGAGCAATAATAATACTAATTATTATTATTTTACTAAGTCCATAGGTCATTCTCTAGAATATGTATTCAAAAACACTTGTACAAAGTTTCACTTATGTACCTTTATTAGATTTTAAGATATCATGTTTGAATTTACGACATTTTATCAAAAAAACAGTTTTGAGAAAAACACATTTAAAGAATTTAAAAAGACATAACTATTAAAAAAATAAATAATATTACCTAAAATGCTCCAGATTTATATGTTACACCTTCATGTTTTTCAGTATTAACAACTTTTCTCTTTTTAATAGCTCGAATTTTTTTTCTTGTAACTTTTGCACTGGGCAAAGAGTGTCGTTTTGAGTCCTCGATACGAGTTTGATCAATGGCTGCATAACCTCGTAAAGTGTAAGACCCAATTTTTATATCTAGGGCTTCTAATACAGACAATAGCCCTTTAAAACCTTTGTTAAAGGTTATTACAGCTATATAAGATCCCAGAGAAAATGTTTGAAGTTCTACAAATATTTCTTTTGGAACTACGTTCCACAGACATCCGTTGAATGCCTCATTTGCATTCTGAGTCTTCCCGTGAAGGCATTTCCTCAAAAGATTTTGATCACATAGCTGAAGATATGTCGGCTTAATTTTGTTAATAATACTCTTGGGAAGACCAGCATTTTTGTCGTAAAACACTTTGCCAGCAGATTGTGCTCGCTGGTAGGTACACCAGCTCTCGGAGCCCAATGGACACTGGCCATGCATGGGATTGCTTTTACCGGAACAACAATGATAAAAGGCTGCAATCACAGCCCTTTGCATTTCTTCCAAATTACCAATGTTGCTCCTAATAGCAATACCATAATAATTCTGAATTTTGTCTATAAATGAGTCAGAAAGTTTACCCTTACCTCCAAGTTCTTTTTCCTTAGTTTTTATAATTCTCAGTTTGCTGCCCACTCTCTTTTGAATGTGCCCTATACACTCATATTTTCTTACGCTATCTATTCCATAGATATCTTTAACAGCTAAATGACTTTTTGAGTCGCCGTCACCATAAAATTCTACATATTGAAGTTTCCTGGTTTCACGGGAACGCTCAAATAGTCTATATGCTCCGACAGGCTCCATGCTTCCAGCTGATCCCTGATGATTGCACGAGCATTGGTGTTTCTTTATATGTTTACTTTTTCTGAACTCTTTGATGTGTTACAGTTTCTGCACCATTTCGACATCACTTCTAAATCCAGGACTTTGCCTGTGTCAATTGAAAGAACAGCGACACAACCATTTAACGATGAATGTCCCCGTCTTTGCCATGTACCATCGACTGAAACTCCACATTCCGCAACATCTGAAGTGTTTTTCAGTTTTCTAACTTCATCAGCAGCTTCAATCATAGCATTCTTTGATACGACAGAAGCAACATTCAATAATTTTTTTCACAAGATCTGTATGCAGCTTTTGACAGTGAAGGAATGTTCAAACTGGCACACAGTTTCTTCGAAGATGAATGGCCTTTTCCAATTATTCTCATTCCCCACACAAACTGCAAATTTATGTCGTTCATTTTATTTGCTTTTCTTGTACTTTGAAAAGCATACACAAACATACAATTTTTGCACTTTAAAGTCATACCTGAAGATAATCCAAAGATTGAATCTTCTGTCAACTGAAGATTCACTGACAAACAGGAGGGACAACACAAACAATTGAATACAGTACGTAGAAGTTCCACATCAAAGATTCGATTCCCCGACATTTTATCATCTTTAGATGGAATATTTTCAAAAGAGACAGATGTGGTCTTCAACTTCTGCTCACTTACTGTTGGTACATCTAATGGCTTGGTACGTTCTGTAAAACGATTCCCAATAAATTTTCGCTTTTGCGAACGAGATTTATTCTTGCGATTTCCCATATCAAATAATAACGAGATTATTTTACGTAATATTAAAATACTTTAAATGTTAAATTACGTGAGAAAAATAGAAAGAATTTTAGCAAAATGATTCAAGAAAAGCCACAGCAAAAACGTAAACAAGCAATACTTTCAAATGAAATCAGAATGATCGTTGCCACTTCTTCAAAACAAAATTCAATACTAAAACAATGGGGCTAAAAGATAGATCATTCTGCAAGTAAAATTATTCAATTTCAGATGAAAAGTTACATAAAAATACACAAAATATGAATACAGAATACGACTTCCGGTTTCGAAATCGCAGCTTCCGGTTGTTTTTGATGAATATGACTTGTTTTAAAAATGCTGTAACTTTTTTTCTAATTATCGTACTAACAAAGCAAGAACAGTTTTAGAAAGCAAATCGTTTGAATTTTAATATTTAGCCAAAAAATAAAAATCGAACTTTTCGCCAAAATTGACGTTTTCAACGTAGTCGGATACCTTAAACCACGATCATTGGATAGGGAAGAGCTAGTCCTCCACTCTCCAAACTTCTACACCACGTCAATGTGAGGACTTAGATTCTCATTTAATGAAAAATGGAAAAAATATCCATGCAAAAAAGATACATATAAACCGTTTTATTCAATAAATATATGGGAAGTCTCAAAATAGTTGTGAAAATATTATGTTTAACACACTCACATTCTCACACAGAAAGTAGTGTGGAAGTTTGGTAAGTGAGTTTCCACCACACTTTATATTATCCGGAAATCTTTATTCCCTCATCACGAATCAGAGTTACAAAGACTTTTGTGTTTATAATTCTTAGCGAAAATGCAACAAAAATATAGCAAATAACTTTCAGAATGTTTGCTATTTCTTTCAGTTGAATTCATATTAGAGTATTATCACATATACACATTTAAGAATTATAAAATGCTTATGAATATGTAAAAGAACGATTTGCGAAAATCCGAATGAAAAATGAGTTTTAAAAATCCTGCTATAGGGGGGCTTGAAGTATTTATTTCAAAATATATATAAAAAAGTTAATCACCTGCGCCTAAAAGAAAAAGGTAAACATATTGAGTATATCAATAAAAATTATATAAAAATTAACGGTTAATGAGGAACACTTTTCATGCAAGTTTATTTTATTATTATGACATATTAAGTGTATAAAATGGACTGTAATATTCTAACACAATAAAATTATAAATATGCTAAGAAGACTTGAGATTTACAACACACTTCTATTAAAATACCAAAAATACCCATCCCCTGGTGTATGATATTGAAAGCTTAAATATAAGAGGTTGTTTATATATATATAATCGAAATTATATAAAGGCTAATTCATATTTACAGTGCCGGTGTATCCATTGGACGCTTGGGGCGGGAGCCCAGGGGCTCGGAAGGGACTCAAGGGGCCAGGATTGGCTGGGCTTAACCAGATCTTCTGGTTATAAATTTCGATACGGCAGTACCAAGGGGGCCCGTAGATCTTTTACGCCCAGGGTCCGAAATGAGCTTATACCGGCACTGCATATTTAGAAACATTTACACAAGAATCTCAGTATATATATATATATATATATATATATATATATATATATATATATATATATATATATATATATATATATATATACAGAATTTTAAAGAACATTATATATATATATATATAATGTTCTTTAAAATTCTGAAGCTAAACAAAGTTTATGAATAAAATCGATATGTAGGTCAAATTTACACTTTTTTTTAAAATTACCATAAAATCCGGCGTATAACGCGCCCTTTTAACTCAGAAAATAAGATCGAAATTTACGGGGCCGTGGATATACGCCTGGTATACTTCATACTTTAACAATCAAGTAATCGTTATTCTACTGAATACCTTAGTTAAATTGTAGAATTCAATAACTTTATGTGCTTTAACTGACTTGTCTAGTTATTTTATGAAATATCTAGTTTTTCTATGAAATAACGGATTTCACACTTTAATGGTAACATATATATAAACACTAAATGAAAGATATATAAACTTTGATATTAAAGGTGGATGCTACTGAATATATAAAGGGTGTTTTTTTGAGAGGTATAGAACTTTAAATTGCAATAAAACAACGATGTATTATTCGATTGACATGAATTTTTTTTTATTCGAAAGTGACTTTACATAGCCCCACAAAAAATAGTCTAGCGGTGTTAAATCACAAGATCTTGGAGGCCAATTCACAGGTCCAAAACGTAAAATTAGGCGGTCACCAAACGTGTCTTTCAATAAATCGATTGTGGCACGAGCTGTGTGACATGTTGCGCCGTCTTGTTCGAACCACAGCTCTTGGACATCATGATTGTTCAATTCAGGAATGAAAAAGTTAGTAATCATGGCTCTATACCGATCCCCATTGACTGTAACGTTGTGGCCTTTATCGTTTTTGAAGAAGTACGGACCAATGATTCCACCAGCCCATAAAGCGCACCAAACAGTCAGTTTTTCTGGATGTAACGGTGTTTCGACATACACTTGTGGATTAGCTTCACTCCAAATGCGGCAGTTTTGTTTGTTGACGTAGCCATTCAACCAGAAGTGCGCTTCATCGCTAAACAAAATAATTCGCTTATGAAAATTGGGAACAACGGCAATCTCGTTTTGGGCCCATTCGACGAATCTACGCCTTGCTTGATGATCGTTTTGATGAATTGCCAAACCAAACTGAGAATAAACCACTTGACAGCTGTTAAATCGGTCGCCATCTTGGAAAGTAATGCCAACTTAAACTTCTATACCTGGAAAAAACACTCTTTATATATATATATATATATATATATAAATATATATTAGTGTGTGTGTATATATATATATATATATGTGTATATATATATATATGTATATATATATATATCAATGGAAATCAACATACTATAAGTATACACTAAGATCTTAGAATTGTGTAAAAAAGTAATGAAACTAGTAATCACGAGTTAGATACTGTACTAAATAAGCAAACCAAAACTTCAAATGGGGTTATATCTTCAGCTGCGAAGAATTGACTCAAATTAAGACTACATTGAAAAGGAATGTATTGTTGGGATTTTAAAGCATATTTTTAAAGAGTTATCACCTTACACAATTCCTTTCACAATTCACACGATTGTTTCTGGGGGGACTTTTTCACCATCCTAGCCCTAATTAGAAGCAGAGATCAGACTCTTACTAAGATTCAATCATGCAATTAAACTATAGCCCTGACAATATACAGTTTCATCTAAAACCTAAAAAATCGTTTCACCCCTTTTTCTGCCTCTTCTAATGTAATGCTCTTTTTTTTCTTTGAAGTATCGTAAAGTGGTTGAAACAGAGTTAATTTGTTTTACGATAAAGATCGTAAATGACGACGTAACTCTAATGACATCAGTATCCCAATAACGCTTTGAAGAAGCCGTGACTAAGCAAGATGGTCAAACAGCCATGGCGGCATGCGCCCGAAGCGTGTCGACCCACGTATATCACTAAAGATCATACCTTAAAGGAAAAATAAAAGCATGCGGGGTGATATGTATTAGAGGGGTCTTTCTCAAAGTGATTGGGTCTTATTCAACAGAGAAATTAGACATGATAGTGGATTTACTTGATCTTTAAATTCTTCTCTCTCTCTCTCTCTTAAGATTTTAACATTTAGATTTTTGTTCTTAAGGTATCCGACTACGTTCGGAACCGTGATTTTGCAAAAGCGTATAAATGGATAATATTTATGATATTTAGTGTCCCTTAGATTAGAAAATGTATATAAAACTGTTTTAAGAATAGTATTAGAATAAAAAATTATTTAAGTATAATATTTTGACAAAAAATGAACATAAAATTACCCATTTTCAAAATATTCTCCTTTTGTGAAAAATGCTTCGATTATAATAATATTTTCCCTGTATGTAGCTCAGATCTCTGTACAGAGGCTCAACTAGAATTTTTGAAATATATAACTTAGAAGTGGGTTTATTCATGTTTTACGACAACAGAGGAGAGAAATTTGAAGAACAAAACGCCGATAATTATTTCAAATGGTTGTAACTGAAAATAATGTGAATTTTTCAAAAAAAAACATAGTTGAACCTCTGTACAGAGGTCTGAGCTATATACAGGCAAAATATTGTTATAATAACAGCATTTTTCACAAAAAGGAGAACATTTTGAAAAAAAGTTATTATAAGTTAATTTTTGCCGCACAAATAGTTTTTTGTATTTAAATAATTTTTTTTATTTTGAGTTTTATGTCAGATAAAATGTCCTTAAAACAATTTTATGCATGTATTCTAATCTGAGTGACACTAAATATCATGAAAATTATCCATTTATGGCTGACTTTTCCCGAGTTGTTTTGAACAGCCAAAAATCACGGTTCAAGAACTAGAGATTTTTTGTCTTTAAGCTTTAGTCGCCCTAAGATACATCATTTTCAATTTAAATATTGTTATTCCAGCTTAGTTCATATACAAAACAGATTTTGGTTTTTTTGACGTTGTCCTTATCCATCAATGTAACTTACCGAACAATGTGATTCCAGGTGAAAGCAACACATACACTCAGGAACATTGAAAATAGCGAGCCAGGTACCAAGGTTATCCATTATTAAATAGGAGCAGCTAAAGCCATAGACAATCGCGAAACTTTGCAAATAACTGTACAGCGTAATGTGATATGCAAATGAACCAAGTTTTGTGCCAATACTCATTTTGCTCATACACGCCTTGGATGGTGGCGCTACAATCAGAATCTAAAAAGAAGATACTTTAAAGCTGATTTATTTATGTTGGTGCTATCAACAAGACAGCACAAATTCGAAGATTCATAAACGTGACGATTACCCGCCGAAATTGTAGGAAGACTTCTTTCCTGGTAAGCGAAACATGCCAGGTAAACGTGCTCAGCGGTTTTGGGGTTTGAAGACATTTCTCACAGTTAAGCGAGTTTGAAAGAGAGGCCTGATCATCGGGAGGAAAACTGCAATTTTAGGCTGGTCGACGCGCCGTGTTGCTGGCCAGGTGGATCATTCGCTTAGTTCAATACAAAACAGTGTGCCGATAGAAATTGTTGGGAGCAGTGGACACGAGAAGGTACCCACGCAGCGTAATGTGATATGCAATGATCCAAGTTTTGGAAACCCTGGTCTACACGCCGAGGTGGCGACCAGGAAGACCACAGAGGAAGACGTGGATTACCCGCCGATTGTAGGATCATGCGCTAGAAGCAGGCGAGTTTGTGAGAGGCCTGATCATCGGGAGGAAAACTGCAGGCTGGTCGACGACGTGTTGCTGGCCAGGTGGATCATTCGAGTGTGCCGATAGAAATTGTTGGGAGCAGTGGACACGAGAAGGTACCCACGTGGAAACCCTGGTTCAACGATACGAGCACATACGTGACTCGTTCAACGATACGAGCATACGTAGGCGTAGCAATTGTTCCACAAACAATTTCAGACACCTTGCAGAAGCAAATCTTAAATCAAGCGCCCTTTCCGTGCACTCCCTTTAGCACCGGAACATCGGCAACTTCGTCTACAGTGGTGCCAAGCCAGATCAATGTGGAATGTCACAAATTGGCAGAAGGTTGTGTTTAGTGATGAATCCCGGTTTGTTTTGGGGACAGATGATAACCGTGTACGGGTGTGGAGGCGCCCTGGTGAGCAGTACAATTCCCACCACACTGTTCTACGTCACACTGCCCGCATAGCTGGTGTAATGGTCTGGGGGGCCATAGCTTATGATAGCCGGTCCACTTTAATTGTGATGCGTGGAACCTTAACGGACCAACGTTACGTTGATGATATTCTTCAACCCCAGGTAGGACCTTTCCTAAATGGTCTCCCAGGGGCAATTTTCCAGCAAGATAATGCTCGTCCGCATACAGCAAGAGTTGCTCAAGACTTCCTACGTCACTTTCAGACTCCATGGCCGGCCCGCTACTTCGATTTGTCCCCTGTAGAGCACGTGTGGGAACAGCTAAAACGGCAGATGCCATCGTGTCACTCTGTGCATGATTTAGAGTTGGCTGTTCAAGATTTGTGGACCCATCTGCCTCAGGACAACATAAGGTGTCTAATCAACTCAATGCCGGACCGTGTGGCGGCAGGTATTGCAGCTGGAGGTGGTCCAACGCGCTATTGAAGTTGCCCAGTATTTGTGTCGTTCCACACCCTGTATTCGTTTGTCTTGTTTTTGAGATCAAGTGAATCTCTCATCTGTGTCATTATGTGTATTAAATTTCATTTCAATCCGATGCTTTCTTCTTGGGACGCTATTTTCAATGTTCCTGAGTGTATTTTAGAAATCATTGAATCAATAGAAAGGGGGGGGGGGTAAATTCAATAATCATTCGTCAAAAAAAGAAGAAATATCATTTGAATACTGTTAAATTCATTCCATATTCTTTTAATTTTGGATGAGAATTTTGTCATCTGAAGACTATAGTTTTGGGATATGGGTTTACCGTAAAAGCTTTTCAGTTTTTTTTCTTGATAATTGCTCGCATAGTTTGTATAACTTGTTTTGCATTCCATGTTTCTATTAGTACTATATTAACCAATTAACACTAATCATACCAACACACACTTAATAGAAACCTATTTCTACCATAGCGGGTCAAATGACCCGACGTTATGTTTTATGCTTGAATGTATGAAATATGGATGTTAGAAAGGAAATAAAAATAAAAGTTAAATTTATTATAATAAAACAAAATAGTAAATTGACCATTTCTATTACAATAGCAAAAAATTAAAATATTTAATTCATTGCTCATCGCATTTTTTACATATAAGTATGTCCATTGTACATTTTCCGCAAACAGATTTTTTACATTTAGAGCAAATTTTGTTGGTTTTATTTTCTTTACAGTATCCTATTGACATCTCTTACGTTGATAAGCATCTGTAGTAGACTTAGGCAACGATCCTCTCGTATTTTTTCTTTGTTTTGGTTGTTCCCGGGCTTCTCGAAAATCGGCGCCAAGTTCTACTGCTAGCTTGAGTAAAAAATCTTGTCTTGAGATGTTTGCTTGTACAAAATCCAGGCATTTATGATAGCTAAATCAAGGATATTGAAAAAAACTTGGAGAGGCCATATGCAAGACTTAGAACTTAGACTTTTCTTGAAATTATTCTCAGCTATTTTGAATGTGAACTACTTTACGCAACAGTCTTTGCAGAAACGTGCAACTTATACCGACTACAATACGATAAGCAATATGACTCGATAAGCTTATAAAACAAACAATGCTCTCCGGGTCAAATGACCTGTTGTGGTAGATAACGATATACGACAAGTATTACTCAAAATAAACAAAACAAAACAAAAAATAGTATAATAACTGTAGAATAATTACTTAGAAAAAGTCATGAAGTCAAATGTGCTAAAGCAATAAGATGATACGTGCATTTTCAATGCAAAAGTTCAAAATGGGTCATTTGAACCGTTATGGTATGTTTAGTGTTAAAGATCTATCTCTTAGTCCAAGAGTTTTTCTGTAAACAATTTCTAAAAATATAAAAGATCCGAATCGACTTTAATGAAACTAAATAAAATCATTAGTATTACAGAACGAAAACAAAATATAGTGCTTTATATGTCTACAAAATAGTTTGTAACCATATATTCTATACTTTATTTATAAAAACAATTAAGGTTATTTATTTTAAAGACAACAAGAACTTCTTACACTTTGTTTTCTTAATTCTGCTCATTTATTTCCATTCCAAACGTGATATTATTTTACTGAAGGCAAAAGAAGATAAGCTATTAAATACCTTCAGTATCTATGTTATAATTAATAGGAAATAATTGTCCACAGAATTAAGAATCTTTCGATGTATATATATATATCTTGGATGTATCATCACTTTTCCAGTTATGAATCACGCATTCAAACGATCCTAAGTAACTAACAACCATAAAAGAAAAAATTGTAGTTTAAATTCAATTTTTCCAATACTTGTACAAAAAAATATTTTTTTTTTATTCAGTTTTTAATGCATACTACTACTACCTACACAGAAAATTGTTTCCGGAAATATTTACCCTAGGTAAATTATCAATAAATACTCGAATTCCACTATTTTAAAATCTGGACCTACATTGGTAAAATCTTCTTTCAAGAATAATGCCACGAACAGAATGTACTTTAGGTTCTGAATTACGCAACAATGCTCCCACTAATTTTAAACTTATGGAAGTTTCAGCGAACTTCAAATCAAAAACTCAACCTATGAGTTTGAAAATTCATGAGCAGCTGCTCCCTTCCACCACCGAGTAGACCATCTTCACGAGTCCACCTGCCTCTCCAGGCTTGTGCGTTACCTGCCGCCCAGGGCTTGAACCTAGATAACCTCTACCATTTCGGAGACCCCGATCAGGATGTGATGGGCCCCGGCCAGTAATTTATCTCGTTGTTTTAGCGTGGCCCGCATCATACAACAGGTGGAGAGAGACTGTCGACAATCACAGTATTAGCTTACTCACTTACAGGCTGATGATTAGAGGGTTTATGAGGGGTCACTTCTTTTTTCAAGGAAATGGGGAGATTGTTATAATTATAGCCTATTTAAGTCTCGTATTGGTCGGTCTCTATTGTGTTCAGACTACACCCACCCCTCGCATTAGTTTGTTTCCCGCTACGAAACAAATTGGTTTAGTTTTTGGTGAGGTTTGATTAATTTCCTTGCGGCGAGCCGTTAGATGTGATTAAAATTTCACGCGCGGTTTTTAAATAAATGATGTTATGACTTTTATATAAATGGTAATTTCCGGTAGGTTTTAGAAGTTGGTAAATGATAGTGAACGTGTTTTAGTATTTTGTTCAATAATTAAAGAGACCGTATCAGGCAGATTAAAAGGTGAGGTGAAAAAAAAAGAAAGGAAATTGGAGGTGTATTATATATATGTGGAAAAATTAGATAATTAGGAAAGAAAGATGAAATTATATAAATTATATATATATATATATATATATATATATATATATATATATATATGTGTGTGTATATACACATATATATACATATATATATATATATATGAAAGAAAAGAAAGAAGGAGGAAGAGATACTATAAGAGCTGTATATAATTACTAATTTAAAAGAAATTCATTGTTGCTGAAGAAGTACTACGCTGAAGGTTACAATGTAGAAAACTGTTTGTATAGCACTCTTCCTTTAGAAATAAGATACTTTAAGGATAAAAATAACTTTTACATGTTTTTCTTCTTTCCATTAGTTTAAAAGACATGGATTACTTCAAATGGAGTTTTTTCTTGAAATATCAATGAAGTACCTTGCGAAAGAAAAAGTGCTTTTATATATTTACCTAGACTGTAGCAAAGATTCTTTTATTTTCTATTAAGTGCCACTTCTTTAGGAAGTGGCACTGTTCCTGATAGCTTAAAAAATTTGTGTAAATCAAAGATACGCCCAGGGGTTCAAAAATACAGGATTCCTCAGAGACCAGCCGGTGTTATTCTCTTGTGAGAGCATGGAATCCTTTTTTTCGATTTAATTGCGTTATAATAGAAAAATGATGGAAAGTATAAAATTCGAATTATTTATGTTTGGAATTCTGTTATTCTTCCCTGGCTCATAAAAGGAACGTACTCATTTAAGTGTTATTACTATTTCTCAAGTGCAGTTTTTCTTAGACTTTACATGCTCCAAGTAGTCCTATAACAAAATCTTTTGAAATTTTTTAAAACCTTTTTTTTTTCTTGGTTATTTATTGAGAGTAATATGTATTTCATTTTTCAAGGAAATTTTTATTTTTATTAGGTCGTACAGATTTATTATTCTTTTATGATGTAAGAAATGTTTATAAAATTATTTTTAACTTTGACTGTTAAACTTTCTAAAAATTTTAAGGTTTGAATAAGTCTTAATTAAGAAATATGTAATCTTAAACTATATAGCAGTGTAGCGTCGTCTTATTAGACCAGGTATGTCAAACACGTGGCTCGTTTTCCCCTTCAAAATTTATCTGCGGTTAACTATGCTTAAAATTTACAACATATTTACCTATTACCTGTTCCTAATTTAAAAGAAATTCTATTTCATAACAAAAATAGTTTGCAGAGAAAAAATTATTTTTTCATATTGTATTAAAATTTTTTATTAAGATTTACTATAATAAATTAATTTTTATTAAATTCTTAAATGCATTTACGCATATCCCTCACTATATAGATGGCCATGATTCATCTTTTACTCCTCCTCCTCTTTCTCTTTTTGAAATATCCATCAAACAGCGTGACGTCATAGGCGGTTAGATGTGTTTTTTTTTAAAGTTTAAAAAATGATGATCAAGACAAAGCGTAGCGTTTATTCAATTGTTTGCGGATGAAAGTGGGTTTTTGTTTATATGTATTTTAAACTAAAAAACTATTTAATTAAAAATTTTAATCAAACTTCAAGAGCAATGAGTAAGAAAAGATCAATCGAAGAGGGAAATCTTAATTTTCTAGAAAAATGAGTACTGCAATATTTTTTGTGCCCAAAACAAGAATAAAACATTATGCCTGATATGTAAAGGTTCTATTTCAGTTGCTTATAGAATATAATATTAAAAGGCAATACAACACAAATCATAAAACAAACGTTTACCAATACGTTGCAAAACTTCGTGAATACAAATTGTAAAAGTTGAAATCAATTCTTCAAAAACAAGTACAGTTCCTGGCCAAATTATTAGACTCACTCCTGTTTTTTAATAATTCATTGATTTATATAAGTTTATATGAAATACTTTCAAATTTAAACATATATCCAATGGATTTTAAATGAGTAAATTTATGATATATTTTGTATTTGTATTTATTTTTCACACATGGCAACACAAATTTAATCAATTGTCACACGAACGTAAACAAGTCAAAAACCTGCTCGAGTCGCGTTCGCGCATGCTTCAGTTGCGGACGTGTTTCTGTGGGTTAATGTGCTTTGTTTGTTAATTTAGCAGTTTTATTTTATGCAGTTATTTGTTTATTTCGTGTGCGTCGTTTAAATGATCAGTTTGTACACTTTCAGCAGGGGTAAAAAATGCGATTTTTCACTATGTTAGAAAGTAGAAGTAAATTCCCTTGTGAATGCAAAATTGTTTTCAAACCGCGAAATATCACGAAAGCTGAAAGTTTCCGAAGCTAGTGTACGACGCATAAAGAAGAAAATTGAGTCAGAGGAAGAATTGAGCCCAAAAAGAAAGAAAAAATGCGGCAGAAAGCCTATTTCCCCCAAGGTCAGAAAGATCTTTTAAGAAAATTTGCCTTGAAAACAGATTTGCTACCACAAAAGTGATAAAATCGCAACTCCAAGATATTAATGTGAATGCTTCTGAGCGCACTGTTCGAAGAAAATTAAAAGTTTTAAATTTTAAGACCTGCCGCCCACCAGGAAGTCCAAGTTAACCCCTGCAACAAAAGCAAAGCGTCTGAATTGGGCCAAACACTGGCGTGATAAAAGATGTGTACTTCTGGAGATCGGTATGTTGTTATAATTTATTCACAAACAAAGTGTTTAACCATTTTCTATTACAGAAGGAACAGCAAAAATGTTTATTTATTATTTTTTTTGACACGTCTGCTTCAGTCATGAAAGAACATTTGAAATTTTGCAGAACAAAACTCAGTTTGTGCGTCGTCGTGATGGAGAAAAGTTTCATTCTGACTGTGTTGTTCGGACTGTGAAACACCCTACAAAAATAATGATTTGGTCAGTCATCAGTGGCAAGGGTCCTGGACGTCTGGACGTGGTTAAAGGTATGATGCGGCAAGACCAGTACAAGATGTCTTGCAAAATCGCTAGATTCTGCAGCTGGAAGAAGGGTTTCTAAATGGAAAACCATACATTTTTATACAAGATGGAGCTCCCTGACATACAGCTCAGTCTATCAAAGCTTTTTTGGCAGAACAAAATATCCCTTTGTTGGATTGGCCGGGTAATAGCCCTGATATGAACCCAATCTAAAACATTTGGGAGTTAATGAAAAGAGAAATGGCTAAAGATGTGATTACAAATAAAACACAGATCTTAGAAAGAATAATTTACGTGTGGAATCATCATCCTCAAATGCAGGAGACAGTACAGTCTTGTATTGATAGCATGCCGCGCAGAATTGAAGCTGTCATAGCGGCTAAAGGTGGCTCAACAAAATATTAATATTTAATTATAATTGTTCCTGTTTTCTTTCAAGAGCCAATAAATACATATTTTTTTCTTTAATGATGTTTTATTTGTGATAATAATAGATTATTAAATGGAAAACCAAAAAACACACACTGTATCTGATAAATACAAAAAACCTGTATAGTATCACCTGATAATTAACATTTTTCATGAAATCTTATTTTGCGTCTAATAATTTGGCCAGGGACTGTATATTCACTAAATTTATTGAAGACAATTCAGCTACTGTTAAAGTTACTTGTACACCATCTTTCAATAAGTATCTGGACACCCATACAAATTAGGATATCTCCGGCCCTGATCTACGTCACGCCTTCTGTACTTAAATATTGAGTACGAAACAGCATTGGTATTAGCAGCATGCAAGATGCCACGAAATTCAGACCTGTCTGACTTGGAGAAGGGAGTGAATGTCGTATATCGTAGAAATGGCAGATTCTTTAGAGACATGTCTAGTGAAGTAAACATTGCGAAATCGACAGTGGATACATGATTGAGAGAATGAAACCGAAAGGGGATGCCCAAAGAAATTAAGAAAACCACCCCCAAATCGATGGCCCACATACTCCAGGAGTTCCAACAAGCATCCGGGACTGCCTGCATTAGACCGCTTGTCAATTTTGAAGCACGGGGGTGAGCAGAATGACCAGATGGGTCATCGCATTCTTCAAAAGAGACCGCGTATTCTTCCTTCACGCCTGGGGCTAAATAGATGTTGAGCCGATTCTGGAAACAACTTTGATATGACCACACCTCTTTCTTCTCCAACACCCAGAAGGCTTTCAGTCACAACGATTTATAGAGGGGCACTCCAGTTGGACAAGTTATCTATTATTATGTTCCTTAGCACATGTGGGCCGTGAATTACTTGAATGGGAATAATGCCGGCCTGTTGTGAGGAAGATATACCCAGGAGTATATTCCGAGTGTAAAAGTGATAAGTCGATTGATAGACACTTCATATGGTGTACGAGGTACGGCGACGTCGTTGATCTCAATCGAAACGGCCTATTGTCTCAAAGAACCAATGGAGTTGGAACAAAGACGAAGGATGCCGGGTGCAGACTTTCGGCGTTCGCAAATGAGAAATTATTGGGGCGTGAAAGAGGCTCACGCAGGGGGGTTTAAAGAGTCGATTCGGAAGGTGACGAGGAGCTTTTACTTCTTCTTTGGACACAAGCAAAAGAGGTTGCAGGGGTGGCCGCAGACGAAAATATAAAGAGAAAGGAATTGAGATGACCTCTTAAAGACAGAGTTGCGGAGTCTGTGGGACATTCACTCCAGTGATAGATCTGGGGCGATACTAGCGAAAGGGGTTGAGGGGACAGCCGCACCCAGGGGGTGGTCCTTTGAAGATCTACGAACATTGATCCGCACTTGAACTTTTTTTCAGCGAAAGGCTGTGAGGATTAGAATATGTAATAATCAATTTAATTTAAAAAAAATAATTTGAAATAAAATGCCATTTGGCCCAAAGCTGAGTGATCCCTCTTGCTACCAAGAAATGAAGTAATTTCGAGGGCTCACTACGCTACAGTAGTTTAAAAATGTTCTTATTTCATCAAAAGTTTTTGAAATGTATCCTGAAATAAAAAATTTAATATACTTAATTGAAAAGAATGACTATTTAAAATTACTTTTAAAAAAGGATTTTTTTTTTCATTCAAGAAATTGAAAGTTATCGATCTATAAATATATTATACTGATATAGTTTATATACAGTTCTCAGGAAAAGTAAATATTGGATCAAAGAGAATATACAGTCCTAAACTGAAAGGGGGAGTAAAGAATTTCATAAAATGTTATGTTTCAAAAAAAAATATACATAATGAAAAATTATCCAAAAAATTTATTAGTTGTTGATTTGTTTCTATTGGTGTTCCTTCTTTAAGTTACAAAACTCTTATAATTTTTTTAAGAAATTGGTCTATAAAAGTTATAATTTTAAAAAACTGAAAAACACGCTTTTATGTTAAATCAAATTAAAAAGTAAAAAAAGAATTATTCATGTAAGAATAAAATGATTAACGAGAAAATTAATGTCATTGGGGTAAGAGCGTGGGGTGCTCTATATCAATTGTTATAATTTCTTACTAGCTCTATTCCTAAATGCTGAGTTAGTGTAAAAATGTGGTACAAAGCACACACACACCCACATGCTTTTACCATGTAACGTCGTCAGAATGTAGCGTGAAAATAATACATCACAGCAAGGTTGTGGGAGTAAAAAAAATACTTTTAATTTTTTTCTCCAATAATATAATCGATTTAAGTTAGATTGTAAAGTTAATAATTTCCGTGCCTTGCCAGTATGGTGGCCCCGTTTTGAAGTCGCTCACTCCACAGCTTGTCTCCGTCCAGTCCGCAAGGCGTTTTTTCTCATTCGCGTTTCGGATTCCTGGTCAGCATCACCGAACAAAAAACTCTGGGATTCTCCTCTCCGCTTCCTAAAACGACCAGCCCTTGTCTTTTCCGAGCTCTTTTTCCTTCTTTTTCTCGTTCTCTTTTTCTTTTTTTTTCTCCAGGTTTTTCCAACCTTTTAAAACATCAGGGGCAGTCCATTTCTCCCCCCTCACGTCTTCTCATTGGTGGGCCCATATGAGTCGATCCTTCAACCTCAACTCATTAGAGCCCATTGGTCCATAATCCGCCAATCGTCCACTCACCCGATTTCTTCACAAACCAGCAGATGTCCGACACATGCACCGACGGCCGAGCCCCTTCGGCCCACTGTCGTCGTTTTACCGCCTTTGAGGACAATTCGCCATTGTGTATGTAAGGCGACAGTCCGCTGCCCCGGAAGCGATTTCGTCCACAGTAGAATGGTCAGACAATTGTTGGTCTAGTCTAACTGGCACCAAAGTCCAGACGCTAAATAAGCGATAATGAACCCCAGCTGCACGTGCACCCAAAACTCAGTCTAGTATTGTCCTGAAAGAGTGAAACTAGTTTCGAAAGGAGGACGTCACAACCACAATGACATTATTTTGCTCGTTAATCCTTTTATTCTTAAATGAAGAATTATTTTCTTACTTTTTAGTTCGATTTAACATAATAGCGTGTTTTTTAGTTTATATATATATATATATATATATATATATATATATATATATATATATATATATATATATATATATATATATATATATATGTATAATTTATTTTTCATTTTTTAGTTCAATCTACAATAAAAGCATGCCTTTTTTGTTTTTCAAACTATCATTTATTCATTGTCATTTTTTAGAATTTGGAATACCTATTGGCATCCTATCAGTGCGTCGATATGGCTTGTTTGCAAAATGTAGGAGCAGCCAACTGAAGGAAATCTGGTAGAGATAAGTTTGAAATATATTTCATACAAAAGGTGTTAATTCAATGATATTTTTCACTAAAAAGAGTTCAATATTCTCTTGGAAACTTAGGGTAGGATTATCATGTCTCCCCCCAAGGGGGTCGCGCCTGACAGTCTGAGAAACACTGGGTTAGAACATAATTTTTTTTTTTACGTGCACAAGTCATTTTTTTTATTTCAATTTTCAGAAAAACTAGACAATTGTTAATACTATGGTAAGAAATTGCTGACGCAAACGTTGTCACTCTTATAGGGTTGTAACTTAATCTTTTAGTCGCTAAATCTGAAAATGGTTTCTGGAATTATTCACCAAATCTTGAATTGGTATATGGAATTAATCACCAAATCAGAAAACGGTATAATGAATTAGTCCCCAAATCTGGAAATCGTTATTCCTGATGATTCATATTAGGACAATGGAACAAAATTATGAAATTATTGTATTGGTCTTTGACAAGTGTGCAAAATTTCGAATAAATCTGACCTTTTAAAGGGGGTAAAAATCGAGTTCAAAGATTCCATTACATATAAGTGAAATTTATAACAGCGTGTTAAAAAGGACATTATTTTCAATAGATATCTCTAAAAAAAGAATAATTCCTCGGACGAATACGTCGAGAGAAATTGTTTTCCCAAATTATGATTTCCTGTGACAAAATATAACTACAACACTAGTCTATTTTTAATCCCGAAATTATTCTTGAATTGTATTAAAAGATTTTTAGGAAAATTCTTGACACGGAAAAAAAAAAAAGTGTGAGAAAAGCATAATTTCTGAGTTTATCAAGAAAAACTACGAAACTAAATCAAAGAACTTATATTAAAACTAATTACTTATTAGATTAATTTTAGGTATATTTAATTGTTACTTTTACAACTTTTGTCAACTTTTAACAAATGTAAACTGAAGGAAGAAGAAAGAAAAGTAGTAACGAGCTAAATCCCATTAAATAACAACAACAAAAAACCGGCAACGCGATAGGAAAAATGACTAAAAAGAGCATTTTAAAAATATTAGTTGATTTTTTATATATGTCACGCTGAGAAAAAACAAGAGGACTAATTTCAACGAACCTCTTAATTTTGAGCCATAATCAAGTGACGAAGTCAGCACTCGCGAATTGGCATACCATTTACCAAATTTCTACACCACGTCAATGAGCCAGGAAAGATTTAACTTGAACCAGATCCATTACTCAAAGGTTCTTTAAAAGCGTCAGGACTCAAACCTATGACTCGATTGTCAGAACATTATAACATAAATCATGATCATGAGCGAATACCATTTATTTTTACTATCATGCTTTTTTAAGGTATCCGACTACGTTCGGAACCGTGATTTTGCAAAAGCGTATAAATGGATAATATTTATGATATTTTGTGTCACTTAGATTAGAAAAAGTATATAAAATTGTTTTAAGAATAGTATTACAATAAAAAATTATTTAAGTACAATATTTTGACAAAAAAATGAACATAGAATGACCCATTTTCAAAATATTCTCCTTTTGTCAAAAATGCTTCGATTATAATAATACTTTGTCTGTATATAGCTCAGGCCTCTGCTCAACTAGAATTTTTGAAATATATAACTTAGAAGTGGATTTATCCATGTTTTACGACAACAGAGAGGAGAAATTTTAAGGAAAAACGCTTATAATTATTTCAAATGCTTGTAACTCTGAAAATGATGTGAATTTTTCAAAAATCATAGTTGAGCCTCTGTATAGAGGTCTGAGCTATATATAGACAAAATATTATTATAATAGAAGCATTTTTCACAAAAGGAGAACATTTTGAAAAGATTATTCTAAGCTAATTTTTAGCCGAAATATTGTATTTAAATAATTTTTTTGTCAAATTGTCCTTAAAACAATTTTATACATGTATTCTAATCTAAGTGACTCTAAATATCATGAAAATTATCCCTTTATGCGCCTTTTTAAAATCACGGTTCCGAACGTAGTCGGATACCTTAACAGTTTGAAGTATTTTTACACCGAAATTCTTTTGAATTAGTTCGGTAGTTTTTAAAAAATCAGCGAAAATTATTTTGTTCCTTAAATTTTACAAATCAGCATATATATATATATATATATATATATATATATATATATATATCAGGGGCGTAGCTACCACCGTATCAATGATACGAGGCCCCCGAGCTACAGGGCCCCCAACATGTGTAAGCAAAATATCGTAAAATGCTATCAACGGCGCCTTTAACAGAGCTTCCATTTCCAAAAAAGGGGCTCCCAAAGAATTTTGATGCAGGGCCCACTCAAGACTAGCTACGCCCCTGATATATATACACCCAACCTCTTTTTTTAACATGGCAAATAGGTTCCTTAGAAAATCGTGCAAAAAAAATCGTGTAAAAAAATACATGCGACAAGTGGTAAATTTGGGGATATGTTCCACAATTTTAAAAAATCGTATAAAATGAAAAATCTCTAAAAATTTTCCCAGAAAACCGGTCGAAAAAAAGGAATAATAAAATCCATGTTGCATATTTATAAAACAAACAATTCATTTTATTGAAAAAAGAATTGAAATTAGAGAAAAAAATTAAAATTACAACATACAAAAATTGAAATTAGGAATAAAACTACTAACAATTAATCTTTGCTGCTTGATATCAAGTGTGCATGTTTATTACGAACTGTATCAAAAATTATCAGTAGATGTGTCAGATATGTCCAGTGCAGTGGTCAAGCTTTGTCGGCTCACGAAACCCTTAGAACTATAACGTGTTTCCCGGGAACCCTATCAAAGACTTAAATATACCGGGTGGCCATAATTAAACGACCCTACTTCAAAATTGTCTACAGACGAAACTATTGTTCAGAAAGTTGTAAAATTCTGTGTCCGACATAAAGAAGGGATGGGAGTTTGTTTGAGCGAATAAAAAAAATTAGTTCAAAATTTCGCCACTTGAGGGCGCTTTTGAATGAATGCCACATTTATAACCAGTTTTCTATTTGTATTTTATCGCTTTTTTATCCACAGGACTCAGTAACACAAGAACTGATACTCATTAAAAAACATCATCTCTAAAATGAACTGTAAACTTTAATTAAACTTCGATGACTAATTTTCAAAGGATTGATCCGAACGAAGACGAAAATATGCAAATTTTTTCGACGTCACACAGCAACTGTTATAAAAGCAATAAACTTTCACGGAAGATTAGTTTATTTTCAGTGTGCTCGAGCGTCCAACGTGCAAGCTAGTATAAGTGTTCACCGTGTGGCAAAAGCATTGGATCTGCCTCGTTCAACTGTCCAGAAGATCATGCGAAACACATCCTACGTTACTATCCATACAAGCTTCAATTTGTGCAGGAATTGCTTCCACATGATTATGGAGAATCGACATTTGTTGTCACTGCAGTTTCTTGCTCGTTTGGAAGTTGATCCAGAATGGCCTTGGAATATCCTCTGGACAGACGAAGGACACTTTCATTTGGACGGTTCGGTGAATACTCACAACTGCCGAATTTGAGAAACATACAATCCACATTCCACCTTACAAGTTCCGCTACACTCACTAAAAGTAACGGTGTAGTGTCGGTTTTCCGCGTCTTTTATTCTTGGCCCGTATTTTTCAAGGAATTAGGTGCTGGAGGTCCAGTAACATGTTCTATCACTAAACAGCGATATGCATCGTTATTACGGAATAAAATTATTCCGGAACTGCAAGCACGTCAGTGCCTTTCACGCATAATTTTTATGCAAGATGGAGCTCCTACACACATTACACGTTGTGTAAGGACGTTCTTAAACATCGCTTCACAGAAGAACGTGTGATCAGCCGCCAATTTCGTCATCTATGGCCTCCCCGATCGCCTGACTTCAATCCATATGATTTTTGGCTTTGGGGCCAATAACTTTACCTGATCTTAAAGACAGTATTTCTCACGACATTTTCTTAACATTTCCCAGAACGCACTGCGGTCAACGGTGGGAAATGCTATCTTACGATTTCAAATAGTAGCTGAACATGATGGTCATCATGTTGAGCATTTATTATTGTAACAAAATTTGTAAACTTATAAATGTATGCTAAGTATTAATGTATGCTAAATATAATCTCTATCAAAAACGCCCTCTAGTGGCGAAATTGTGAATTAATTTTTTTATTCGCTCAAACAAATTTCCATCCCTTCTTTATGTCGTACACGGAATTTTACAACTTTCTGAACCATAGTTTCGTCTGTACACAATTTTGAAGTAGGGTCGTTTAATTATGGACACTCGGTATATATATATATAATTATTAAAATATTTAAATTAGAGAGAGCGCGCAAATGCAACACCCTGAAGGAAGCATGCAAATAACATGACATTTACAACATGCATTAGCGGAGGTGAGATATGCAAATAATTAAAATTTCAACGCAGACACACAACACGCGCGCCTGTGGCGCCACCTCAAAGTGCTATTTAAGGCTTGGCGATTTCAACGATTTCAAGTTCAGCAATTGTGTTTTTCTTGTGGTTTTTTCAAAAAACGACAAGTTATGTCTCGTAGAAAACAGCTATCAGCTTTTGATCATGTATCCGAGTTCGACAGAGGAAGGATAGTGGCCTAACGGGATATTGTGGATTATCTTTCAGGAAAATCGGTAGTCGTGTTGGACGAAACCAAACTGTAATGCGGATATGTGACCGTCGGATGCAGGAGAGTACGACGGACCGACGTGGTCGATCGCATCCACCTCAGTGCACCACTTCACGTGAGGACAGGAAAATTGTGCGCATGGCAGTGACGGATCGCTCAGTCACATCACGAACCGTAGCACAGCACATTGAGTCTGTAACGCATCATTCAGTGTCTGCGCGTACCATTCGACGCCGTTTACAGCAGAGTGGTCTGTCCGCAAGACGTCCATTGCTTGGTCTACCCTTGACGCAGAACCACAGACGTCTCCGCCGCCAATGGTGCGATGAAAGGATGTGAGCGGCATAATGGAATGAAGTTGTCTTTACTGACGAGTCACGCATCTATCTGCAACACCTGCGTTATGCACCACCACACTGGTCCTGCACCGGGTATTATGGTATGGAGCGGTATTAGATATCACTCTCTCACTTCTCTAGTACGCATTGCCGGTACTTTAAACAGCCAGCGCTACATCTCCGAGGTGTTAGAGCCAGTTGTCCTTCCTTACCTTCAGGGCTTGGTCACAGCCATATTTCAACAGGATAATGCGTGACCTCACGTGGCGTGCCTTGTCCAAAGGTTCTTCATTTTTCACCAGATTGAATTGCTTCCTTAGCCGGCTCGCTCTCCGGATCTTACACCGATAGAAAACATGTGGTCCATGGTTGGTCAACAATTGTCCCAGATTACACCCCCAGCTGCCACACTAGATCAACTTTGGCAACGTGTGGAAGCTGCTTGGTCTGCTGTACCCCAAGAACACATCCAAAGTCTCTTTGAATCAATGCCGAGGCGTGTGGCAGCGATGATCTCCAACAATAGCGGCTACTCTTGGTTGGGTTGTGTTTGCATTTTTTTACACTATCTGCAGGACTCTAGGTTAATTGAAGCTATCTGCGGTCACATTTCATATTCTGCATTAATTTGTTTCGATATTTAGTTTTTGTTGCCATATATGCTGAGTAATATTTTTAACTTAAATACATTGTTCAGAATTGTATTAAAATTTTTGTAAAACTTCTACGTTTTTTTACAAATTTGCAGACTAAAATTTAGGAGCTGCTCCTGCTTAAATTTAGACTTTAACGTCCAATCTGTTGATATCTCAATAAGTTGTTCCTTCTTCATTGGCAAGCCTTACTGTTTCCTCCTCAGGGGAATATTATTTTACAGGTGTTGGGTGTGTTTTTTTTAATGTTCTCTAATGAGTGGTTTTTGATTATTATAAATATAGGACGGTTGTTTATTGTATAATTTATAACATTGTCGTCTAAATTCAATTAATTCCCTTCCACTTCTTACAAGAGGCAACACAACTTTTCACTAGGCAACAACGTTCAAATGCAACTTGTGTGTATGAAATTATGTATAGTAAATGCTATAAAAAGAACTTAAAAAACTCTCTAGTTTTATGTATTAGTCATTCTTACCCAATAATTTTCTTTTTTTCCTAATGACCCAAACAACACCAAACACCTAAAAAGCACTTTTTCAACCTAGTCGGATACCTTAAGAGACATTTCATGTTCGCCAAACATAGCTTGAGGGTAGATTAATTCATAAAAATAAAAACAATTATTTCTTTAAAAAGGTTGAGTACTACTTACCCGAAAATTCTTAAGCTATGTAGCCATAACAGAGATACGATTAAAGTTGAGTATAAATAGTTCGCGGAAACACTAAGAAAATCTGACAGTACTTCCACGTTCGAATGAAAAATGTTAAATGAAGTATCTTATGGACTTAAAAGCTTTACCATGTTTATTGAGATGTAGGGTGCGGGGATTTCACTAAATTCAAATTAAAGTTTGCTTTTGATAGTTTCTATTATACATTTCGAACGGTTTAACAGTGAATCTGTGATAGTCAAGAAGTGTTATACAGGGGTTACCTATATATATGGAGTCGGCAGAATTTCCATATATAGTAAAAAAACACTTTACAAATTACGCACACAACCAAATAATTCTATTTTAAAATCTAAAGTTTGTGTGTTGGTGAGAAAAGACACACACATAATTTAAATTTTCTTTCCACAGAAAAATTCGCTGAACCTTCATCCTCTTCAGGTAGAACCATTTTAAAATGACTCGATCGCAATAACTTTTCTACAGCATTCAAATTGGAACAATTTTTTAATGTAGCAGATTTCATAGTTTTAATTTAAATTTTTGTTTCATTCAATTATACACTTCGGAATGGAAGTGAGAAATCTTCCCTTTTCTGTCCTATTTGAATCCAACTGAAAAGAACTCCCCCCCCCCTAACCTTATGTCACTGAAGTCTTACTTATTTTTAACTCATACAACAATCACTCAGTAAAAGAAATATATTGATGAAGTACAGAGCGTTTATACTCTTAATTCCATAACTTTCTGTCTCATTGCTTATTCAACATTAAATTTATATAGCCAGATGATTTCACTGAACCCAAAACTGACCTGGTGGAAATCTTTAAGCAGTGGCATACACAAGTGTGGGTTAGGGGATTCAAACCACTTACATAGACCAACAGATTTTTTATTTTAAGCATAAACATGATGCAGTGACAATTTCATCTACATGTTTTTTAAAATGTAAGTCCCTTCCACAAAAGTAATGTGTGTACACCACTGACATTTGGCATCAAGCTTTTAAGTTAAACTAAAAAATATAACAAGAAAAATTCTTTAAAGATAAATTTAAATAATCTTTGCATTTTTTTCATAAATCAGAGAAAACAAATAAATTTTTATTCATTTGAGCTAAGAAAATTGAGAAAAATGGCATAAAATTTTGAATTTTATCAGTTTTGCAAAGTTTTTTAATCCCTGGTGTACATTAAAAATGAACATATTAAAAAAAGTCCAAAATATTACTAAACAGTTTAAAGGGCACAAGAAACATTTTACATAACATTTTAATCAAATATGTCAATATTTTAAGAAGAGAATACAATTTAAGAAACAATATCAGATGGTGTGAAGAAAAACATCCCATTGCTTTAATATTATAAAAATTTAATAACAGATTTAGAAACAGCACAGAAATTAAAATAACAGAAATTATTTCTTAAATTCAATTTTTACAAATATAGAATATTTCAAATGTAATAATAATAGAACATACAACAAGTAAAATACAAATTAAGTAAGATCTAAAAACAGCTGCGCATACGAAACATAAAAATTGACAACACTGTATGAAAAACTAGCACATAACATACAGAGAATAGAAATTCTAGTAGTATTCCGGCATAAATTATAAATAAAATATATGATTTTCCACTTTCTTTTTCATTCAACACTACAAATATTTTGTAAACTTTCTTTTTTATTCTCAAATCAAAACTTTCTGCAACATATACACAGTACAAAATTACTGTAGTCCAAGCAAAAAATAACTCAAATGGAAATTTTCATTCACATTATTATTACAAATTAGATGTCGTATTTAATAACAGATTCCTCTATACTAAAACTTAACAAATTCCACATTATAAGATCACAATGTCTGGTAAACACAAAATAGGAATGGAATACCACACATGAACAAATGTTTTTTGAGAAAAAAAGTTTCCAAATAAAACACTTTAAAATTTATAACAATAAATAAAAATTTTTCCCCAGAATTCTCCATTTTTACTACTTGTAGAATAATAAAGTTATTAAATAAAAATAAGTTTAAAAAAATTAGCAATAAAATTTGTGTTCAAATCACACAATCAACATTTTTATTTATAAAGCTAGACACAAATACTTCTTTGGCATTAATGTGACTTCATATATTGATAAAAAATTATTGATTGGTTAATAGCAATGAGAGTAGAAAAAAAATTTCCTATACTTTATAAAATAATTCTTTACTTTTTGGAGGGCTTATCCATCCCTACCCCAAGTTTCTAACATCAATTTGAAAACATTATTTTAAAATCAAAATATGAAAAATATAACTTCAAAATCATTCAAAAACATAACAATGAGATCTAAAGAGATAGATGGATGCAAACATAATTATAGTGTTTCTTTTCAGGATGTAACAAATGTTTTGTAGCAATAAATATCCACATTAAAATCTCAGATGAATGTGAAAATAAAAAAAGACAAATGAAAAAAACTTCAATATGAATTAAAGTTTTCTTTAACTCCAATGCAACAATTATTCACCTAAATTTACAAACAATCAACTAAAACTTCAAAATTACTTAAGAAATTTTGATGCATTAAAAGCTACATTAAAACATTCAAAAGGAAAAACTAATGATTTGGCATCGCAAAATATAAATGTGGAAACATTTGTTCTTCATAATATGTCCCCATATCAATTTTTTGGAACACAAAATATAACAGTATTTAATAAACATGAAAAAAGAGGAATTTTTAATAGTAGAGAATATAGTTAAACAAATTATACATATTAACTCCAACTTAATTACAGCATAATTTAATAACTTTTCTTCTGTTAACTGCAAATTCGAACTCTTTAAAATTTAAATTTTACAATAATGTATGTGGAAAACATTCAACCTTATATGTTTGTGGCGGTGGTATCTATATAAGCCCCATACTATGATCATTTTAGTATAGTGGATATGTTATTTGCTTAAGGAACCAAAGGTCCCAGGTTCAAACCTTCATTTGTGACCCTGGCTGAACTTCGAAAGAAGGCAAACCTTCACAGAGCAGACATGGCGCCATCTATCCACCGCCAGAGCAACCAAAAAGGCATTACACATGCATGACGCAGCACTGCCAAGCCGTCGGATCACATGACGCAACACTGCGAAGCCGTCAATTCCCCATGACGCAGCACTCAAGCCATCAACACACACTTGACGCAGCAGCAACAACTCACATGCTTGCCATAACAATGGTATCGTTTGTTCACCTATCCTCTGACTCACTGGCAGAATGTGTGGCGGTGGTATCTATATAAGCCAGTAACAACCTCAGTACTACGATGATCATTTTAGTATAGGGGATATGTTATGTACCTACGAATCAGAAGGTACCAGGTTCTAACCTTCATGTTGTACAAAGTGCATGCCAGCTGGAAGGTTAACAAAAAATCTTTAAAACTTTCTGGCATGATGAACTTATATGGATAACCATTATGTACTAGCACAGGAGTTGGCAACCTTTCAGTTATGGTGTGCCAAACCAATCTACCAATATGATTCAGGGTGCCACACTGAAGGAGATATTTGAAACAATTCCCATGATAATGCATGCAGAGTTAGAAGATAAGAGATCAAGATTGCATAGTTAAGAGTTTTGTTATATATTAATTATGTGCATGATTAAAAGGTATTTGTAAAAATTATAAATATCTTTAAATAATTTCTAAATTAATATAAATTACAGCTATTTCTTCAACATACATAAGAAATTAAAAATGTTTTAAATTTATCTTGATATCTTTTAATTTAATTATCAAAATAAGAAAAAACGAATAAGTTATAAACAATAAGCCACGTTAATACAGTTAAATATTTTAATACAAACCTTTGTCCCTGCACCACTCTATTTCATATCAGGAGTATAATTTGTGACTTAATTTGACACACAATTCTGAATGTTAGCTCCATTTCAAAACTAATTTGTAGAGAGATGTAGAGTGACACTAAGAATTGTATGGCTAGCCAAATTTGGCACGCTTGTCGACCCCTGTACTAGCACAATTAGTATTTCATCTTAACTAATAAATTAATATCTAATGAAATAATAGTTTAAAATGTGCAAAAACTTTAAACTATTTGTTTATCTTACTGTGTTAGCAATGCTAATTGCTAAAAATTGTAACTATTTTAAGACATGCAAGTATATACATTCCCAAATAAAAATCTAGATTTAATATAATCTAAACAATTTAATTTTAAAAAAAGGTTTATACAATTATGCACATAATAAAACATTTATGAGCAGTTTTAAAAGACAAAATCCTTAATACATACAAAAGTTAATAATACACATCTCTAAAATGAGATTGATAAAATTTACCTCCTTCAAATAAATGCATTATAGAAGAAAACATTAAAATGTTCTAATAAAAACTTCAAGATACATGAAAATCTTAATTTTAAAGTATTAGGAGTACATGCAAGTTTCAAAGGATTTACAAGAGAGTATTACTAGTTATTAAAAAGCATTAAACCACAACCTAACCACCTTTATGTTAAAATGTCATCATTATGATTTATTTTTCTGTATGTCTTATTTTGTCAATGTGTAGACAACATAGTTGTTTGGAACTCCAAATATTTAGACTTTTTTGTGCCAATGAAATACAATTTGCAGAAAGTATTACTTTTCTGCTTCCCCCAAAATTCTTCCAAATTTGTAACAATGTGTTACTTCTGCAGAGTAGAGATCAGCTTAGGAAGGTGTTTCCAAAAATCGACCCACAAGAGAGTTACAGGGAGTTAAAAAAATAAGAAATCCTTTTATTATCTATTAGACCTACAGACTTAAAATTTAACAAACATGTTTTTTTTTGTTCAGCTGAGATAAGCGAAAAGCTTTTTTTTTGTTTAATTTGCAATTCACGTAAAATTAACTGATTAAAAATTTCTTTATCCTTTAATCTGTATTGTTTAATTTTTCAATTCACCCATGCGAAGAACGGGTATACCAGCTGGTCTTGAATATTTCTGTATAAATTACTAACTGCTAATCTTGAGGCAGTCACTCCCAAAAACCTTAGCGGTCCACTTAATGCTTACTCTGGGCTTAGAGAGATAGATCATGCTCCATAAATTTCAAATTGCCACCAATTGTTTATTGTACCCCAACAATATCAACTTTAAACGGTTTAAAATGGCGATTTTGACACCAAGTATAGAGAACGAGAAGGAAGGTAAGAAAAGTTGGAAGATATAAAATTAGAAGGATTATTGAACGAAGACTCATGTTAAATGCAAGAATTAACAGAATCTTCGGGAGTGACTCAAAAAGCAATTTCATTATGCTCCAAAGTCATGAGAATGAACCAAGAATAAAGAAATTTGAGGTTATATAAATTAAATGCCAAGAGATAAGGAAAGATTCATCACTTTCAAACAGCTAATCTAAAAGGCACACAAAAACGTTTTTCTTTTTTTCATTCATCATATTATATTCATCTGGTGATTAAAAGTGGATTCATTATGACCATCTACAGCAGAGCAGCTCAACATTTTTTTTTTCTCATGCCGCATACATATGACAGCTATTTCATATGGGCCACAACATGAGGATTAATAGGAAAAAACGTTATAAGATCAAGACTACAGGAGACATCTAAAATGTGGGAAGATGATCAAAAGACTTAAAAATATTTTTGGTTTTAATTTTACTATTTAAACCTCTCTATCAAACATCCAAAACAAAAATCTCTGTCCTCCGTATTTTATGGGGTAATTTTGATGCCTGTTCATCCATAACCACACCCTTTTTTTTTACATTCTACTGTCATACAAAGCTGACAAGTGTTTTGAAAATTTAATTTTTTTTTGACAAAACCTTATTTACTTCAATTTCAAATATTAATTTATAAAGTGCATGACGGTAGCAAAGAGTTTTAACTATTCTAGATTGAAATCAATATTATTTGTTTATAATTCATTTGTTTACTATAATTCTAAAACTAGTAACCAAACATCAACAGGAACTTTAATCCATAAGTAAGGGGTTCGTTAAAATTTTTCACTGAGAGAATTACAACTGAAGATACTGCAACACTGGCTTCTCAATAGTAATGCAGTAGTAGTAGTCTCAATAGTAACAGACAAATTATTATTAATTATTACTTACCCCTTTTGAAGAGTCTCCAAAATATTAATAAAAAATAGAATACAGTGATTTAAGATTTCATCTTGCAAGAAATTCACAAAACTGCTCAACCAATTACACTCATTTGGGTCCTTGCACACAAAAGAATCTTGATTAATGAAGTTGTTAAATTAGCTAAAGCTCCTCCTGATTCTTGGAATATTATCCCTTAGATTTCACAGTGGAAGATCTTCAATCTTATATCAAAAGATGGAAAGAAAGAGAAAATGTAGACGAATAGATAAAGAACAGAAGGAAAAAAAATATATATATTTATCTTCTTGATAACTGGAATAAGCAAACAGAAAACAAATAGAGTTACAAAAATTTTAATTAATAAGATGTGATCCAAAAAATTAGCATTATATGATTTATATTTTTCATTTAAACAAGCTGATTCTCCACTGTGTTTGCCAACTTTTGATGAAAAAATTGCAATACTGAGATCCTACAGCAAGGCCAATCATCTGGCACCAGTATATTTTTCCAACATGAAGCAAATTACATTTTAAAATAAAAGCAATGCTTTCTGAATTATTGTAAAAAGTTTTTTGTTAAAGGTGATCAGGCCATGTTGCTATCATACACTACCATTCTGTGGGGTACTTTGTAAAAATGAACTTTTATGCAAGTTTTGTAATGAAAGTAATGGAAAAATTTACTTAAGCTTTCAAGAGTAGGGAGAAAGAGTATGATATAAATAGCAAACAGGTTAGATCCTTATTATCCATAAGCGGAAGCCATGATGCTTTGGAAACATTTTTTATTTGCTAAACATGCTGAGAATGGATAAACAAATATATTTGCGCAGGGCAAACATAATTTATTGATTTAAAAAAAAACGCTAACAACGTCATTTCCAGCAACTAGACAATCTTACATAAAAATCGATTATTCTCTAAAAAATAAAGAAATCATTGATGTGTCTCATATGTTGAAACTAGGCAGAAGCAAGGACACATATATATAACTTAAGATTAGATATAGTTATTGATATCCCTAGTAGACTTATCCTTAATTTTGAGAGAAGCATTGTTAATGAACTCTCAGAATTATGTGAGTCGAAAGTGTGAAGCAGAGCCATGTTTTCACAAGAATTTTGATGGAACATCTGGAGCAATGGAGATGAATGCTCCTTTAATGATGTGAAAACAATCAATTAGTTAATTTCAAATGCGATTTGTTTTCATTCTGAGAGAGATGGCAAATAAAACTCTTGTAAATTTTTAGCAGAAAATAACTTTTAAGGATCCAATGTCAAAATTGAAAAGGAGTCACTCAGCAATATTGGATTACAGTAAGAGCTCATAAGAGCCTCGTTGATCTAAAGCTTAAAAAATTGCTGTTTAAGCCCAACCATGCAACATTAATGCAAAGCTATTCATAAATCAAAGCTTGTGTTCTGTATTTAACAGGATCAAATGGGTGTACTTATGTCATGAGCCATTATAAACTGAATGAAACAATCATATTAGTTTGCTACCGACTACAATAGATGCATTTCAGCATTAAAGGAGATGTTGCAACGCCATTGATTTATCCTTGAACCCTCCCTGATCACGCACATGGCATCATAACTATGACGTAAGAATTAAAATGATGTCATGCGCGCCGGTCATGGATTGGTTCTTGATTTACATCACAAAATGATGTCAGATGTAGAATTAAGAGTTTATATATAAAAATCTGTCTCTAAAACTATTCGCTTTTTGTATGCCTCTATGCTCTGCTGTCAATAAAGTTTTGTTCCAATAAACATCGCAAAGATTTTTGCAGAACCCTAAGTTTGTAACAGGAGAAACAGCCGGAATGAGCACACATGACAAAGTGATTTAGCACCACAAAAATGCACAACCACATACTACAGCATCCATCATATTGCAAGGACACATTCCTATGGGATCACCTGCTATACTTGCCATATTCTCTAGACCACTTGTTTTAATTAATGATTCATGACCTGTCAGAGTAGCACTTTTGTTTAGAAGGAATAAAAAAATTATCTATTTTCGGATTGCTTGTAAAGACCAATTGTTCTTTCAACACAGAATTAGTATGCTGTCAGAAAGATAGGAAAAGTAGTGGGCTAGTAATGAATCATAGTTCGAATAATCAGTTTGTTACCTCTTTTGGACAATAAAAGCCCCAATTTTTACAAAAATTCCTTTAGAACTTACTTGTACACCCAATATGAATACAATAAAACCAGATTTTATAACCAACTTTCAGTGAATATTATATCAAATATTGTTCATAAGCTTCAAAATCTCTAACATATATCCTGAGGGTAACAAATTAACAAAAATAATTTTATCAGATCTATGTGCACTCATAAAAGAAAGAAAAAATTACCAAAACGTTTTATGTAGAACATATGAAAACTGTCATATTAATTTCATGTATGATTACATTTTACACATGTAAATGTTAGATTTACTTTAAAAATAATATTAGTCTATTATGTAGGTTTTCTGAAATAAACATTTTTAAGTTACATTTTCTCATCCTGTAAAAAGAGAAAAAATTAGAGAACTTAGCTTATTCTTTACAACAGGCTAAAAATAAAAGGTAGCATGTATGAGTTAAATAAGTTATTGTTCATGATCTCATCAAGTACTAAACATAAAAAATTAAACATTTAAAGCTATTAAAAATTTACCAGATACAATCTAATATAAAACAAGTTAAATTTGATTTATGTCTCATTAAAATTATAAACGGATAACTAGTAAAGTAATATAACATCAAGAAAAGACTAATCACATTAATACAATGAAACAGAAGTTTAAAAGCAAAACAAAATTAACCCAATAATAAAGGGAGAAAGAGAATCTATATTCACTTATTAAATCATTTCTAAAAAGACAGGTTCTCAGAAAAATTCTTTGAAAGACAATTTAACACACATGAAAACAATATAAGCAGAAAATTTGTTTTTCAAAAAAAGAAGAAAGACACAGATACATATATTTAAAACTGAGATTTACAGATACAGATATATGAATACTGAATGAGTTAAATAAAAAAGAAATATTGCACAAATTTTCCATATTGCACAGTAAACGACTCATTTTTGGTTGAAACAAGTATAATAAACAGATACAAAAAACAAATAACTATCATTAATTCCAACAGAAATAAATCGACAGTTCAATGAAAACAAGTAACCAGATACTTACATGCAGAAAACTTTCTGTAACCTGATTACATTGCATTCGCTTAAGATTATTTTAATTAAATTTCAAAATCTAAAACACTTCAATAAAAATAAAAAACACAATGAAATATATAATTAATTTCTCTGAAAGTTACTAAACTATTTATTTTTAACCATAAGTTTTTCAGACCTTACAAAAATGTATGTAGTAAAAGCGAAGCTAAACAGACAACAAGCTACAATACATATTACAATATGGCAAATATATAACAGTTCAGTTCATTTCTTGTTTTCATAAGCGTTTTTGAACATTAAATAAAATTCAAAATTTACTTATTTTATAAAAATCATCAAATTCACACAATTCAATATACATACTACATAACACAGCTCTAATAATAACTAAGAACATGGATTTATACTCTCAGGAAATCTAACATCTTGACATCCATAACCATGCTCTCTAACAGGAATTCTGAATACACGTCCACTAGGCATACAGACACATAATTTGTACCAACGTGGGGCACTGTCTTGAGTTTCAGCAGCAAATGGCAATTTTTCAGCAGAGACCATTACTCCATCTGCTCCATCAAGAATAATGCTTTGATTCTACATAAAATAGCATTTGTTTAGAAAGATATTTTTAATACATAAGAAATCAAAAATTCATATATTGTTCACTTCAATTGCATTCTGAACAAATAATTAAATCAAACAAAAATCTTCATATTTTGAAAAAGAGGGAAAAATAATTCTTTCAAAAAAAAACTTGTAACAAGAAAGCTATATATCTTATATACTTTATGAGATATATATGTTAAAACTAACATTAAATAACATTTTTTCAGATAAATATAAAAATACTTCTTCAGGATGTATTAAAAAGATACTACTTCCAAGATGAATATCAAGTTGTGCAATCATTTTCTAAAATCATGCATTTTAAATGGTCTTCAGTAAATTGGAGAAAAACTTAATGTGGAATAATGGCCTTACTACAATTTTAAGAAAAATCTTTTAAGATGTAATGGTTTGGGGCTACAGCCAGTTACATTAAAGAACACTGACTGAATAAGTCATACATTGCTTATCATTAAATCATTACCAATACTTACCACACTCTTCAGGTACAAATCAAGGCCAGTGATCCAAACTATCTCTTTTCCAGCCATATTAAGACCTTCATTTCCTTTTAACATGATTTGATATGGAGAAGAAATTTCAAGAGATTCGTTTTTCTTGCTCACTATCTAATAAACAAAACAAATCATTAAACTAGATAGGTTTGATTTTGTGAATTAAAAGTTAAAAAGCTTAATTGAAATAACTTCTTTCATAAAAAAAAAATGTAAGGGGAAAAATTAAATAGATAATTAAATACAAATATAAAATGAACTAATGTTCAAAGAGTAAGATTAATCAAAAAGACATGTTAAACTATTGCTCCATAAAGTTATACATTGTTGAAATCTGTAGTAAAAATCAAAGCATAAAATTGCATAAAATTTTAGTCATGCATAAAATTTTTAAAAAGAACAAAAAAAAATGTTTTGTGAAAATCAATAAAACTTTAAAACAGTACTCATTAATTTTTTTAAAAAACAGGCACAAAAAATGATTAAGTATTTAAGAGCATTAATATTAAAATTCTGACGCAAAATTTGGATAAGTTGGAAGCACAGGGAAATTCAAAATCTTTGAAATTATCCCATTTGAGAATGGGGTTTTTGGTATTAGGTTAGTAACATACTGAGTCAATTTTTCAGAGACTAAAAATAATGATATATTCAAAAAAGTAATTTATATCTATAATAGAAATCTCTGCATTTCTTGTCTAATTAGAACAATCATGAAAAAATCTCTTTGAAACGTTTTGCAATTATGGATATAAAGGTTTCAAATGACAAACATAGTTACAAACTTCAATACAAAACACAAACTATGGAATTATAAACCAGAAATTATATTTTACAAATTGGATGCAGAAACAGTTATCAGACTGTAATAGCAAACAGTTTATTTAAATAAATATATTGTCCACAACCATACGATTTTCGTAAGAAAATATAAATTAATTTCTCAAAAAATATTCTAACAAATGCTTTATATATATATATATATATATATATATATATATATATATATATATATATATATATATATATTCTGAAAGTTATTCAGTGACCAGAGACTTAAAAGCAAGGGTGTCAAACTCGTGGCCCGCAACAAACATTTTTGCGGCCTGGCCAATAAATCGGCACACATTAATAAATAATAAAATAACTGACGCAGAATAAAAATATATTTAAAATTTTCTAAACGGTTTTTTTTAATTATATTCCTTTTCTTTATGTTATTAAACAAAATGCACACATTTATTTTGAACATACCACAATTAGGTAAATAAGGGATCTAAGCATAAATGATATCTAGGATATATCAAAAGTTAGGCTACTGACTTTTTGGTACATGAAAAATAGTAAATTTGGTAAATTTAAAAACATGCAAACAAAATGCTTTAATAAAAGTTTTTTTAAATGTTCAAATGCTAAATAATTAACAGTATTCCGATGTAAAAACAACTTATTTGCATAAATTTTATATAGTCAGTGTACAATAGTATGGGTCTCAGTTCTCCAACTCTAGTATAGATTGGTGCAAGCAGTAGAAAATATTTTGTTCTCTGAAAATGAGACACATAGGTTTTATAGGATTATTGCTTAATTCATATATATTACGTTTATTGATTAGTGCAGCTACTCCAAGTACAGTTGGTTATCTTCCTCCAAGATTCTCAAACAATTCTAGGATTTGAAAGAAGCATTTCAGCTTTTAAAAACTAAAAACCAAAACACAAGCTTGTTTTCTTATCCAATATGGCTGCAAAATTAGCTTTCATAGTTGATACAACCAAACACTTAACTGATTTAAATTTATCACTGTAAAGAAAAGATCAGATCAATACAAACATGTTTGACACAATGAAAGCATTCAAATATAAGTCAGTTCGTTGGGAAAAGCAACCGAAAAATGAAGACTTAAAGCCCTTCCTGATATGCAACTTGAACAAATCAAGTTTAGATGATACTGCATTGTATAAAAAATACACAGAAAACTTTCAAATCTTATAACTGAATTTGAAACAAGACTTAGAAAGATTTTAATTCTTTGAGAGACAAATCCTGTTTTTCTTTGATTTTCTCAATACATATAGACTCTGTATCCAGCCATGTGCAAATAGAGGTGATCGAGATTCAGCGCGACTTAAATTTGAAAGCAAAATTCATGGAAAGGAAAATTCATTGAAAGCATTTAACAAATATATACCAGCCGGGTTTGAAGATACTCGAAAATTTGATTGTGAAATTATTACCATGTTTGGAAGTACTTATCAGTGGGAGCAGTTATTTTCAGTTATGAAAAGAAATGTCTCCTGCTAGAAATAGTATTAATGACACTCATCTTGGGTCAGTTTCGAAAGTAGTCACTGCAAACAAAATTTCTCCCAAAATAGGAAAGATAGAAACAGAGAAGAGATGCTAGGCATGATGAATTGTGTCAAATACATAAAAATATTACGCACTAGAATTGTTCCACCCATGGAAACATTTGACAGAACATTTCAACATCATTTGGCTTCTTGTCACAATTCGAAATTGGTCCAGACTTTTATGCGGGAAAACAAAAAATATAAGTGCTTAATTGGCCAAGCCATCAAACTTAAATCCTGTTAATAATTTATGACATATTTGTAAGAATCTTTTAGGTAAGATGAATTGCCCAACAACAGAACAAATGATAAAAAGTGCTATACAAGCATGGTTCCACGATGAAGTTAAGAACATGTGCGCCACACTAGTGAAGTCAATACCAAGACGAGTTGAAGAGGTCATTTCTGCTACAGGACATACTTTGCACTAATATAAAGGTTTTTCTGTCTGCTTAAGGTATGTACTGATTAAAAGTTAAGGTTTTAGAAAAAATCGTTTTTTCTTAGTTTGTTCCAATTAATTCAAACAGTATAGTAGCTTTAAAAATGAAGAGATGACCATTAAAAAAAATTAGATTTCTATATATATGTAAACACTGTTTATTTAAAGGAAATGATATGCCTTATAAACTAAAAGTAGTAGTTCTAGAAGTATGCTATTTTACCAGCAGTCTGGGATAATACATAGGATAAATGACTTATACTAATATTTTAGATTCCTTTGTAAAAAAAAGGGAGTGCACATTATCTGGTGAATGTACCTTAAAATTTTAAAAAAAGGTAGCTGAAAGTATAGGTGCACGTTACGCGCCAGATTTTATGTTGGATTTAGAAAATTTTTTTGAATAAAATAACATCTGATCTAACTTTTAAAAAATTCAATAGACAGTAACTTAATAAATAACTTATTTTCACTCTTTACAACCTGTTCTCCCAAATAAAAAATATTTTGATTGAATTTTTCAAAACACCTTCATATTGTACTGAGATAAAGGAAGTCAAACTAAAGATCATGATAAGGATAAAAATTGAAATTTTTTTTCACTAATGAGAAAGATCAATAAAAAGATAATTTTTCATAACATTTTTTTCCAATTATGCTGCAATGAAACTACTAAGCTGAGCACCAGTTCGAAAAAAAAGGCATAGTGAAATTGGTGATTTGCCAAGGAATTTCTTTGATATTGTATACAATAAAACCTGGAATTGTTCAGAAATTACAAACATACCTAAATCATTAAAATGTTGTTTACATGGTATGACACTGTTTATTTTCATATGCATTTCTTGAACTTTGATATTGCAATTGCAATAAACAGACATTTTAAAAAAGACTTCACATTGTTAAAACTAAGCAGTGAATCAGAAAATTTCAGAAATAGTGTTAATAGATACACACAAATAAAATACACATTACATATTTCATAAAAGGCAGAAAAATAAAAATGAAAATTCACAATGCTTTATTAATTTGTTGATTACTCTTGTAACATAATAAAGCACATGCTGTCTGAAGTTCCATATAAATATAAGTTTCTATGCCATCTATACAACACAACATTCTTCAATATACTCCAATAACATAATACTAGTGTCTTGATTTAAGCTAAAACACTAAGAATATAATTAGACTACATTGCGTATCAATTGTAGATTTCAATTTAAAATTTCTTTCAAGTCTTGATAGCTGTCAGAACTCACCAAGAAAATATATATAATCAACAGACAAAACAGATCAGTAATGAATTTTAGTTCTGAATAAGAAAATAGATCCACAATTTTAAACTTAAAACCCTCACAAATGTGAAAAAATATACCATTTGATCTTTAAAGTATTGTGTTTATTCAATGACAATCTAAAAATAAATATTAATCCATTGCTTCATTTTCAAAAACCATACATATGAAAATTGCCCAGCATAAAATTTACATAAATGATATTAACACATTTTTAACTTGAATATTATCCACCATGTAATATTTCAAAAAGCAAAGATAATTATAAGTATAAATTCATATTATATTTAATTATTAGGTAGACATGCTTCTTGAAAAATCACGCAATAAAGAAATGATTTGTTAAGTACACTCAGGTCCATAAGTTAAGGATAATTCAGAATCACACAAAAATCTAACTCTAGAGTAAAAATTTAACCTGTAGAATTATCGTAATAACCGAATTATGACACAGAGGATGCACGTGGATGACTTTTTATGTGGTAGAATTATCAGCCTGCTGAAATATGAACGTACTCGAGTAAAAGTTTCCAATGAAAAAATTGACCAAGTGTCAACTCTAGGCTTTGGTAGCGATTCTAAAGTGATGGACATATCAGTAGACATTGCAGTACAGGTCACCCCCCCCCCAATTACAATGCTGAATGAAGATCGGTATTTGGCAGTAACTGTCAAAAGCAGATGGAGCACAACATTCAACCTGTCTCATCAGCAGCTATCTGCAGCCACAGACATGACAGTTTTAAGGCAAACCATGTACAAACATTTGGGACATATTGGTGTATATGCTTGCAAGCTTGTCTTATATGTCCCGCTCATGGCAACTCCTTGTAGTCAGCGGTTAGCCTAGAGTAGCACACATGCAATTTGGACATTGCAACAGCGGGCTTATGTGATTATTTTCAAACAAGTCCAAGTTTAATTTTCTATCAGATTCACGTTGAACTTTCATATGGAGAATGCCAGGTATCAGGTACCACTAAGACAACAGCATTCAATTTTACTGTTACAGTGGTGCAAGACTGCTCGTTTGCGGGGGAATTATACTGGACTCCAGAACAGTTCTGCATGTTCAATTCAGAACCCTGACAGGCAAAATTTATCAAGACATTCTTAAATAACACATACGTTTGTTTAGGGGTCCCATGAGCGCAGAATTTGTGTTTATGGATGCCAATGCCTGTCCTCACTGCGCAAACATCATAAACGAATGCTTTAAATCTAAGGATATCACGCATATGGAATGGCTAGCATTCTCACTTGACTTGAATCCAATAAAACGTATGTGGGCTTCCTTGGCCGACCAGTTGCAGCCCATCAACCGCCTCCAACATGTGCATTGGAACTTCGAAAAGGATTGCTTGCTGAGTGGAGTAATCTTGCCCAAGATAAGCTTGATACTCAGCATGCCAAGGCATCATATGGATTGTATTTCATCGTATGGGAGACAGACAATGTATTAGCCATTAAACCAACCGTGTAATATTAAATTTTCATTCAGAGGGTATTTTTTACAATTGCTACAGGAAGTGAAAAGCATAGTTTTTATGAATGGTATCATATATACACCATTTTTTTCTTTATCTTTTATTTAATAAATGGCTTTTTGAATAAGTCACGTTTATTTTGTTTTTAAACTTTTTTTTCCTTAATTTATGGACATGAATGTAAAAAGAGGATACATTCAACATTATCTTATAACAGAACAAGATAAAATAACCTTTAATCAGAAATTAGCATAGAAAAGCAATGAACATTTAAATGTCTTTTTGTATAAGTGTATTTATATTTATATATTAACATTTATACATTAAACAGTATTAAATCGATTTGTTTCTTTTAACAACAAAATTAAGTGCATTAGGTAGCTCAAGAAAAATTATAAACTTAAAATTAAAAGTTTTAGAAATATTTATTTTTCACTATTTCTTCATAGCATATTTATTAATAGTGAGATGATTAAAAATTGTAGTATCCTAGTTACAAATATTTACCACATACACTAAGCTTGAATCCAATGAAGATTTTTGTCTAGTTATGACATTTTGAGATCAACAACTGCTTTATGAAATATTTTGCAATATTGACTTTTAGCAGAATATTTTCTATTTATTTTTTTAATTGATTAATTGATTGCAGATGAATGTAACCTTCAGTAGCTATACTGAGGTCAATGGTGCCAGACCTTGTAATTTTAAACTTTGGCCAAGTGACGAGGATGACACTCAAGTTGATAACCCACTCTTCTAGCATCCACACCACCACAAAATGAGGACTATAAGCCTAGAGAAATTTAACCAGCAACAACCCTTCTACACAGCAGGCCTCCAAAGGTATGAGGACCTGAACCCATGACTCAACAACACTGACTATGAGTTCATGACCACTTAAAGGTTTTGTAAGCTCTTTTTCTAATTCTTGGTAGCCAGCTAAATAAATCTCCAGTTTCCACTGGAATTTTAAGTTGCATTTTACATTTGGATCCATTTTTTAAAAAAGTAGTTTTTAGATTTATACCACAGTTGAAACATTTAAAAATTAAACTTGCAGTGAATTGTGTGCATGATGAATTCATCCTTTCATCAACAATTAAATTGTGTAAAAATAAGAAAGCAGTCTTTTCTTGGAATGCAATATTTCAAAACTAAGTTTAAAAAAAAAGGTCTTGTAAAAAGAAAGAATAGAAAAGGAAGAGTTTGAAGTATCTGTAACATCACAAAATAGATAAAATTAATCTAAATACTAATTCTGTTAATATACACACTGTTGCACTAGTAATGTAACATTAATCAATACTGAAAAGTTTGATACTCATTACCTAATTTTTTGTTTAATCGGTACTGTGATAAGAAATGAAAAAGAACTAAATTTAAAGAAACATTTGAAATTTTATGCCAAAAATAATACATTCTTTTAAAAATTAAAAAATAAACTTTTACATCTCAAAATAATGCAAAAATCATGATTTCATACCAGTCAAATTTTGAAAATGATATAACATAAAATAATGCAAGAACGACTTTTCAAGCACATTTTTAAAACTACACAAACATTTAAATTTTATTGAACGATCTGTGATATGATTTTTTTTAAATGGGAAAAACTTCACAACAAAGATATTTTGATAAGAAAATTACCCAGAAACCTCTACGTTTTTCTCAACTTGATTTATAAAAACTTATATACTAAGGTAAATTTAAAGACATGTATATAATTATATGAAAGTATAATTTATACACATACAGAAGTAATGATAAAGAAGTTGATATTATGATTACCACCAAGTGATAACCATCAAGTACATGAAAGCTTAATGGATAGAATATATCAATGAGCATTTCATCATTGTAAAGAAGCAGCATCCTTATCGGATTCCAAATGTATTAAATAACATGAGCAATACATAATTTACTTTTTTTTTCTTCTTTAAATAAGTAACAACTCAATTTCTTCCCCTTGCATTACTACAATATTATCTCCCTCCCATATATAAAACTAAATATTCAAAAGGAACCTATCTTACATTTTTTTAAATTCATCTTTAACAAGTTGGTTAATTTTTTCTCCAAAGGAATTCTAAATGAAATTTAGGACTGCAAAGTCACTATAAATAACATTTTTCAGAACCATAGAAAAAGATCACAATGTGATATAATTTGTAGTAAGTGTTATAACTGCTGCAAAAGGATTTGTTTCATGCATGGAAATATATACTTTATCTGACTACAAGCAGGTTTACTAATCATTGCAGATGTTTTAGTTCTTCCATATCTGTAATGCTTGGCAACATCAAACTGGAAACCTTTCCAGAAAAAGAGAAACTGTATGATCAGCTGCAGTATATTATATTCTATAAGTAAAGATATAAACAGTACTTCAGCCCTCATTACATTTAACAGAACATTGAAAGAACAATCCTAAATTCAACAACTGCTACACGATTTCTTGTTTACGATTCACATTGGAATCTTCATTGATAGGTTATAACATATTGACTATCAAGAGAAATGCATATGTCAGTGCATATGCTCATGTTTCCTGTTAGACAGCATGGCAAACACTTGAGGAAAAACAAACTGTTCAGCCATCTGAAGTATAAAGAGTACAAACATGTGCAAAGCTTAAAATGAGTTTTCTAGAAAGTTGCCACAAAGAGAGAAAAAAATAAAAATGTTTCCTTATGCATCAATTAGGAACAAATAGCTAATGAAATTCAATATGCAGAAGAAAGGACAAACTTCATGAACTTTTAAAAACTTAGAGGCAATGAGTTCATGGTTTTTGTCTACTTATTTTCTGCTAGTTGTGAACATAAAACATTAAGTAAGAACAGTACGAGAGAAAATAGTTGGCAAATGAAGGAAATTTTGGGAAAATCAATAAAAATTAACAAAATAAGCATAACACCATGATGAAAAGCTAAAAAGGGCAAATTTTTTGTGAAAAGCATAAAAGTTGCCAGGCATGATTGTATTCATAACAAATGTAAAAAAAATATTATAATTACCCTAGAAATATGAGCTTCTTTTACACTCAAATGAGAAACACCAGTTGGTAGTTTGAAATCTTTGTATTCTGTTGAAAAAATATTTTTTCCAGATGATGGACTTTGAAGAAGAAATTCTTCAACACCAGAAATAACTGTATGATCATGATGAATTTCCATGCTAGGACCATACTTTCCAAAGTTTAGTCCAGATGTTGTGCGGAAGATAATCTAAATAAAAAAAAGATTCAAGGGTGAGCAATAAAAATGATCTTTACTGAAATTACTTTATAAAAAAAACCAGGAAATATTAAAATGATGAACTACAAACAAAAAATTAATAACAATTTTAACAGCAATTTCTGATATATTCCAAGGAAAGAATTCAACTTTGAACACCACTGATTAAATAGACAAATAATCTTCATAAATAGTTACTTCAATTTCACAAACTTTCCAATAATGTTTAAATAATTTAATATTTTTCAACAATTATAAACAGTTAGATCCAGCAAAAATGACAAAAAAGGAAATTAATGCCCTAAATTTTTCCTTGCCTTCATCTTCAAAAAAAAACATGCATGAAAAATATCTGATCTTTGGACAGGAAAAATATATTACTTAAATGGTGGGATTAGAACCCTCTTTCTAATTATCTTTAAAGGCTTCTTGCACCTTTACACAATAGCTCATGAATCATTCCACAAACAAAAACACTTCTGGAAGACTTATTTTAAAATGTTGTTCATGTACACTGTCTTCTGCAATATCTTTCCTCGCTTTCAAAACAGGGTCTTTTCAATGTCTTCAATTTTAAAACCAACCAAAAGTCACAAGGATCCATGTATTAAGAATAGAGATTGAGGAACATCTAGAATTCCATGTTATTCTAAGAAGATTCGAGTTCTTCCCATTCTAATAACAGGCGACTTGGGCAAAGTTCGTAGCACATATTGAAATTATCATACAATATTGCATATGCAGAATGTTTCCAGATCCTAACCCCTTTGGAAATCTTTCATATGGTCAAACAATATGGTCTTTTAAGATTTATTTACCCTCTTAACAAAAGCTGCATTCTGGGGAGTCAGTGCCTTCCTAGAAAGCTGTTCATTAACCCCTGATGTACAGCTATTTTTTAACTGACAGCTATTCTTTCATTTGTGCTCCTCCATAGCATCATCTCCAAATGCCTGCTCAACCTTATAAATTGTTTTGCTTTTATTAACATGTCCCTTTGGGGCGGGGGTCAAAATATAATATTTTTGCTTACCCCATTCACTCATCTTGAGAAATGAAAAATTCAACAAACATCTATAACAGCACCTCATTTAGTGGCCAACAGTAAGCAACTCACTTACTAGAAAACAAATTTAAGTATATGCCTTCTACAATACAAAGTGGTCAAATATTTTTTGGACAGCCGTTGAATAGGCTTCTTTTATTGAGCATTCTGTAGCATGTCGCCTTCTTGGTGTAGCAATTTTAATGGCCAGTAGTGTACATTATAAATAAATACTTAACTTAATACTAACTTATATACTTGACTTAATTTTTTGTTTGAAATATTCCTATATCCTATTCTTTAAAATATAAAAAAAGTATTGAAATTAATTATATTTAAACAATTAACTTTAAAAAATTAAACTGAATGTTAATTTTTCAGAGTAAAGAAAACCAAAAAGGAAAAAAAATGCATGATATATATATTGTTGCAATAGTAGATCTATTTCTTGTATTTTCCTGTCAAAAGATTTTGTACATGCCAGAACTAATTTATATTTGTAAACTTTAACTTATTACTACATAAATGCATACACTTCAATCTTTCATGATAAACTTTTACAGGTCAATCACAGAGATTTTTTCCCCCTCTTAAAGATTTTTTGGATCAACATACAAATTGCAAAAACCCATAAACCCCAACTAATAGAGATTGACCCCTCTTGTTTTCAGAGAGGAAAAAGATTCATTGTTCCATGTGTTACAATTACCTAGAAATCCATCTTTTCTTCCTTTTTTGCCACAGTTTCCACAAATAAAATGATTAATTCTTTACTTCATTGTTCTTGGATTTTGTTCCCTCCATGAATTTATTTCAAATCAAATTAGTTTACTTTTAAAATGTCAAAAGACTAGCACACAAGAGACTGAAAAACTTTAATTGTTTAAAAAGATGATTTTTGACAATTCTGATTTTTAATGCAAATTAGATAATGAAGAGTAAAATTTCAATGAACCTTTCAATTTGAACTCAAATGTTAAAAAGATGGTGACTTATCAGAACAAACTGAAATTGTCGAAGACAAGCCACACACAAGTTGCCAGTAAAAGAAACATTTTGTCATTAACAGGAATTAATATGGTGAGTAGTATTTTCCCAGGTAGCTTCACATATACTGTATTTATTTGAATCTAAGCCACAATTGATTTGAAGTCGCAACCCAAATTTTCAACACAATTTTATGAAAAAATTTTAAAAATAGTCTAAAACGGTTAATTAAAATTTAAAAGTAAAAAATTTTTTTTAATAAGAGCTAATAAGTGAATAATAAATTTATTTTACCAGTGTTTAAAACATTTAAATACATACATGAACCTGTAATTACTCTAACCATCAATATTAGGTTCAATTTTTCCATTTAACCAAATTTTGCACCTTCGATTCCTTTTCTGAAGCTTCGACATAGAACAAAAAGTGCAGCTTAGATTAGAATAAGTACAGTATATATTTCTACTGGACATTTCTTTTGTTGCAATCATCAGCGATTATATAGAAATTATTGAATTTAAAATAAGGTTAGCTGGATGTAAATTTCTCCAAGACACTTAGGTGTCTATACACAAATAAAAACCTATATTTATTTTCATAGTTAATTTTTTCCTTTAAATTGATTTTTTAATTCCTCTAATTCTTTTATAATTTATACTTATTAAAATAAAGTATGAAATACAACTTTGTTGAATGAAATATTTTCATTCATTTTTTAAACACATTTCACTAATTTATTCAGACAATGATGCAACATACATGTTTACATTTCTGAAATAATCAAAGTATTTTAGCACATATAAATAGAAAATTCAGATCTTTATAATATAGCATTTAATGTACTTAGATAATAGTGTTATGTAAAGATATTGATATACTAAAATGCAACAGCTACTATAAGAAATATTAGTATGTCAAATAATTACAATTTCTTATTATTGAATAGTTTAAATTACAGAGAAAAAATTACTAATTATGGCACAAAAAAGTGACTAGGAAATAGTAAAGGAGGAATAGGCAGCTTATTTTTTAAAACATATTTTCAGAAAACTTTTCAACTGAAATCACAAGATAATTGTCACGACCAAATTTTAAGAAAGAATTTTCCTGAAAATGGAGAATCAATAAATACCAGAGTCATTCTGAACCACAAATATCCCCATAGTTTAACTGCACATTTTGTCTTTACTTTCCAAGGACAATGAGTTCTATCAATAATTGGCAGGGGAAAAAAACAGACGATAGTCTGAAGTAATATTTTGAAAAACATTTTTCTTGAAGCTACAGTCGAACCTCCATATTACGAACCTCTATATTGCGAACTTTTTTCTGGAACCAAGAACATTTCATGATTTTCTTCATAAAATAATCTCCCTATAGCAAAGTGTATTTTCTATGTAATGAACTTTTTTCTTGCAACTCAATTTTTTTTAATTCCTTTTTTTTAAGTATTTCTGGACATTTCAAGTTATTCTCTATTAACACATTTTATGGTGGTCATAAATTTTGAATTGGTTTTATCAGATGCCTAACATGCCGAAAGCAATACAATTCTGGGCACTTCATCCAAGAAGTGCAACCTTTAACCCCCATTATCCAGTTCACTAGAAACATCTTTGATATCCCCTTTCACCTTCAGTGGAGTTGTCTCATTTCCCCATGTCCTTGAACTAGTTTCTGTTCATTTGTAGAGAAAATTTGAGAAAAGATGTGGAAAAATATGCCAGAAGGGATTTTTGGAGCATTGCAAAGATGTGAGGTGTATTATGAAATAAAGCATTTCTTTAAAAAATTAACAGATTTTATGAATAATTAAACTTAAGGATGCATAGGGTAATTGTTTAGCAAATCTAGTTTTAAAATAATGTATTTATGTTTATATTACTTGTAGGCTTTAAATTAGCAAATGTTCTTTAAATTCATTAATATTAATATAAAATTTTCTTAGTGTTGAAAATACAGTGCATTCCTTGACATTCTTTTTTCTTGTTTTCCTTGCAGTTTTTCTTATTCATGGGCAAGATATATAAAATAAATAAATATTAATTTACGAAAAGGTGTAAATAATTTTTTTTAATATATAGTGTTCATGAATTTAAAATTTGTTTTATGTTGTTTATAAAGTATATGGAAAGATGAACCTCTATATAACAAATTTCCTATATCACGAACTTTTTTTCGGGATTTAGTGACTTCGCTATATAGAGATCCAACTGTACATCCAAAATGTTAATTTTGTGAATTCTTCAATTAATTTTTTTTTAAACTTGATCAATTTTGATATTTTGTCCCATCTAGTGATAAGATCAAACACACAAATATTCAAAATTAATATACAGTAGAACGTTGTTTATCTGAATCTATTATATAGGATTGGATACTGCTCAGATACGTGATTGTTCGGATAACCGAATGCGATCCATGCAATATATGAAACCGGACACTATATGAATATCGAAAATCATCACATGCAGGAAACAAGCTTGAAGAAAAAGCAAAATACGTGCAAAATGTTGCAATTTTACCTTTATTGTGAAAAAATAATCACTTATTTTTTGCTGTACCATTGTACACACCTTTGTTTCTTCGCTGCAATGTCTCCGATTCTCTTGAGCAGCAGTTAGTTGAGTAGGACAGCACTCTGATTGTTGTTTGTACCACTCATAGCTGTATCTAATGCAGAAAATGCATCAGCAGTTTTCCATTTCTTTGAGCCATCTTCTAAGTCAAGTTTGGACGCAAAACTTAAAATGACTTCTCGGCTTTTTTTTATGTTAGAGAAATTGTTGTCTTTCCGATATTATTAAACTATGTTAGAGAAGCTCCTCTTTCTCCCTTCACGAGATGGTTCAATATTTAAAGTTTTGTTTACATGTTCTAGACAGTGAGCTTCCGTTTTGAATTCGAAGCCATAGCAGTTCACAACAAAAGAGCACGTATACACCCCCTCACTTGGAAACAAACTGACCTAATATAATGCGCAGATGTTTACCAAATCAAACAACTGAAATTCCTTAAACATCTCTGACCTTGCATTTTCCCCCTCACTTTTGGCCTCACCTGAAACAGCTGTTGAGCATTGCACTGTTCAAAAACGTATTCATACGCAGTACATGTAGTTGACCAAAAAAAACTGGTCCGAATATTTGATGCTCCGGATAATAAACATTCGGATAAACAACGTTCTACTGTAAAGAAAAATGAGATTTTGATTACAGGTTGATTATCCCCAGTTATTGGTAAATCACTTTCAGTAAATCCACCAATAACTCCAGAATCTGGAATAACTGTTCCCATATCTGCATGGTTCAGAAACCTCAGTAGTCGTCCACCGGTAATAAACTCCATACTTTCCATTCCATAACCAATACGCAGAACACTCAATAATACAACTATTACCTAAAAAAAAAGTATCAAAAAATTAAATTTTTTCATGCGTATAAATCATTTACAATATTTTTATTTACAGTAAACAAAAACGAAGACAATATTTTGTAACAACTCAAAATGCACATTTATACAAAATCACAGTCAAATTGATCAATTGAAAATAAAGCAGCTGAATGTCATAAGTTAAATTTTAGCAAAGGCTTCATTTCTTACTTATTTTTTTCATGATTCTTTTATAAATATAAGTTACCTGTGATCTTATTTTGGTTTCAGTTACATAAAGAAAAATTATTGGTAACAGTCTGAGAAATTTCACAAACATTGATTCTGTAGAAACGAAAAATTAACTATCCAAGTTTTTCCTCGTCAAACCATATATATAAATTAATTTTTAAACTTTATAAGATTTTACATACTATACTACAATATGCAACAATATTTAGCACAATTCATCTTCCAATTCATGAACTTACAGCAAATTTTTCATTTACTGCACTCTCATATTTTATAACAATAAAATCTTAAAGGATTTTCATGTTTATGCTATGATTGTAGTATAAATATCAATGTATGTAGGACTATTAAAAAAATATGAGAATTATAATTATGAGTGTTTGTTAATGTTGCACTATAAAGCAACATAAGAGTTATTGGTAATGGAACTCGTAATTTTGAGCCTCGATCAAGAGATGAGGATGACATTTGAACTGGCACTCCCCTCTCATAACTTCCACACCACGTCAACACCAAGACTTGGAGCCACAACAGATTAAATGTGCATCGTCCTGTCTACAACGCAAATCTTCAGTAGCCCCTGGGCTCAAACTCATGAACATCCCCACCACAAGTTTGTGATCTAGACCACCAGTCTACCACGGCCACTACTTATTTGAATCTATGGTGCCATCAATTCTAAGCCACACCCCAAATTCTCAACACATTTTTGTAAAAAAAGAAAAACAGTAATGTAAAATAGTTCATTGATACCTAATATTTCTGAAATTAAAAATTTTTTTAATGAGAATAAGAAGTGAATAGTTAATTTTTTTTACCCCAGTATTAAAAACTTTTAAACGCATACATGAGAATGTAATTGCTCTAACCATCAGTATCACAATTAACTTCCCTCTTAAAGAATTCTTCTGCCTTTGATTCTAAGTTGCACACGATCTTCAGTAGTTTTAGCATTGAAAAAGAGTGGATTAGATTCGAATAAATATGGCAAATTAAATTATAGACAAAAGTACATATTTTGAGTACAAATACTCAAAGTGCTACTCAACTCCCACTTTCACAATATCATAATTATCTAACTTGTACAAGCTTAGTATAATCACAAATACATTACATTTAATATGAATACTATAAAAATTTAAGATAATAATACCAAGGGAAAAATACTTACAGCTAAATTAATCAGAGCTATGGCAAAAAGCAATACTACAAGTGAATAAAATAACATCCCCTTTCTTCCTCGTAAACCAGTTTTATGGAGATAAATTTCTGATATAGGTGCATATCCAGCATGGATGGTAACATGTTGTTTCTTTAACTGACTCTTTAAAAGAGCCTTCTCCCTCATGGTTAAAGTATTTGTACCCTGTTAATGTCATAAAAACAGTACTTTATTTATGGATTTATAAAAAAAAATAAAACGTTCAACATATTTTTCATTTTTAAAATAAGAAAAGTCATTAAATCAAGGGTTACTCAGAATTTAAAGCAAGTTTTATCATAAATAAATTTCTATAGTACATTTTATATGAATTAGTAATTTAAAGCATTTTTACACTTAATGCTTATTAATGACAATGGATTCAACAAGCAAAATGCAAGAAAACTGAGCTCAAAACAAAAATTCAAACATTATTAGATACAATCCCATTATAGTTCACATCTTTGAAATGATTTTTAAAAATGAGAAGAGATGGTACAAAAGCACAATTTTTGAGTTTGGAAATCCTGTCTAAATGAAACAAGAAGGCATCCCATCTGAAACAAGATGGAACTACTGAAGTTGAAAAGAACAATAAAACATGAATTAAAGTCAAATTTTTAAAAGGCACAATGAGAAGAATTAAAAGAAATGAGGGAAAACACTGACATTAACCAAAAAATCATGCAGATTGTCTTTAAGACAAATCTAGTTTAGATTAAAGACAAAAACAGAAATCACTTCTGCTGTTAAATCCTAGTTTAACTTTTTGTTATAAAAAAATATTCAGTTTTCTTCCTTTTGAATAGTAATTGCATAAAAATGAATTTTTCTGGGAAAAATCATGAAGATAATCTCCTTTTTGACCATAACTACAGTCTACCTTAAAAAACAGAAACTCCCTCATTCATTAAACCACAGTGAAACTTTTTATAAAAATCATAGAAAAACAGGATTTTTTTTTTTTTTTTTTTTTGACAAAAATCGTGAAATTTTTTTCCTTTCTGACCACAACTTGAATCTAGCTTAAAAAGGAAAACTGAAATTTCTTCATTTGTTAAACCACTATTTGTGAAAAATGTTCCTCTCTTCCATTTCGACAATGATTCCAATTCAGCACGAGAAAGAATTAAATGTTATTGAAAAAAATCTTACAGATTTTCTCCTTTCTAACAACTGATGTGTTGCTTAAAAATATGAATGAAATGGAAATTTCTTTCTGTTTTTGGCACTGTGAAATCTCTAGTAAAAATTTTATTCAGTTTTTCTTTTTCTTTTACCATGGAAATTTCTATTTAGAGTGAAGATAAATGAAATTACATTCATGCAGAATATATAAATTTTCTTTTGCTTTCTGATGAAAATTCCTTCATAGTGTACAAAGGAGTGAAATAAACAATAGACAGTGTTTCACAGGCAAAAATGAATAATGGGTCAAATTTTCATAACAAATAGGATTACAAAAATTAGAGGACTGCTATTTTGGCAAATTTATCAACTAGTTTCGCACTGAAAAAATTCAGCATTAAGATGTGAACAAAAATAGGATCCAACCAATATTTTATTGGCAAAAGTGTCACCAACTAAGGTGAGTGAAAAAGCATTTCCTCTTTAAAAGCAATCCTTCTGAAAACTCTACTTTCAATAAAATGCCTAGTGAAACAAAAAAAAAAAATTATATCACATTTTGTTTTATTCCCTTTACCACAAAATTTTTTTTTTACTTTTAATATCTTATGCAAAAAGGGGGGGAATGACACAAAAGTGAGGAAAACATACTAAAATCAACTAAATATTTAAAAACTAAGCACAATTTAAAATACATTAATTAAAATTTATGTAGTGATTTTCTTGTGTGTGTGTGTGAACTCATCCTTTCCTTTCTATTTTATTAAAAAGCATGTAAAAACTGTTTAAAGAATATGCTAAAATTGCAATGCATTTTCTAATTTTATTAAACAATCAAATTCTTCATCCAACAGAAATGTTTTTTTAAAAAAAACTGAAATTTTAACTATTTTCAAATAAAATTCTTAGCATATTTCACTGAAATTATTGTATGAACTATAAAAAATGAGGGCCAGCAGGATTTGTGATTGAAATTTTTCAAATCAATAAAATTTCTGGTTACTTAATAAACGATGTCTAACTAAAGCACTGCGCACAATGCACGCATTTGCATTTCAAAATATTTATATGATGTCTCGGGTTGCGCGAATGATTTACTGAAAGAAACATTCAAAATAATTTTATTCGTCCCATTATAACGATCTCTTTCCAAATAATAGGTGTAAAAATACTGAAATCCATCACTCAAGGCAACCTTTGTCATGTCAACTACGAACTGAACATTAAAAATAGATGTTAGCAGGGTTTTGTTATATGGAGCACCTAGCCCGTCAGGTCTTTAATCTCCTGTCTTGGTAAGTTATGATCACATGAGATAGTCTATTACATTGCCCATTTTTAAAAATATAATGATAAAATTTAAGAAAATTAAATGATAAATTACAGAGTTTACTTATATAAAAAGAATACAAGATTTAGAGAAACGGCTTTTTCAAAGCTATTTAATTGATAAATAAATGGAATTTTAAAGAAAACAGCTTTTTTTCAAAGCTACTTAATATAGCTATTGCAATCTGGGAGATTAAAGTTACTTGCAATTCCCTTGATTATTACTGAACCAAATACTGCTAAGAAAAATCTATTTTAACACAACTTCCCAAACATTACCTCTCCGGCAGCCATAACAAAATGAACAAAGGATTGTTTGTTTGCAAGAATTATATACGGTTGCACTTTAGCTCGTATTCACCAGTATTGATATAATTTTCTTTTACTTTTTGTTTGATTTATGGCGTTGAAGATGCTCCTATAAATTACTAGAAATATTCTAGAGTTTATCCCCATTAACAGACCGAATCAAAGATCCAAGAAAAGATTATCTGCTTGCAGAACTTGTAGACAATTGACTTACACTAAAGTAAAACGAAAGAAAAAAATTGTGGAACTTGTGATAAAACATAGAATATAAACCCTTTTCTAATAAATTGTCCTTTTTTGTGACGGAGGCTTATAATTTGGTATCAGTTGAGGTGGAGTCAAGAATGTAAAGGGTTCAATAAAAAGTTCTGGCAGAAGCCCTCATATTTCTGGGCTCAATAACGGAGCCTTTAATTACGAAGATATGAAAAAGACAATTATAACATGATGAGAAGTTATACTTCATGGATAGCATACTGATTATTATTTCGTCAATATAGATAAATGATTCTCATCTTCTGGAAAAACTAGGGAAGTAATTGCAATTTGAATTGAGACTGTTCTCCTCTTTGGGGCCTCCAATCAACAAGCAACTGTAGTGGTGGTATCTATATAAGCCAGTAACAACCTCAGGAATGCAGGGTTTATTCAGAACCCCCCAAAGCCCCTGATTTTTTCCGGTTGATTATAATTCTAAGTATATAGTACGTAAAATTTAATTAAGTATTTGTTATTAATGATTAATTTTATTAATGCTAATTATTTATTCAATATTTAGTTTCTTACTGCGTTTTGTTCCCGAAAATCGACAAAATCAAAAGGAGCATGATACAAGAATGGTGAACTTTCGACTCCGGAACCCCCCTTGAAAAATTCATGTGTGCGCTACTGCTTCTCACGTATGGCTGCGTCACAACAGAGGTAGAGGAATTGAGTTAGAAATCGTGTGGTCCTTCCGCAATGTAAAAAAGTCCGAAATACAATGACATTTTTAAAGAGAATACTTTTAAAAATGAAATTATAATGCCAGTTTTGCACTTATTTCAAATAAGAAATTTTGAGCTAGTCTTTCTAGACTAGTCTCAGGGCCGGCGCTAGGGGTGGGCAAGCCGGGCCCCTGCCCGGGGCGGCAACCTTAGGAGGCGGCAAATTGGCTGTAAAATTAACTAGTTTATGAAGAAAATAAACCAAGATTACCCAGGGGTTCCATGAGTCAAAATAAAATTTCGAAAAAAAAAATCTAAAAATGTGTATGCAAAATATTCATGTTTTCGATGGAGTCCTAGAGGTTTTTTTTTAACGAGTATTCATCATTAGTATTTAAAGCCATGTTTCCCAACACTGGTCCCATGGAGGAAAGAGGAGGGGTGATAAAGAAGAATTTCAACATCCGATTCCTTCTCTTTCAACTAATTTCCTACAAGTGTTACTTCTTAGTATGCGTGAATTCGGGTGCTATTGAAAGATATATATTTTGGCAGAGATTAGTCTCAAGAAAAGTGATTAAAAGCACGGTAAGTTCTATGAATGAAAAGAAAGGGGCAGACTTTTCCTGAGAAAAAGACCCTTTTTTGAAGAAAACTGAGGGAATCTTGTGTGTGTGAATTTGATTTCCGAATTTATTCTATTAGATTCCTGTGCTTATGCAGACAAGTCAAAGTCGGACAACAAAAAAAAAAAGTAACAATATTTTCATTTTCAAATTTTTTTTTATATTTTTAATGCCCAGGAATTTTAATCATTGCGTAAGATAAAGTGAAAAGAAAAAATTATTTTGCTGCATTTGTGCTTTTTCTACTTTATTTATTTTTCGTCTTTCATACATAAATATAGATGTCATCAGTTTCGTAGAATATTTTCATGTTGATTAACATTTTTAAGTATGTGTTTTTTCTTAGCTTGAATGTACCGTAATTGTCTTAAAATATTTTTGATTGACATTGTTATTGAAGTGAAAAAAATGTTATTTGCCCCTTTCGTATTAAAATAACTTCTTCAGTCGCTTATAAAGGACGATAGTAGGTAATTTAAAATGTAAAACATTAATGAGCTTTCCAGTACATTCAGTAATTATTTACCACACCTAAAGGATCCTAATAGCAATAGCTCGAAATTGAAATAAACGTAGTTATGTTTATTATGATGATTTTGTTTTGAAATTGTAATATATTGTGATAATTTTGTTTAGTCATAAATGAATTAGTCTATAATTGCTAAATATTTCATTTATATTGCTTCAAACTGTTAAAAGAATTTTCAAAGAAAAATATAAGTTATTTTTAATTATATAGACTTCTTTTTCTTTTTATTGAATGTAACATGTGAAATAAACATAATTTTTCTAATCTATTCTAAGACTGTGTTAAGATAGCCATTATTTTGTAAGATCAAATTTTAAAAACTTGAATACATATTTTTTCGCATATTATTGCCATTTTAAGAGGAATTTGCACGATACCTTTTTAATTAAGATCTTTTAAACCAGTGATTCCCAAAGTGGGCTATATAGACCCCCAGTGGTCTATTACGACCTGCAAGGGGTCCTCGTCAGCAAAAAAATAGTTTGGCGGTCAATGAGGTGTAAGTGGGGGCCTATGTGAGAGTGGCTTTCATTAAACTAGATCGTGACTTTAATTTTAAAAGAAAATTTAATGAAGTGGAAACCAAATTTTACTTAATTAGCAGATTTATTTACTAAATTTAATGAGGTTAGTTTACCCGTACAAGATGACAGCCAATTTTTTTTTTAAAACAGTAACCATTTCAGCGTTTCTTTCCACCGTTAAGCTAAAGAAGTATAATACTGGAAGTCCGGAATTTTTTCTCAAATTAACCCAGCCAATCTGTCAGCACGTTTTAACCTACGTCAACATTTAACTGCCTTTTCTTGAGATTTTGAAACCAGGTTTGAGAAAGCTTTGACTATGGAAATACCACAGTAGGCGTTGAATTTATATGGCCATATTGAAAAAAAATGTCACGTGACAACAGGAACTGATCGTGATATGCTCCAATGAAGATTTGAAAGTTTAGAAACGGATGCTAGCAATTTTGGATTTAAAAAGGCAAGCCTGTTATTTGTCCAGAATTATGGAATATCGTGAGGAAGTTTTTAATTATTTTTCTAGTAAGAAGGAGTTTCAGTGCAGTTACCAATCTCCAAAACAAAAAAAAGAAACTAGACACTACTAACAGAGGAGATTTAAGATTAAATCTGACTAGTTTGATACTAAATGCTGAAAATCTGTTATTGTAGCGCCAGATTCATCCCTCCCTTTAAAATCAATTGTGTGTTGTTTGGTTATTTTATTTAACAGTTATTTTATATATTAATTAACTTTCAATTAAATTAATTAACGTATGCGTTTTAAACTTCTAACTCTATACTTCATTAGTTATACATGTAATTCTTTTAAAGTAGTAGTAGTAGTACTACCTGTCAAAAAGACATTTAAGGTGATAAATTTGCGAAAATTCGATATTTATTAAGCAGGGGTCTACCCTATAGCGAAAAACATGGCAAGGGGTCCATGAGGCAAAAAAATTTGGGAAACTCTGTTTTACATGGACAATTTGAAGGAATATTTAATGTATTCTAATAATTAATTATGTGTATAATTATTATATGTATTATGTATATAATTATGCGTATAATTAATTATAAAAATACATAAAAAATGTATAATATCCTTAAAGTATTGTAAAACATTCTGTGTATGCTACTAATAAAGTTCATCAAAATGCATATTTCGAAAAATTTAAAAATTGAGTTTATGCATTATCTGCAAGTGGCATGTAACTTACGGAGCTCCTGTCCCAATACGGGACGTACCTCCTCATCAGAATTGATAAATTTAGAGCCGAATTAATGAAAGTGACATAAAGAATTAATTAGAGAGAGAAATAAATACGATGGGCAGGACATACCTGCTGAAAAACAGTAGCGGACGAAGTCCGCTCACTGATGAAAAAATCCCCTGCTTGCTGCGATATGATTGGTCGAGACCGATCATCGCAGAAAGTGGGCGTGGAAAAGGGTTGGGTCGATCGGAAAATAAACGACCCGAAACAAGGAGATCTTGAAATTAAATTTAATTTCAAGATCCCATAGAAAATAAAAAAGGGGGAGAACAAATTTTGAGTAAAATTTAATGAACCAACTTGCACATTGCCAGTAAAAAAGGGGGAAGGGACCAAAAAATAAAAGAGTAAAAGACTGATCGCGGTATAAGAATTGATGGGAGGTCGCCGGTGCCTAAGGTTACAACTGTAATTTTTACATCTGCCCTGCTCTTGTTTACAACAGAAGGAATTTGGAATGCGTCTTTCTTACCCCACCAAAAAGGGTGACATGTTCCCACGCCTAGAAAAGGGCATTGTACTCATAAATATATCGTGGTATCGGGAGTGTCATTAGGATTTCCCGCGCTTGGGGATGTCACTGACCGTGAGACGGTATTCATCCGCTGACTCTAGACCAATGGGAGAAAATTATGCAGACATTGTAAAGAATCCGCTCCAGCACACAGATGCAAGTTGCCGCTGAATAAAAACGAGATGCATCCCGATTTCTCTCTCACTCTCTGACGCATTCTCTCACACCCACTTGGTCTGACACGTCCCTTCCCATTCTGAAAGCCGCGGGACTCCAAGCGGCGACATGACTCCTCTTCCTCGCCTCTTTCTCAGAGTTAAGTAAAATCCTGTTATGTGTCTCTTTAATGCTTTAACTTAATTTCAATCTTATTGTTAAAAATAAATTAATGGTTATTTAAAGAATGTCTTTTGATTTAGCGTACTGTTTATTTGTCTTTAAAAGATCTTATGTTTAAACTTAAGCTATAATGTGACGCTAATAGAAGAGTAGAACCGGGTTTTATTTAAAATGGATTTAATGGGAATAAATTAATTAGTTTAAGTTTAACCAGCGTCGCATTATTTGGTACCGTGACCAGGATATTAAATTTTTTTTCCTTTCCTTGTACAACCATTGTGTGCCGATGATCGGTCGTCAGAATTTTTTTTTTACATCCTTTGATATTGTAAGCGTTTCTTGATGGATCATCACGACAAATTTTCATCTCGTGTGCTACTATGTTTTATATATTGCTCGAATTTGATACTGTGAATTTTTTTCTTGTAGTTTTGGTGAGAAGAAGAGTCCAAGGTGCAGAGATGATGCAGGTACTGGTGCTCTTTAATTTTTTTTCTTTTTAATATTGATGTGAATTTTTTTTCTCTCTATGCATGTATTTACGCGAGAGCCGATTAGTTAAAAGTTTATTTAAATTTAAGAGTTCATGCATTTCTTTTACCCTGCACGAGTGCTGGAATTTTGTTTTAATTTAACGGTTTCCGTTGTGAATTAAACTCGCTAGAAATTTTGTCTTAATTAATAATTAAAAAAACATGCCACGTACACGACAATCAGACCCCCTATTGACGCAAACGGCGTCCGATAAATTTAATCTAATTGATCTGATCCCAATTTACGACGGAGGTGAATCGTTAGGAATACGTAGGTTCTTGGGAAAAATAAACGATGTTGCGAATTTGGGCAAGTGGTCAAACGACGAAAAAGTTACTATTCTGAAATTAAAATTAGCGGGATAGCTGAGGAATTTTTTTTATCCGACCCAACTCACAGTCAATTGACAGAATATAACGATATAGCAAGAATTCTTATTGGAAGATTCGAGAAAGCTGTCCCTTTATCAACGCGTCTACAGTTATTTTCATCATGTATCCAGGGTCCTTCTGAGAGCGTACAAGAATTCGCAGCACGCATCAATAAACTGGGAACACAGATATTCCAGTCAGGAAATTCGGCTCAAAATACCGTGGTGAGGAATGCGAACGACCAACTGTTACAATCTCGTTTCATAAGTGGTTTGAGAAATGACATTCGCCGCTTTGTACTTTCTCGTGATCCTTTAAATTTAGACGAATCAATCAACTTGGCACTGATCGAAGAGCAAAATATGAAATTGAACCAATTAGCTAGTGAAGAGAGATCCGATTTGTCGACAGCACAAACGGAAAATCCAGTCCTTTCAGCATTAGCGGATAGATTAGAAGAAATCAACTTAAGGGTCGGCCGTCTACAGGAGGCCAGTTCAGTTACAGCTCGTAAATCAGGAGGGAATTCTTTTAACAGAAGGGAGAACGTTTTCAAATGCTTTTATTGTGGCATTCAAGGACATAGACAGGCGGAGTGTAGAAAGAAGCAGAGGGACAAACGCGCTGCCCATTACCAGCCCCCCGGAGAAACGCGGCTAGCGATTATTCTGTTTCACGTCACCCCGGTTTAGATGGGAGACATGTCCATTTCCGAGAATCTGCTTTTCGCGACAATTACGCAGCCCCCAGGCATCCGGTGAGAGGGTCACACACAACTTCTGAGAATAGGGGTTTTCAACGTTATAACAGAAACGATACTTTAAACTTCCGCGGAGAAAGCCGTATTTAGATTTTTTTCATTTGGTATAGGAGCGGTTTTCTCCTATTCAATCTCGAGACAATATATCTGATCTACCAATAATAAAGGCTAATGTTAAACATCACAAATTTAGAATTTTAATTGACACAGGTGCATCTGTATCTTTAATGTCTAATTCTTTTTTTTCCTAAAATAAAAAATGATAACTTTAGGGAATTTAATGTTTCAATTCAGATTAAAGCCGTAAGCGGAGACACGGTAGAAATTATCGGTTGCTGTAAAATACAATTGTCATTGGGGGAATTTCAATTTCAACATATTTTTTTTATAACGAAGCAAGAGATTAACGATAATTATTGCGCTATTTTGGGATACGATTTTTTGAAATTATGGGATGCAGTTTTAGATATAGGAAAAAACGGTTTATTAATTAATAATTTTTCAATTCCGCTTATTCATTATTCACTCCCTCCGCGTGTTGTATAGAGTAACTTTATACATGGATTTTTAAAACACAAAACGTGTGTGGGTCCCCATTCGGTCACAAATGTTCGTATACATGTTGAAACATTACCTAATTCGACGTCATTGGCCACTATTCAGAGTTCAGCAAAGCTAAAAACTAAAAACATTCATTTAACTAATTCGCAAATCAAGATTAATCCACAGACAAATGACACCATTCTAGAAATTAGAAACGATTCAGATAACATAATCACCCTTAACAAAAACATGAAAATAATTACTGTCAATAATTACGAAGACTTTTCTTCCGATTTTCCCGTTTCTCAAGATATTTTACCCCCACTCACGGAGAAAGGTTTCAACCTTTCAGGTTTGGACAGTAAAATCAAAAGCAGATTATTTCAACTTTTAATTTCGCACAAAAGTGCTTTCGCTCGCTCTACGGTAGAATTATCCGCAGCCGCTACGGAGCATCATAAAATTAGTCTACAACATGATTATTCCATTAAATGTCCGATTTATAAAATTCCATTTAACTTAAGAAACGAATTTCGACGTCAAATAACAGATTTAGAAAAGGCGAGGATTATTTCGAAATCTAATTCTCAGTATAATACTCCGGCCTTGTTTGTCAAACAAAAAGAAAAATGGCGCCTTGTTTTATATTTTCGGAAACTTAACGAAATAACTTTGACTCAAGACTTCGTTATTCCAACATTGGACGACATTTTACATGAAATTTCGGGTTCAAACTATTTTTCGGCATTAGACATGAAGTCAGCATTTAATCAAATTCCACTACACTTTGCGGACAGGCATAAGACGGCATTCTCTACTCCCGACGGTGACAAATATGAATTTAACAGATTATGTTTCGGTTTAAAAAACTCGCCTAAAGCTTTTCAATCAACTGCACAGGATGTCCTGGGAGATTTATTACACAACGGAGCTTTGGTTTATATAGACGACATTATTTTATTCACTAAAACTATAGATGAACATTTTGAACTACTGGGTAAGGTTTTTGAACGCTTTGAAAGAATTCACTTAAAATTTAATCCGAGTAAATGTCAGTTTTTAACAAAAAGTTGTAAATTTTTAGGGTTTGTAGTAACGCCGGAAGGCATTCTTATAGATAAAGATAAGTCCGTATCAGTTAATGAGTTTCCAGTTCCAAAGGATCAAAAACAAATTAAATCTTTCTTAGGGTGTTGTAATTTTTATAGGAGATATATCAAGAATTTCGCGAAACGTGCACTTCCCTTAACGAATTTATTGAGAAAAGACACTCCATTTGAGTGGACATCTGAAACGCAGGAGGCATTTGATGATATTAAGAAAGCCATATTGAATCCACCGGTCTTGGCTCTACCTGACCAGAACGCGGAGTTACAAATAACAACGGACGCCTCTTCTCGCGGCATAGGGGCAGTTTTAGAACAAAAATATCCTAACTCAGAAGTCAAACCTTTATATTTTTTTTCTAAGAAATTAAATCCATCACAATCTAAATATAACGCAACGGTTTTGGAATTTTTCGCGATATATACAGCATTAAATTTTTTAGACCTTTCTTGTTAGGCAGAAAATTTAAGGTTTTTACCGATCATAAGCCTCTCGCAGGATTTCTTTCTAATAAAAATCCCTCTTCCAAAATTTTGCGTTGGAAATTGGCTCTGGAAGAATTCAATTACGACATACACTACATCAGGGGATCCTTAAATTCAGTCGCAGATCATCTTTCCCGTTATATTAACAACATCACAATAGCTTTACCGGACTCTAAAGATCTTATTAATATGCAACGCGAAGATTCTGTTTTAAGCACTATCATACAAAAAATTGATCAAAATGACGTTAGCCCACAAATCAGCAACTATTTTATTAATGGGGAAGGTTTGTTATGTCATTTGTCCAAGCGCCCTTCCAGATCACCCAGGTCTAACACCACTAGAAAGCAAGTTTGCATTCCACATTGTCTAAAGGCTAAAATTCTCGAATCTGTTCATTCAGAATATGGAGGGCATCTTAAATTTTTTAAAACATATCATCGAATCAGCGAAAACTTCTTTTGGCATAATATGTACAAAGATACTAAAAATTTTGTTCGTTCTTGCACCATATGCTTATCTCGAAAAAACGCCTTTAAAATTCCGCCTGCACCCCATCAACCTGTAGAACAAAGTACTGAACCAGGGGAAACGTGTCATATGGATATTTTCGGTCCTTTAAAAACTACGCTTAAAGGTAATATATATATATATATATATATATATATATATATATATATGTTTTATCTATGATAGATGCATTCACAAAATACATTCACATTGTTCCACTTCCGGATATTAGGTCGAGTACGCGATTTCAAAAGCTTTCTTTGATAATTACATTGTACACAGGGGTTGCCCACATAAATTAGTCGTAGATAACGCTACATATTTTAAGAGTTCCGAATTTGTTGATTTTTGCAGAGTCATGGGTATTCACAAACGACACATATCAAGTTATTCCGCTCACGTCAACGGTAGGGTAGAGAAACCCAATCAATCGCTAGCCAATATCCTGGCATCAATTTCACAAAACACAAACGATTGGGATGAGCAACTCCCGCACACCATGTTAGCATTAAATTCAGCGATCCATGACGCTACATACACATCACCCTTTTTCCTAGAACATGGTAGAGATATTCGATTATCTTACACTTACGAAAAGAACAAAATCCTACACTACACCACAAAATAAGTATGAATATGTCGAGAAACTTTACCGTCTTTGGAGCATACTTTCAATAAAGTTTTAAATAATCTAAAGGATCAGGAGGCATCACATGTTGAATTGAGTACGAGAGCGACAAAACAACATCATTACGATTACAAAATCGGGTCATTGTGTTTTATAAAGACGCCTAACATTAAATCTAATTTATCTCCAAAACTCAGACCTAAGTTCGAAGGTCCTTACAGAGTAATAGAGCGTTTTTCTAATGTCAATTATAGGGTTCAACATGTAGAACAATTGAGGAAACGATTCAACACGCATGTCAATCGGATGATTCCATTTATTAAGAGATTTTCATATTTGCACTTGAACAATTTGGATGATTTGCAACCAGACGAGACCGGGGTTAAGGGTATTGTTCCAAGTCCACGGTATAATTTAAGGGTTCGTGCAGGCAATTCGGCTCGTTAACGCATTTCCGCGCTAAAATTTTTTGAAGGAGACTGAAATTTTTTTTTACAAATTTTACGCTTCGTAAATTCGAGAGCACACATTTAATGGCACCTGTCTCATAGTTGCACCTTGTTTTATGTTATGTTTTATGTTTTTTTTAGAGAGATCAAATTTTGTACTTAGTTTTTTTTTAATGAATTCTAGCTCAATTTTTTATGCAGTTTGTTTCATGTCTTGATTTGATACTTAAATGACATAATGTTGTATGTGGTTAATATCAATTTTAGCTCTAGATAAAATATTTTTTGATGTTATGTGTTTTATATAAGATTTGTTGTTTGTAATAGGATTGTTATTTAATTTTGCTTTGCGATTCATGTATGCACGTCAATTTTAATTTTATAAATTTTAAGCCTTAATTTATGTTTGCGACAAAAGTCAAATTTTGGGGTCTCTGGACACCTGTCATGAAATTTGAATGTTGTTACGATACATACATATTTGAAATTTTTTTTTCTCATCTATTACATAATTTGTGTTGTGATTATTATCTAGTAATTTTAATTTTTTTTTCATACAAAAGGTTCTTTTATTGAATAACTTAGTTTATGCTGATTTGATTGTGTATAACTGTGTACTTTCTGGTTAAATTTTGATTTTGCATAGAAGATTAATTTTTTTTTGGTAGCAGCATTTTGTTAGAAATAATTTATTGCTAAATTTTGTTGGTGTATTAATTTTAAGTGGTTGTATATTTCTAAATGATGATAACATTGGAATTTCTGCTCGTTAAGTTATGGATAGAGATGGTTGTTTGAATATTTTCCCTAAGAAATTATGTTGAAACTTAATTTTTTTCGCTCATGTTGTTTTGTTATGTGAGATGATTGCTAACATTAATTTAAAATTTTCTAGTGTTTCGGTTAGGTGTTTCAATGCTCATTTAATTTTGTGTTGTTTGTTTTGCTATAGATTTGGAATTTTTTTGTTGTTTATTCAGGGGTTTAGTTAGAATTGTGGTTGTTAAATTAATGTGCAGTCAATAATTGTGTCTCGCTTGTGTGCTAAACTTTACTAGGAATCTAACGTTTTGGTTTGTCGATACGGTATTTTTTTTGTCGTTGATGCTAGGCTTACGTGTGTTGATTTATGTTAGCGCGTGGGTACATTATTGAACTGAGTGTTGATGTTGATTTAATTTTTTTGTTCTGGATTTTAATAAGTAGTTCTGCTTGTTATTTGGTAATAAGTCTTTTTTTTGTTGTTGGTCAGATAATTGTGTTGAAATTATTTTGTCCATTCGTTTCGAAAACGTGGTGAGAGCTTTTGTCCGCACTTTTTTCGTCGGTAATCCCCCCCACGCGATCCGGTCAAGGGCGGGATACTGTTTGTTGATTGGAAATTCTGTTTCTTGATTACTCCTTTTCGCAGGGACTCTCCTCCCCGCGGGCAGCACATTTCAGGGGTGGAATTTTTGGATGTCGGATTCTTGGCGCCTTCGGAGGAAACTTCCCCTCACGCCCCCCCCCCTGCTGTCGCAACATGAGATAAGGGACTCAGCAAAAAATTTTTTCCAAAGGGTTTTCCTTTTTTTTACTCCCCCCTTGCTTCCTGTTTTTACGTTAGGATGCTGGTGCTGTTGCTATGATATTCGAGTTTCACGAATTTTTTTTTGGTTTGAAAATGTTGGAAGAGGATTGGGTGTGAATTTTTTGTTGTTGTTTCACTACTTGTTTAAGGAGTTAGATAAGTTTGAGTTAGGGATTTCGTGGAATATTTGAGAAAGTTATTTGAAGGACATAGATAAAGTTTAAACTGATGAATTTGTTGAATAATTGGGAAAGTTTTTTTTTTATGGAGATAGATAAGTTTGCGTTTAAAGTACGTTTATTCGATAGTTGTTTTTTACGGAAATGGATAATTGAGTTGAAAAGAAAGTTATATGGTTTATTTGAGAAAATTGTTTGATGTACAGAAGGATATTTTGATTTAAGGATTTTGGGCAAAGGAAATTGAGTTGATATAATTATACGGTATATTTGAGAAAGTTGTTTTGATGTAGAGAAGGTAATTTGAGTTCAGGATTTTGTACGATTTCGAGTAATTAAGTTGATGAACATAGATAAGTTGAATTAGTGATTGTGTGGTATATTTAATAATGTTTTGAGATGCATCTAGGAAAGTTCGAGTTGAGGATTATATGAGATTTTGTGCAAATAAGTTGATGAGCAAAGACGGGTTTTGGTTATTGGTATTGCGGAGAAGTCGATTGATTATTTGGAAGTTGCAGATAAGTCTAGTTAGTGTTATTGAGTACGTGAGATTTTTGTACATAAGCTGATGAGCATAGATGGTTTTAGTTAATGGTATTGTGGAGCAATCGATTGATTATTTGGAAGTTGCAGATAAGTCTAGTTAGTGTTATTGAGTACGTGAGATTTTTGTACATAAGCTGATGAGCATAGATGGTTTTAGTTAATGGTATTGTGGAGCTATCGATTGATTATTTGGAAGTTGCAGATAAGTTTAGTTAGTGTTATTAAGGAATAAGATGTGAACGATCTGAGGTAAAGGCATTTTTGGATTATCGAGGAATCATTTTAAGATTACTGAGAATTTTAGGTTTTTGTTATAGAATTATATTTGAGTTATTAATTAGAGGATTTTCCATAAATTGAGTTAGCAGTATTGTTGTAAATCGAGGATCTTGTGTTTTTTTTTTTTCGTGTTTGTATAATTGTTGCGCGTATAGTGAAACATTTTGAGTTTTTTTTATATTATCTGGACTTGTGGATGTATTGTATTACAAAGATCGTTAAAAAGTTATGTTGATTAGTTAAGCATATTTTTTTATTTTGGAATTTATGTTTAATTATGTGTAACACTTGCAATAATTTTCTTTTAGTTAAATTACTTTACTCTGTATGTGTCGCCTCATATGACTTGGGTTGATTATCAATTTTATGTTTTTAATTTTTTTTTCTGAAATTTTCAACTGCACTTGTGATTTCTGGAATTCATTTCTCAAATGGAAATTCGAATGTATTGAATGTGGAAGAATTTTTTTTCCTCTCAAATTTATTTTAAAAGCATTAATCGATATAGTTAATTTTTTTTACAATCGGATTTGCAAAATTTTTTTTAGTCTTAATTCTGCGTTCTGTTTCTTGTGTTGGCGGTTGCCGGCGATTGTCCTATCGCAGGAAATGGGATGTTTTGTTTTGTTTTGCCTTTGTACACATTGGGGGTGCATACTGATCACATGCGCACTCATAGTTTGCAATTCTAAATTTAATTACACTAATTTTTTTTTCTTAATTTCATTTGTAACCAATGCTCGTAGTGAATTTTTTTTAAATTCCTTAGGCTACTCAGCATTCTTACAGGTTATAGATTTTTTTTTATCATTTATACGATTCGTTAAATTATAGAATTTTAATTTGCAAATCTGAATTAATTACGTTAATTTTTCTTTAAACTTTCATTTGTAACCAATGCTTGTAGTGAATTTTTTTTAATTTCTTAGGCTATTAAGCATTCTCCGAGGTTATAAATTTTTTTTCTCCACCTATGCACACCCATCGTTTCAATCTCTAAATTTTTACTTTTACTTAATTATTTTCATGAAGTATTGTTATCAATGCTCTTAGTGAACCATTGCAATTTCTTATGCTTTGAGTATGTGAAGAGTTCTGCTAGTAATTTTTTTGGTGGTCTGGGACATTCACTTCACATTAGTCGTGTCAAGATTTCGATGTTAAACGATTATGAGGTGTCTGTTTCTGGGTGCCATGCTTGAATTGTATATAGATGTTTTCACTAGCGTTTATTTCTTATCAATGTATTTTGTTCAATACTCCTATGTGTGGTTATTGTGAGTAGCGCAGTTGTTAGATACACAAATTTTGATTTTTTTATGTGTTACTTGTCTTAATTTTTCTATTATTTAGTGGCACACGATTCTTTGTGATTGTTTAATTATTTCCATTTGTCATTCTGTGTCTGATGTTTTTGTAAATTGTTTGGATGATCCATTCAGTAAATTTTTTTTCTCCTCTTCGTACATGAACGTCATTGTAGTTGTTGATAGTTAATTTGTTTTTCCCTCACGGCATTGGGTAGGAACTTTGGAAATCGCTTGTATTTTTTTTACATTCTTAATTTGATGTTATGAGAGGTGAGAGGAGTTGAAGGTTGGTGCTTGGAGTCTTCGACGGCGGTCACAAAGGGCCAGGTTTTATTTTTTTTTAAATAATTGTGGTTTCATTACTAATATGGTTTCCCTGGGAGACAGGTTTTTTATTTTTGCAGTTTAGCAGATTTCGTTAGAGATGTGGAAGCGCTGATGGAACTGCATGCATCATGGACGAGTCACGGACCTCTTCACACTAATAAAGGACCAATGAACTTTTGAGCTGTTTCAGCGAGATTACGACGCTCCAGACATTTTTTTTCTTTTTTCTCCCATCAAGATGTGGACAGCCGTTCGTGAACCAGGAGTCTGTGAATCAGGAGTCCGTGAAGTGCCGGTTGAATGGAAGACGAGTCTGTTTGAACTTTGAACTGAAATCTCAAAAATTTTTTTTGGACTTTGATATGGACATTTTCCTGAATGAATTTTTATTGCATTTTGTATTTACATTTATTTCACTGAAATTTTTGTGTTTCTTTATTTCTAGTTTTGTTAATCTGAAAGAGGGGAGGAGTGATGGGAGGTCGCCGGTCCCTAAAGTTACAACTGTAATTTTTACATCTGCCCTGTTCTTGTTGTTTACAACAAAAGGAATTTGGAATGCGTCTTTCTTACCCCACCAAAAAGGGTGACATGTTCCCACGCCTAGAAAATTGCATTGTACTCATAAATATATCGTGGTATCGGGAATGTCATTAGGATTTCCTGCGCTTGGGGATGTCACTGACCGTGAGACGGTATTCATCCGCTGACTCTAGACCAATGAGAGAAAATTATGCAGACATTGTAAAGAATCCGCTCCAGCACACAGATGCAAGTTGCCGCTGAATAAAAACGAGATGCACCCCGATTTCTCTCTCACTTTCTGACGGATTCTCTCACACCCACTTGGTCTGACACGTCCCTTCCAATTAAGCTACCGCGGGGGGGGACTCCAAGCAGCGACATGACTCCTCTTCCTCGCCTCTTAGAGTTAAGTAAAATCCTGTTATGTGTCTCTTTATGCTTTAACTTAATTTCAATCTTATTGTTTTAAATAAATTAATGGTTATTTAAAGAATGTCTTTTGATTTAGCGTACTGTTTATTTGTCTTTAAAGATCTAATGTTTAAACTTAAGCTATAATGTGACGCTAATAGAAGAGTAGAACCGGGTTTTATTTAAAATGGATTTAATGGGAATAAATTAAATAGTTTAAGTTTAACCAGCGTCGCATTAGTCCGCGACTCTCGGCGCGGAACTAAGAATTACTAGTTAAGTTAAGAGTTTTTATCTTTAAGAAGGATGCTTAAGTTAAATAAAAAGTTAATTTAAATTTAAAATAAGTTCCCAATGATCAATAGCTAAGTTTAAGCCCTAAGCCTTTTGGCTTGGGGGAGATTTATAAATTCGTGCTCAAGAAGTGCTCTGGGGCGCTTTCGAGATGAGGGCACTGCGGGATCATATGCAGGCTGGTTGCTAATTAATTCATTGGGAACGGAAGGAAGTTTATCAAAGAACCTTTTAGAAAGGTCCTTTATGTGAGGTAAAAAAGGTTTAATTTTTAAATCACGATAAAATGCATTATCTGCAGTTTAATATGAAGAAATTTTAAGAAAATATTTAAAAGACTAGATTTTAAACCAAAAAAAAAAAAAAAAAAAAAAAAAATAGAAATGTTTTAAAAATTACAAATTTTTAACTCAAAGCAAAAACATACTTTAGATAAATAAACTGCAAAATTTCAGGCATGAATTTTAAATTTCGAAAGACAATTATTAAAAGATAATTGTTGTTCTTTTTGTGAAATTACTTCCACTCAGGTATCTTGGGACAGCACATTTATTGATACATAAAAACGAAGAACGATCACGAGTACGGCACACAGCAAGTCTGACCAAGAGCACACAGCGACGGTCAGCTAGTCAACCCCGTAGAAGGAATGCGTGGGAGTGAAGCGGGAAAAACGCACGTCGGCGGGTCACACCGTTATCCTTCCGCCAGAAAAAATAGTTCACTCGCTTCATCCCAACAATAATTAATTTGAATGTATAGTGATATCAAAATAACATAGAATTAACAGCCCTAATAAGCAAACAACAATTACTTTAAACCTGAATAACTCTCTTCCAAAGCATTTTTAAAGTTAAGTTTCAATCTTATTAAAATATTTTTTATTTGTGATTAATACATAAAGGCTTTAATTCTGAATCGTTTAATTGCAACGCAAACAAATATAAAATGCTTAAAATTCCTATTTCAATATCTTACCAAAAACGTTTCCGAACATAACCACTCATCCAAGACATAAACGAGAGGCTTTTAATCGGTGTTCCGTAGAACACTGGTGCACTACAAATTAAAAAGTCGGTGTTTTCAGTTTGCAATAATTTTTATTTACTGTTTCATTTTACTATTATATTTCTCAAAATTTCTTTAAAATGTATTTTTCGTGATTGTGAAAAGGTTTAAAAGCGTTAGTATGTATATTTAAGAAAAAAATTCCAGTAATAATAGGTTCCAATCTATAGTAATATGTAAAATCTTTAAAAAGGCAACAATACGAATGTCAAAATTATGAAAGAAATTTCTTATAAAAAGCAACAGAAAAAGGATTTAATTAAATTTTATTGTTACAGAACAATAATTAATGTGAAAGAATATAGGTACTATTTTGTTGTTGTTGTTCCTAGTATAAAACCATTGGATAAAGTGGAAACAAATCGTGCATTACAGAAATAAAAATATGATGAACACAATTTATAAAGTAGATACGTGATTTCAAACAAAATCGCTGGGAAAGCCAAAGATGCATTAAAACCACTAAGGTATCAGGTAGGAGGGATATACGATGCTTTACTTGCTGTTTGTAATAATTCGAAGATTGACAACTCTATAAGAGTTGAAGCTTCTGGACTATTAAGTTGTGTTAAACAATTTAAGTTCTTATGCTGCATTGTAATTTGGTATAAAAGCTTAAATTGTATCAATCCTATAAGTAAGCTCTTGCAGACAGCAGACTATGATTTACCATCTGCTATAGAGCTCTTGAAAAAATTTTAAGATTTTTTCCATGGATCTTGGATTCGACACAACCTTTAATGAAATGCCCGAGAACTCGCCGACGAAATTGACATACCGGCAAATTTTGAGCTCACCCAGCCACGTCATACAGTTCGATCGATTGATTGATTATTAACGTCACACTGTTTAGCCCTCGTATGGCTTTTGGCGACGGACCAAATAATTTTGAACCATGGTCAAGTGACGTGGATGACACCTGAGCTGGCATCCCCTCTCCTAACTACCACACCACACCAACGGGAGGACGTTTCAGCTCTCGACAGATTTAACGTGCATCGCTGCCCTACACGGCGGGTCTTTAGTGGTACTGGGCTCGAACTCGTGACAAGGCAAGCCACGGTCGTCATACAGTTCGAAGAAGGAATGTTAATTTCGACTATGAGGCACGAGATGTTCCGACAGAAGATCCTACTTTGAAATATAAGGCAGAGTTTATTTTTTCGCATTAGATAAAGCTATCAATGCATTTGAATCCAGGTTTGATTTGATCAGTACCCACAACAACTGTTTCGAATATTTATACAATATTTGTGATTTAAGTTAGCCCACCAAACGACGAACTTAAGTATTGTAAAGATCTAGAAGCAGTGTTAACTGATGGGAATTCGTCAGATATAAACGCGTTGGACCTGGCGATAGTAGCGGTTTTGGCTTTGCTAAATAAAAAGAAAGTCCAATCGAGATTTTAAAATTCTTATCGAACCTGGATTTTGCTCCAAATCTCGGTATAGTTTTAGGGATATTGCTTACTCTCCCAATAAGTGTGGAATGTGGAAAAGGAGTTTCTCCAAATTAAAAATTTTTACGCTCCACAACTACCGAGGATCGGCTAAACGGCTTGACAACAATAGACATTGAAGATGAACTGGCTGATGAAATTAATGTTAAAGAAATTATTAAAAAAATCTCAGAATTAAAAGTGAGAAAGACACACTTTAGAGAATCAAACTCTCGGTTTAAATATATTTTTAAAATGTAATTAAGTTTTAATATTTAGTGGTCTTATAATTTGTTTTAGTACTTTTTTAATATCTGTGACTTAAATGACTCTTTTCTTTTTTTGTGTGTGCAACCCTAATTTTAATTTAGTACCAAAAACATAAATTAATAAATCAGTATTTTTTGCTAATGAAAACTTCAACATTATTGATAGCAATTTTTTTTGCTCACAATTTATTTTATCATTAAGCGTGGGAAGGGTTTAGGTTATCTGTTTTAATTTTTGTTATAAACGGGTGGCATTTTACTTCTTTGCCCGCGGCGGCGAAACTGTTAGCGCCGGCCCTGCTAGTCTAGTCTAATTTTTTTTATAAAATTTAAAAAGTAACTCATAGTTGTATAAAAAAAGGGATTATAACTTCGTAAACTTTTTCTAATTGATGTGACAATCATAGAATTTCGTTTCAATTGTAATAAATATAGAGAAAAATATAGATTTCATTTGTAATAAACAAGGGATTTTTACATATATAGAGAAACAAAGCGGCGGGTATCGGCTGGCATTTATATGTAATTAATCATTGAACAAAACTCACAATGTTTCTTATTTCGTACTCGTTGAAGAAATTTAATTAAAACTTGTAAGGGTGCCTCCCTTGGGTGCCCTTATCCTAGATTATCAACGTGAGCTAGAGGTGTAGGAATAAATGAAGAACCAGAAGGTGCCATAATCTTAATATTACTTTATTAAGATCTTAACTTAAACTAATAACAGATTAGGTAATAATATGATATGTGAGAGAATCTACGGTGGCGAAACACACAATATATAATACCGAAATAACGTAACCCGGACCACTATCAATAACTAACTCACCTAAGTTCAATTTCAATGTAAACACAGATCCGAATATTAAAATGGTAACTCCTACCTTAATGTCCAACGAAACAGCAATCTATCTGATCCTAGCTGAAGTTGCGGTTCACTGGCGTAGAATAGTATCTACCTTGGCTACAGGCTTTCTGTCACAAATAACCTCTCTTCTTGACTGTCACTTAACTTCTCGGAATACTCTTCACATTTGCAACACGAACTATCATAACACTCCCCAAATGCCACCTCGCTTACTCTAAACTTCTGTTATTTAAAAGCTTCGTAATTTACATCTTTCATTCCCGTTTTACTTCTCGGATTGGTTGGAAAAGAATTACCATTTATTCTGGCCCCAAAGAACCCAAAAGGACATGTTAATGAAAAAACGCGTGAGCCCGTCACAAACTGCAGATATTTTATAATGAAAGGATTGGTTACAAGAAATAAAGTCTAAGCTGATGATCCTAAGTTTAAGACATGAAGGGAACCATAGTAGCGAAGCAGCAAAAATAAAATAAAAAAATCCTTGGAATACCTTGAAGGGTAGTTTCAAGTATTTGAACCACTCCCTTATTCTTGACAAAAGAAGGGTCTATGGGACCATGTCGTAAAATCAATGCTATAGTTGTTGATCTCAAAGAGGACTTCTAAACGTGAAAGATCAGGAGAATTGCTATCTTTAGTTTTGATCAAAAATAAAAGGGGGTGTTCAAATTCACAAATATTTCTAGTTTCAATAATTTTTTCGTTCTCAATTATTATGCATGGGAAATTAAAAGCTCACTCATTTTCACTGAAAAGAATTTTGGCATCTTATATCTTGTTTAGAAAAAGAAATATTCAATTATTTTAAACAGTGAAACTGTTATAAAAGTGTTTTATTAAATGAAACAAGAGCTTTAATAATTTTTTTCATAAGTTGATACAATTAAAAAAATGGCAGTTATAGAGACTGCCAATAGAAGTGAAAACTTAGAACTTTTAGTATTAAAATTTTAAATTTCATAATGTTTGAATTAAAATTATCAACATCAATCTGGTTTTCACATCTATTGACTCTCCGAGCAACAATTATATGCATGTTTATATGGTTTTTTTATTATTCAAATATATTACGATCAAATATATTCAAATACATTAGATCATGACACAATATAAATACAATTCAATTGAAATAATAATTAGTATACAATCATATTATTTATGGATAGTATTTGTATTTACTTAAATTTCAATGTACTTGATTTTTAACATTATTTTAATTGTTTGCATCATTGTCATCATTAATTTCAATAATAATTAGACTTTTTGTACTTTCAATTATTTCATTTTGTTCTAAAAAAGATACAATAGGCTTATAGTAACTAAAGTAAGAAAGGAAAATGTTTGATTCAAATTTATCAAAGTATCGCGTAAAAACCACATCGATCGTCGCTTTATATTTTGTAGTACTGAGTTTTCGATCATTGGACATATTTACATTAAGTGTTTCATTTAAAAATTCAATAATTGGTAGATTTTTATCATCTGCAAAGTTAATATTTAAGTCTCCACTTAAAATCATCGCTATATTATCATATTTTTCGCCAAATCTCTTTTCGAGAATTTCGGAACCCTCTTTTGTATAAATCATCAAGTTTTCGAATAAAAATTGTTGTATCTGTTTCATAGATTTTCCAGGCGAAATGGCAACCATTAATATGTATTGCCCATTCTCGGAATTGCAACGAGCAACGCATATTTCGCCTTTATCAGAAACATTAACACCAATGCTTCTAGTGAATTTAGTATATATGCCCATATGTGGGAAGTAATGAAGTATGACGTATCTTGAGTATTGTGATAAATAGCTATGCCTGCTGCTGGAACTTCGGATCTTTTATAACTTACAACAAAGTTGAAATTCGGAATATCAAGTAGTTCTTCGTTTTTCATACGAATTTCTGACAAAAGCAGAACAGTTGACTTTTTTACGATAGCATCATTTTTTAGGTCAGCTGTATGTGCATGCAAACTTTGACAATTGAATGAAAATATCGATAATCCTTTCTTGTTGGACATGAATTCTAGAAAAGTGAGAAATTCGAGAATTAATTGTTATATCTCGTTTTCTCTTATCTCTATATCGCTGACACCCAATTTATTTTTTGGAGTTTTCTCTTTCTTTCAATTTCATCAGATTTTTATCCGAGGAAACCGCGCTCCTACCAATTCTTCTTCATCTTCTCTTTTTTTTTCTTTTACTACAGTCTGAAGACAAAATCTGGATCAAGGATCTAAACAAATATGAAAAACGGATATTTAAAATAACCTAAAAAATTCCATGACAATATTTTTTCGTAAATTTCTAATAATGAAATCGAATGATATAAAATTATAGATAATCATTTTGCAAAAAATGGCAAAGCACATATTTTATTTTTGACAATTTAAATTAATAAATAATGATTTCGAAATATTAAATTTTTAAATAAAATAAAATATTTAATGAAATTAAAGTCGGAGCCGCGCGTGCGTGGTTTACATTATTTTAAACTAAAGATTTTAATGATATAAAGTAATAAACTATAATTTTGCATTAATAATCATATTTTAAACTTCAACACAATATTGAATTATTACTAGATTTTATAAAATTTTTAATTTCAAAATCCACGATAAAAACATGATTGAACAACTAGAAATCTGTTTTACCACGGTAGTAAGAAAACGTCTAAGCCACTGTGAAATACTAACTAGGATTGCGTGATGCATTGCAGAGGTTGAGAGAGAGAGAGAGAGAGAGAGAATATTAGAAAATTAATAATACAAATTTTTTTTTTCAAACGCTAAAATAAATACGAGTATTTAAAATAATTTTCTGCTATTTATTTTTTATCTTAAAAATATTAGTATATTTATTTAGTACTCAGTATTGACTGCACAATGATTCTTCAATTAAACGATTCGAATAATAATCAAACAAAAACACTATTTCAACAATGCACAGTATATACCAGTGTTTCTCAAACTGTGGGGCGCGCCCCCCTGGGGGGTGCGAGCATATCGAAAATAAAAGATTTAAAAAATAATTAGTTTACTGGAATGAATTAAAACAAAATACTTTCAGACATAATAAAAAATGCACTTTTACTCTGATATAATTTATAGGCGCGCGCGCGCGATATTAAGTCAGCAAAAATAAAAACTTCTTCTATACCTAATTAGCTATCTTTGATCCTATAAACAAATAAAAAACTTTTATTTGATTTTCTGTAATCCCATGATGAGAGATTTTTTTATTACGCTTTTTTTAACCTAACATACTACTCTTTCAGAAAAAAAACAGATCCCAGACCCAGAATCGAAAAAATTTAGGAACATAAAAAATTCATCACTGTCATTATTTTTGAAATACTGCACATTATAGCTGTAATCTGTTTGACCTTCTAAGTTATTGGTACAGTTACTTATGACCCCTCTCTTATGTGTTCTCTGTTGCGCTTTTTTCCATGCAAAAGAGTTTTATGATATTTGGAAAACCACGGAGAGCACACACACACACAAGCACATGAAGGATTACTTGGCCAAGACATATTTTTATAAATATTCTCAACATATAAATCATAACGAAAAACTTTAACACAATTTTTTTAGCTGTAACATACATATTATCATAATGAATATACTTCTTACCCGGAAGTGTCGCGCGGGACACACAGATTACGAAATCGTTAATTCTGGCAAAACTGTTTATTTATTACCAAAGAAAAATTGAAAAGTCCTTGAAAGTAGGTAAGTAAACTTTCTCTTAATTAAATTATTCACTGGAATCATGATTTGTATCGTGTAAAATAAAATAATTATAAAAAAAAAGATTGGGGTGACTCAATAACCCCGATCGTATCAAGTGCGTGCCTGCTCCCGGGTTAAAACATGTTGAAGTCTTTTCGCTTTAAATATTAAAAATAATACAATTATTCTTCATCGATATTTTATATTATTGATCATTATTTAACATCAGTGGCACACACAAGGGGGGGGAGGCTCAGACCCCCCCCCAAAGCCCTTGATTTTTTTCAGATTGATTATAATTCTAAGTTTATAGTACGCAAAATTTAATTAAGTATTTGTTACTAATAATTAATTTTATTAATTAATGCTAATTATTTATTCAAGAATTAGTTTTTTACTGTGTTTCGTTCCCGAAAATCGACAAAATCAAAAGGAACCTGATACAAGATTGGTGAACTTTCGACCCCGGACCCCCCTTGGAAAATTCCTGTGTGCGCTACTGTTTAACATCAATTATAAATGCTATTTCTGTGAGGCTTAAAATTACAATTCGCTTAAAACTAATTATAATTTGAGCAACCATTTAAAAAAATAATTTTACATTTTTGTAAACAGTGTCGCGCACATGACTCTAATCTCCTTACAATTCAGCAATTATATCAATAATGTTTTATTTTCTTCTAAATGAGCTTGTGGAAAGAGCGGGCACATCAGTCGGTATATTTTTAATGTATCAGTGCTGCACAGAGTATTTTATAATTAATTAATACTAAATTAAGAACAAGTTTAATAAGATTTAACGACTTCCATGGGCTTGTCTTGCAAAGTAAATTTTTTATAAGGAATGCTTACGATTAGAAATTGATTCTCTGAGTTCTTTTTCTATATTTAACAGATATCTATATTTTGTCTTCTAAGCAGCTACCGCATTTTGCAATATGTTCAATTTAAAAATTAGAGAAAGGAAAAATAACATAATAATTATCCTATTATTTTATTTATTTTGCTTAAAAGTAGTATACAAAATTTTTAATACTTATGTTACTAATTTGTATGGTTTATATTTAAGATCACCTATTGTAGCTTTAGCGTCAAAGTGCATTATTATTGCATTCAGTACATTATTAATGTATAAGGGGAGCGCGAAAAAAATTGTGATCGAAAAGGGGGACGCCAGTATTGAAAGTTTGAGAAGCACTGGTATATACACATTGAACTTTTCACTAAATCCATTCAATTTCCCTTACAAGATATACACAGCATCATACGTCAGCTGTATAGCTACATATATTCTGCTATAAGCATTCTCGGTGACGCGGACGCACGAGATTTCACACATCCAAAAAGTGTCTAAAGCGCACAGCACACTGCGTCAGCCATGAGTATGTCGGTGACGCGAACCCATAAGATTTTCCCCTACCAAAAAGTGCCCAATGCGGCTGAAGAAGTTTTCACTTCAAAAAAGAAAGAAAATGATGTAAAATTTTAAGGAATAAAGAGAGAAATTTCAAAAAAGCATTTGCAAATTCTAGAGTTTTTTGTTTTAAATTGTGTTAATTTGTTTCATAAAAATGCTAAAATTTTGATATGTTAAATTAAGATAAATATATTTATATCCCTAATGAATTCTTGATTTATCGATTTTCTGTTCAGTCAAGTGGGTCAGATAAGATATCAATTTTATCCCCCTTTCCAAGAATCCTATCTTCTAAAGGCCTTATCACACACACACACACACGCTCACGTTTCGAGCAATTTTCAAACCAATGTCGAACAATTTCTACCTAGTTGCCATAGCCACGGCTCCGAACAACTTTTCCCCAGGAAGCTGAAAAAGTTGTTCCAAATAAAATTGCTTGAAATTCCAGCCAATGGGGTTCTTCGGCGTCCTACGTCAAAAACAAGATGGCGGCTTCGGTTATGTCAAACACATCAGATATGGCGTATAATATTTTAATACTGTACAACATTTAGTGGCGTATAATATTTTAAACAAAATGATGCTCCATTTCTGTTTACGCCCATCAACAAAAGCGCGACCGAAATAAAAAATATCATTTTGGATGTTCGTTTTCCGAAGCAGAAAAATCGGCGAGTAATTTTTCAATGTGGAGATGCAGCGCGGCTGACGACAGAGTATGTCGTTTTGTTTACGGTAACCCTTCACCCTCAAATTGGTTGAAAAAGTTGTACCAAAAATGTACGTATGATACGGCCTAAGAGTCGTGATGTTTCGGTTAAGAAATCTAAATTAATTATGCGTGTATAATTCAGGATTTGTTTCCACCACTTTTACTTGTGAGGGATTTTATTATCTGGAGCAGAAATGAATTTTCTTATACTATTCACTAACTTATGCAATATCAACAATTTTTTTGTAAATCGCTATTTTTTCGAAAAAATATAAATGAAAAAGAAAAAGACAATGAGAAATGTGAACTAAAATACTGTATGTATAAGTACATATTCACTTCCAAATTATATCTTTTAACTTTTATATTAAAAAAACTCAGTATAAAATATATATAATCTATGTTGTATATAATAAATCAGCTCTGAATAAATATAATGAAGGAAAATTCAGTAAATTATTTGATTATTTCAAAAAGTTTGAGTGATTATCTCTTCTAAAAATTAAGGTAATTATGAAGATAAAATAAATAATAAATTTAGGGCATATATTATGATATGAAATTTCTAGATTAGATTCCCTCTCTGTCTTAATGTAGATTAGACATTTTTCATACTATACTGTTCAAATTAATTGGGACAAACATTTTTTTCTTGTCTGAGTTGGTCCCGAACCACTTCAAATCGGTTATATCTGCCCAGAAGTAATGTGACGGAACACCCTTGACTATAATTTACTCGTTTGGTTAATTTTAGTACATTAGTAGTTCAGCTAGGAGCCTTTCAGTGTGGTGCACTTGTTACTGTGTGACGAATCTATACGGCACTTTATCACTAATACTCTTGGGCGTCTTTGGGGATTGTAAATTCGCGTATATTTCCAACCAGCTCTAAAAGGAGAAACCGGGATATGCAAATGAATTAAAGTATTTGAGAGTGTTGTAAGTTAGCAGGGAGAAGGCTATTGTGCCCAGAGATACATTGACGGAGTTATAGGAAGATTCAAGTTGATTGTGTGATTAGTTTCTGGCTGATTATCAGGCAGCGATCTACATTTAGAAAGTTTGAGCCGACTGGAAAGAAGTGAAGTAGTAAAAGTCAGGTGATATTTATATTTCGATAATTGGATCATAAGAGTAAATATATAATAGAGTTAGTGTAAAGTTAATGATTGTTAGTAATTCAAATTGCGTATATCTCTCGGTCCTCTTATTCCGGTAAACCCGTTCGATATTGAGTTTAATAGTTGATTAGTATCATATTTCAAGATTTAATTTAATAGTAAAGTTCAATCCCATTGAAGTAGACATATTGAGTCATCTTTGTATTTAGAAGGTTGATAATTGATTCAAGTGAATAAATATAATTTTTTATTGTAAAAATGTCGTCAGGTAATTCTTTGCCTCAATTCAATCTTAGTGTTCAGGGTGGAACCCAGGGGGGTTCTCACAACTGGTCGTTATAATTTTGCGTTCCACGTAACACATTTGTTACTTTTGCTAGTTCAGAGATGGATATTGCTCCGAGGGAGCGTTCTAAAATTAATCACTCTTAATGAACACATTTCTATGACTGGGAGAGATATATCTACGGTAGTTGACGTAGACAAATCAAGTGTTTCAAGAATTTTAAGAATATTTCAAGATTCCTGATCATCGTCTCCAAAAAGAAAATGAAAATCCGGGCTGAAACGGAAAATTACTCCAAGAACTGATAAAATTCTAATAAGAAATAGCATAATAAGACAAGCACTGGCCTTCGAAGGGATTTATTGGATTATAGTGCTGAAGTGAGTACCTCAACTTGTGATATCCCCCCCTTGGGAGAATATCTCTCGGAGTGTCAGCGTGAGCTAGAGGTGTAGGATTAACGAAAGAACTAGAAGGAATCATTATCTTAATATGAGTGTAAACTCGTGAGTTCTTTTCCGACCGTGTTCGAATTGTGACAAGAAAATAATTGCAGACAGGATTTGGTCCCACTGTTTATTCCATACCTTCTATGGGACATTTCTTAAAATCAAGAATATATTGAGATGTTACAGGATTACGATACATCGTTCAGCCGTGTCTACTTTTCACGACCCCTCGTTTTCTTCGCCACCCTCTCCTCTCTCGTTCCGAGCTTTTTCTCCTCCGTCGTTGCCAGATCCTTTTCTCTATATCGTCTCTCGTTCGACCTGTTGCCAGGTGCAGGCAGCTGTTCCTTACACGCCCCACCTAAGAGTAAAATTTGCCCCTTGTGGCTGATTTTACCATATCAGACACCAGGAACAGAAAATTCACAAACCGTGACACAGAAAATCCACAAACAGAACACACAATAATTGCAACAGTCAAAAGTCTTGATGATTGTTCTAGTGAAAGTTCCTTACTACAAACACATGAAATAATATGAATAGTTCACCCAATTGAAATAAGTGACTATGTTCCCAGAAAGATCTAAACTGTAATGGGATTGCAAACGGACACATGGAAAACACATTATACAAAAAAAACAACACTAAATATATACATTACAGTTTTTATCTTAATCTAGACAATGTTTATTTCATTAACTCATGAATGAATGCTCAATGAGTTCACTAAATCTATATTAAGTACACAGTAAACTTTCCTACGGCTCTAATTTGCCTTTGGCCAGTATGATTTCCGACCCAACCCATCCTAATACAAAGTTAATTCGCTTTACACGATTTTTCCAAATTTGCATCAGAAGGTCTATATCGACTATATTCGAGATATAACAAACTGCTCTAACATTCTTAAAAACCTGAGTCGTTAAATTACATCCATAAGAAGTGTATTCAATCTTAAACCTCACTTTTTTAGTCATGCAAATTCAAACGACATAAAGCATGCGGCATAATTCTTCGTGAGAGAACGACAGAAATACCACTTCCACAAATCCAGTACCGTGACCCACGATGCTGCGCTATTCTTTTCTACAAAACCTTCCCTTTTCGACAAAAGATAAATCTCGGTTCTCGAAAATATGCTTAACAAAGCTTCACAGGTTACCTTCGCACTGAGACTAGTCAACGGCACAGCCTCGCCCCACCTAGTGTGCTGATCAACCAGACGTAAAATATATTTATGTCCCTTTAAGCTTGGCGGATCAATTGGACCTATCAGATCCATATTCCCCACCTCAAATGGCAATTCAGGCCTTGCCACAGGTGTACTGGATGATCGGTCTTTAATCCTAACCGATCGAGTGAGCTGACATTCTTTACATGACTCACAAAATTTCTTCACATCGGCCCTCAGACCCTCCCAAAAAGAAAGAATACTTTATTCGTTCAAGCGTCTTCTTGGGACCCATGTGACTACTGAACACGGAAGTATGCGCTAGTTTCAACACCTCAGTTCTTCTTCACTTCGGAATTACCAGCTGCCCAATACTCTCCCCGAGTATTTTATCCCTACGAAATAGATATCCATCTACTTCATAGTAGTTTCCTTTGCCTTCCTTAGCATACTTCCAAACCAATGCTAACTCGGCACAACACTCTTGTTCGGAACGAAAACTATCAGCCACCATGATTCCTTTATCCATCTCAGCGGTCACCTCCTCATCCTTAGTACCCAATGTTCCCACTTCATTCCGACATGAAGTAATATTCCTTTGAGAATCCTCAATGTGCTCCTGTGCTTTCTCTGGCAGAATACCCGACGAAACCTCGGTTTCATCTACATTTCCTGAGTCAACCCTCAGGTCCTGAGAGCTTTGAGCCAGTGAATTCTCTTCACTCTGGGCTCCTCCCAACATATCCAAAACATCTGGTGGAAGCAACACGTCTTCTACCAAAACTTCTGCCAAAGCACATAACACTTGCTGGTGCACCACATTAACCTGGCCACCGGTAGCAAGACCAATTGGAACATATACTAAAGGACATTTAACCGCTGGACCGAAAATACCTTTCAAATAAATCGTGGAAGCTCCTTCAACCGATATTCCAGGAACTAAGTCTTTCTTGATAACAGTAATTTCCGTACCAGAATCCAATAACGCATGGACTAACTTCCCATCTACACTGATAAATGTTTTCACTAATTTACTTAATTTGTCTTCAATAGCCCGTCTAGGAATGACTTTACCTAGCACATCAACTCTAGCAGCTACCGTCCCATCTACCAATTCCGTCCCTTCTGTTGACACCTTATTCTCATTAAGTCTTTTATTATCTACCTCTTTGTTTTTCGGACAATCCGCTTAAAATGTTTATCTGATCCGCAGGTGAAACAAGCGAATTTTTAATTTCAGTTACTTGACCCTTATCAAAGTTTTCCTAGAAGAAAAATTATCTGACTTTTTCTCCCCAAATGGCTGTTTACCCCAACTACCATTAAAACTTCTCCTTTCACTATCATTCCATTTAGCTCTCTCAGGTTCATCGTAGGATTTCCCTTTGGAAGCATAAAATATATCACATTGTTTGCCCAAGTCCCTGGGTTTGTACCATTCTTCCCCTTGGAGCACACCAATATGGGTCGTCGTCTCAGAATCCAACATTTCAAACATTTTATCTGCTACGATCAGTTGATTAACTGACTCAAAATCTCATTCGCACCTCTTAACTTACAGTAGTATAACCACATCGATGTTAAACGGGACGCGAACTGAGAGAAAGTTTCGTCAGAGCTACGTTTGGCCTTTCTAAAATTTTCTAAACATATTTTTGGGGGGTGAGGGTTCATACTCCTTGAGCACAACCTGTTTTAAAGATTCGTAATCTTTTAATTCTTCTTCGCCTAGGTTAACTAATAAGTTTGACACTTTGTCTCCTAACATGCATAACAAAACCTTCGGTTTTAACTCGTCGCTAACCATTTCACTAGCGAAAGCCTTTTCAAGACTAGAAAAGAAATATTCCCACCTGTCTGATTTATTGGGTACCTTTACAGTTAAGAGCCTAACCATTTTAACTATTTCATCTAAAGATTTTACACGTGAGGTTTGACCATTATTTTGATTAGCACTCTGATTAGCGATCCTAGATAATCCCATTTCCAAGCGTAATTTTTCAATTGATAATTGTTCTTGTTGTTCTAGTTTTTGCCGCTGTTCTGTCTCTAACCTTTCGGCTGTAATAACTTCCAATAACTCTTTTGCCTCTTCCTCCTTGTAATATTTACTAGAGATTATTAAATTCCTTAAAACAATTTTAGACATAGACGGATCAGGTGACTCATCTAAGTCCCGCGCTAATTGAATTAAGTCAATTTTCTTACTTCTAATGAGAAATGCCATTTTTAATCAAGCTAAACCTAATGCCAAATTACCTTCTGACAAATTTAACTACAAACACTTAAATGACCTAGTACTATATATTTAACAAGCAAGAAAAATTCTACTCGTTTTTTCTAAGAGTACTCAAATTCCAGAAACACAATACGAAATATGTTTACAATAAAACTTATATGAGACACAGTTATTTGTTACTAATCAAAACCTTTTTCAAAATTAAAAAAAAACACAATTAACAACATACTTTAGCTACATTACCATAGAATTATTTCTCAAATCATAAATCTACTCTTAGTTTTTTTTTAATTAAAAGAATCTTATGCAGGAAACAAAAAACCAATATACATATACATTCTAAATTACGAGCAAAGGAAATAACCTCAGATTGCATTAAACTATCAACTAACTGACAAATTGCAAAACTTTTGCTTGAAATGAAAAACAATCATTTAATATTAAAAAAAACATGCCACATTCTGAGTCATAAATAACCTACAAAATCTCTTATTTACAACCTTTTAACAGGAAGTCTACTTGAAATACATATACATTTTTTTAATGGATATTTTTTACCCACTCAAACATACATTTTTCGCAACCATTATTTCAAGATAAATTAATCTAATTCTTTTTTTTTTTTAATTCTGCAAACTGAATTGTTATGCAAAACACTTTCTATACCCAGATTTTAATTTTTGAGACAACTTCAAAACAGTAAAGAATGATGATAAAAAAGAAATTATAGTTTAACACTAGAACTCTAAATACCATATTTTACAACATTTAAAATGATACCCTATCATTTCCAGGTAAAATAAGTACACAATTTTCTTATTTCATCTACACAATAATCCAACAACATAGAATATTGCAATAAACCAATGAAAATTTCTTTTTCAGATATATCTGCTTTTTCTATTTTATTTTTAAAAAACAAATTAAATATGACTGCATCCCATTACTTTTTTAAATATTCACACAATATTTTAACTTAGGGGAACAATAGCCACCTACCTCGACATGAAAGCTGTTTCAGTACTTGAACACTTTTCAGATCACGGCTCCATTCATCAGAAAATGAAGAAAAATACGACATTTGTTCGTTCATATCCCAACTCGGCAGGTGATGGTAAAACTCCATGTGAAGAAGGTCTTGTTTTTTTTCACTTGAAACTGCTGCAAGGCAATTCCCGGGATGCACGTGGTCATCAACTTGAAGATACACTGCAGGATTCCGTTTCCATCTTAAAAATTTTCTTTCAAACTGAATGTCCACTAGACCTTTTGTTCACAACTTTTTAGTACGAACACCGATCAATTTGAAATATTTTGTTCCTTTAACTTTTGCTCCATTGCATCCCACTTCTGACACCAGTGTAAACTCGTGAGTTCTTTTCCGACCGTGTTCGAATTGTGACAAGAAAATAATTGCAGACAGGATTTGGTCCCACTGTTTATTCCATACCTTCTATGGGACATTTCTTAAAATCAAGAATATATTGAGATGTTACAGGATTACGATACATCGTTCAGCCGTGTCTACTTTTCACGACCCCTCGTTTTCTTCGCCACCCTCTCCTCTCTCGTTCCGAGCTTTTTCTCCTCCGTCGTTGCCAGATCCTTTTCTCTATATCGTCTCTCGTTCGACCTGTTGCCAGGTGCAGGCAGTTGTTCCTTACAGACTTTATTAAGATATTCAACTTAAACCTTTAACAAATTAAATTATAATAATTAATGTAAGAGAATCTACGATTGAAAAATACGCAACACAATATATATATATATAGATAAAAACGACTTAATCTGACTCGGACCACTATCAATAACAGAATCACCTAAATTCAATTCTAATATAATCACTGATTCAAATATTAAATAGTCAATCCTACCTTATAGCAGTCTGAAGATTCAATCTATGGTATCATTAAGGCAATTTTGTATTTACTTGTGTGCACTGGTATGCACCTTGGTTCTCTGTATATTCAATCACTTATAACTTCTAATCACCGCCACGTATCTTTATCCAAACTTGAACCACAAACAATATTAACATTCCTCTAGTTACCATCAACTGCCACAAATTGCCATCTCGCTTACTCTAAGTTCCGATATTTAAAAGCTTGTTAATTTGCATCTTTCATTCAAACTTCACTTCTTGGATTTGTTTGGTAAAGAACCAAAGGACATGTTAGAGAAAAGACGCGTGAGCCCGTCACAAACTGAGCAGAAAAGTGTTCTGTACGGTAGCCGTAAGGCATCAAGACCGAAGAAAAAACAATTTCTAACTCAAAAAATGATGAAAAAATATTTAGCATAGGCCAAAAATACCAATCCGGGACTGTTAACTAGAAAAAGGTGATTCTCAGTGAGGAAACGCATTTATTTGTGCAGGGATACAAATCAAGAGTAGTTAGACGAAGTGAAGATTTAACATTGCGCTACCTGATCATAGCCAACAGACTGTAAAACACCCTTTTAAACAGATATTTTAGGTTTTTTTCACAACAAATGGCACTGGAAACTTAGCTCCTCTTAAAGGCATGATGAATTGTGTCAAATACATAAAAATATTACGCACTAGAATTGTTCCACCCATGGAAACATTTGACAGAGCATGCTCTGTCAAAAGATGTTGAAATGCATTTCAACATCTTTTGTCTTCTTGTCACAATTCAAAATTGGTCCAGACTTTTATGCGGGGAAAAAATTAAAGTGCTTAATTGACCAGGTAATTCACCAGACTTAAATCCTGTTGAGAATTTATGACATATTTATAAGAGTCTTTTTGGAAAGATGAATTGCATGACAACAGAGCAGATGATAAAAAGTGCTATACAAGTGTGGTTCTACGATGATGAAGTTAAGAACATATGTGCTGCACTAGTGGAGTCAGTACCAAGATGAGGTCATTTCTCTCTCTCTGCTATAGAAGACATACTTCGTACTATATAGAGATTTTTCTGTCTATTTTTTAGGTATGTAATGATTAAAACTCTGCTAGGGTTTTACAAAAAATCGTTTTTTACCATTTTTGCCTCAATTAATTCGAACAGTATATTAGATTATACTAAAATGGGAATTTTTTCTCATAACTATAAATAATTATTTTCCTTTCTACTGAGAAAAATTAAAACTACGTGGAATTTGATATTTATATCTTATATTTGTAAAAATTATGTAATTTACCTTCGTATTTAAATGATAATACCGTATTTACTCGAATCTAAGCCACCCTCCAAATTCTCAACATGTTTTTGTGAAAAATTATTGTCATCGGTTCTAAGCCGCATCCCTTATTCTCTACCCATTTTTGATGAGGAAAAAAAATACATAAAAGGCTAATCTCAATGTCCGATACTTAAGCAATTTTTAAAAAAAATTTTAATAAGAAGTTAATAATTAATTTATTTTACCAATATTAAAATATTTCAAATACAAACATGAGCCTATAATTACTCTAACTGTAGGTAACGTGTTTCGAAAATGATTCGTCACTCCCAGTGTTACAGTTGACTTTGGAATTGGTGCCGGCGTCGCCATTTTTCCACGCAGTGTCGTCTTCCATGCTATTCCAATGCACTTGTTATGCAACATTTTCTTAAGGAATTTTTTATTGAAGAATGTAAAAGAATTATTAAAGACTGTTGAACATTTACAAGAAAAAACCATATCATTTTGCTTACGCCATCAACGTACATTTGTTTCATCAGTGTCAAATTTTCTGAGGCAGATGCTCTGTTTTTCCCCCCTGAATATAAAATTGCCTCCCTGAATATAAACTTGCGACATAGCGAGCTCATCTTGATGCTTTTAACGATATCTATGGTGTTTAGGTGATTAAACTAAAGAGAATTCACAAAAAAATTCCTAAATACGAGTGACAACGATGTTTAGGATAGACAATATTAGAACTCTCTCTGCGGATGGGATAGGTCATCGATGCAAGTGGCCAAAATAAACAGCTATATTTTTTCCTTTCGAAAGGGATGGAAACTCGATTTTCCCTATCCAACAAATGCTTTGTCTTCGATTCTAAGCCATATCCAATTTTCAGTAGCATTAACACAGGAAAAATAGTGCGGCTTAGATTCGAGTAAATACGGAAATTATTTGCTTTAAAAAAAAACTTAAAATTTAATTCAGTTGACTTATACACAAAGTTTTTTTTATCTGATTTTGAGATAAGGAAGATTTTTTAGTGTGAATTTTAGAAATCATTGAAACTACAGTGGTAATATTTTCAGAAAACATGAATGTTCTAAAAAAAGCCGAATCTCTGGAACACAATGCGTTAACACGTGTAGTTTTCCCGTGAGGAGAATCATACCGAATACGGTTGTTACAAACCGATTCCTCTCAAGGATACGCCTTGGCGATCGACCTTTGGCTAGAAAAGATGATTTGGCGATGGATAATCCCAGCTCCCGATATAAAAGATTTCCCGGAAAAGAATAAAGTAATTGCAATTAAAACACTTTTTGGTGAAATTGTCGAATCGGGCACCTCTCCGCCAAATTTTAAAAAATCGCCAATTTGGCGCGTTTTTGCGTGTTGTGTTTCGGAGTTGCAACCCTACCACAACACGCAACGCCGGAGCACGAAATTCAAGATGGAGGAAGGAAAATCATTAAAAAATAGCATTTTAAAGTTTTGGAATTGTAAATCGCTGCAAAAATCAGGCATTTAAAAATGGAAATAATTTCACTTACCGTTAAAAAATGCTGCTATTTCCGACATTAATGATGACGATGAGTTGCCTACTGAAATTATACCAGTGTGCTACTGCATATTTCTGAGAGCACCTTCCAAAACATTTTTATTTTTGCATCACTAACAAAACGGTGCACACACAAATCCATATTACTCAATTTAAACCATAACCATTTCGTTACACTCCTAAACACGTGATGGCTATCCTCTTTCACACTGGACTGAATTTTGCAGTACCATTCAAAAACGATCATTCACTTTATTACCCGTTCTTTCTTTCAATTCCATACTTTTTCCACATTTCGGACATAGATACGATAATCCAATCAAACCTTCTTTCACATGCACCATTCTAAAACAGCTTTCTTTCCAAGCGCAGGCAACATGGCACAAAAAAACCTTTAACAATAGTAATCGTAATTTTTCATGCATTCATTCAAATTAATCCTAAGAGCATCGCTGGACATCATGGCAATCTTTTGAAATTTATGTGGAGAAAGAAATAAAAATATTACCTGTAAAAAGTAATTCCCAAAACGAAGAAAACGAAGCCGAACAGCTGACCCAACCGGAGCAAAAGAAATAACAGTTTCCTCATTGACGGAATTTTTAAAGTAATAAAAGCTTTCTGCTCATGCGCGAGAAAGACCGTTGAAGAATTAAACTGTTGAAATAAAAAAAACAAAGAATTACGAATGCGCTAACTTGCCGCGATATCGTTAAAACTGTTAAAATGAAAGAAATCTCTCTCTCTCTCTCTCTCTCTCTCTACTGCGCATGCTCAAAATTTTGCCAAAAAACAACTCTCCTTCACTGGAAAACAAATTCAGAAGGGTTACCAGATTTAAAGAGAAAACACTTGGCGCGAGAGGCGCCCGATTCGACAAATCAACCCACTTGTTTTATATACTCTGAAGTGCTCCCGAATTAGGGATAGCAAGGGCTATGCAAATTGTGTAGCGCTGCGAATCATTTATGCTTAAATGAGGGCGCTGTGGCAACTGCATATAAAGGGTTTTTTTAGAGGTATAGAACTTTAAATTGCAATAAAACAACGATGTATTATTCGATTGACATTTTTTTTATTCGAAAGATAATCTTGTGGCATTACATTTTAAATATGATTTCTGGCATATGACTGCCACGGCTGGCTCGGATGTAGTCTAATCTGGACGTCCAATTTTCGATGACTTTTTCCAACATTTGTGGCCGTATATCGTCAATAACACGGCGAATGTTGTCTTCCAAATGGTCAAGCGTTTGTGGCTTGTCCGCATAGACCAATGACTTTACATAGCCCCACAGAAAATAGTCTAGCGGTGTTAAATCACAAGATCTTGGAGGCCAATTCACAGGTCCAAAATGTGAAATTAGGCGGTCACCAAACGTGTCTTTCAATAAATCGATTGAGGCACGAGCTGTGTGACATGTTGCGCCGTCTTGATGGAATCACAGCTCCTGGGCATCATGATTGCTCAATTCAGGAATGAAAAAGTTAGTAATCATGGCTCTATACCGATCACCATTGACTGTAACGTTGTGGCCTTCATCGTTTTTGAAGAAGTACGGACCAATGATTCCACCAGCCCATAAAGCGCACCAAACAGTCAGTTTTTCTGGATGTAACGGTGTTTCGACATACACTTGTGGATTAGCTTCACTCCAAATGTGGCAGTTTTGTTTGTTGACGTAGCCATTCAACCAGAAGTGCGCTTCATCGCTAAACAAAATTGGCTTATGAAAATCGGGAACAACGGCAATCTCGTTTTGGGCCCATTCGACGAATCTACGCCTTACTTGATGATCGTTTTGATGAATTGCCAAACCAAACTGAGAATAAATCACTTGACAGCTGTTAAATCGGTTGCCATCTTGGAAAGTAATGCCAACTTAAACTTCTATACCTGAAAAAAAAACACTCTTTATAACGCGTACTGTGGTTGTTCTGAATTAGTTGTTGGAATTGCCAGTATGGCAGTGCTTCTCAAACTTTCAATACTGGCGCCCCCCTTTTCGATCACAATTTTTATCGCGCCCCCCTTATACATTAATAATGTATTGAATGCAACAATAATGCACTTTGACGCTAAAGCTACAATAGGCGATCTTAAATATAAACCATACAAATTAGTAACATAAGTATTTAATTTTGTATACTACTTTTAAGCAAAAATAAATAAATAAAATAATAGGATAATTATTATGTTAATTTTCCTTTCTCTAATTTTTAAATTGAACATATTGAAAAATCCGGTGGCTGCTTAGAAGACAAAATATAGATATCTGCTAAATATAGAAAAAGAACTCAGAGGGTCAATTTCTAATCATAAGCATTCCTTATTATAACGTTGCTTTGCAAGACAAGTCCATGGAAGTCGTTAATACTTATTAAACTTGTTCTTAATTTAGTATTAATTAATTAGTTATAAAATACTCTGTGCAACACTCATACATTAAAAGTATACCGGCTGAAGTGCCCGCTCTTTGCCGAGTTCATTTATAAGAAAATAAAACATTATTGATATAATAGCTGATTTGTAAGGAGAGCAAAGCCAAGTGCTTGACAATGTTTACAAAAATGTAAAATTATCTTTTTAAAATGGTTGCTCAAATTATAATTAATTTTAAGCGAATTGTAATTTTAAGCCTCACAGAATTAGCATTTATAATTGATGTTAAATAATGAACAATAATAAAAATTTCCGATGAAGAATAAATGTATTATTTTTAATATTTAAAGCGAAAATTCTTCAACATGTTTTGACCCGGGAGCAGGCGTGCACTCGAGCGGGTTAATGAGTCACCCTAATCCTTTTTTTTATAATTATTTTATTGTACACGATACAAATCGGGATTCCAGTGAATAATTTAAGTAAGAGAAAGTTTACTTACCTTGTTCCTGCTTGTCGCAAAAACCGTGCCCCAGACAGCGCTGTCTGTGTATCTCTAGTTACTATGTGTTTAGGTGAATAAAAATAGATAGTGTTTTACAGTCCATGTGTGAGGTGTGTTATTGAGCTATCCCGGGTGTAGTAATCAAACATACCTACTTTCAAGAACTTTTCAATTTTTCTTTGGTAACAAATAAACAGTTTAGCCAGAATTAATGATTTCGTAATCTTTGTGTCCCGCGCGACCACTTCGGGGTAAAAATTGTATTCATTATGATAATATGTATGTTACTACTAAAAAAAGTTGTGTAAAACGTTTTTTTTTTTGCATGGAAAAAAGCGCAACAGAGAAATACATTACTTACAACTTCCCTAAATGAGAAACAAACACGTAAGAGAGGGGTCATAACTAACTGTACCAATAACTTAGAAGGTCATGCAGATTACAGCTATAATGTGCAGTATTTCAAAAATAATGACAGTGATGAATTTTTTATGTTCCTAATTTTCTTCGATTCTGGGATCTGTTTTTTCTCTGAAAGAGTTGTATGTTAGGCTTAAAAAGAAAGCGTAGCAAAAAAATCTCTCATCATGGGATTACAGAAAATCAAATAAAAGTTTTTTTTTATTTTGTTATAGGATCAAAGATAGCTAATTAGGATTTGAAAAAGTTTTTATTTTTGATGACTTAATATCGCGTGCCTATAAATTATATCACAGTAAAAGTGCATTTCTTTATTATGTCTGAAAGTATTTTGTTTTAATTCATTCCAGTAAATTAATTATTTTTAAATCTTTTTTTTTCGATATGCTCGCGCCCCTAGGGGGGCGCACCCCCCAGTTTGAGAAACACTGCAGTATGGGTAAACTGCCTGATTTAGACGCCTTCTATCGCATTGAAATTGTAGGTGCGCAACGCATGGGCCATTAATTTCCGAAATCGTTAGACAGTTAGGATTTTCAAGGTTGATAGCGTCAAGAGTATACCAATAATACGTGGATCAGGGCCGGCGCTAGCAGTTTCGTCGCCCCGGGCGAAGAGGTAAAATGCCGCCCTTTTATAACAAAAATTAAAAGAAATAACCTAAACCATTTCCATGCTTAGTGGTAAAATAAAACGAGAGCAAAAAAGAAATTGCTATCAATAATGTTGAAGTTGTGGTTAGCAAAAAATACTAATTTATTAATTTATGTTTTTGGCACTAAATTAAAATTAGGGTTGCACACAAAAAAAGTCATTTCTAGTGTATAATTATAAAATACAGATATTAAAAAAATACTAAAACAAAGTATAGAACCACTAAGTATTAAAACTTAATTACATATTAAAAATACACTTAAACGAAGAGTTATAAACTTAAAAGTTTCTTTTTCACTTTTAATTCTGAGAATTTTTTTATAATTTCTTAAGCACTAAGTTCTTCAGCCAGTTTTTGTTCAATGGCTATTGTTGTCAAGCCGTTTAGCCGATCCTCGGTAGTTGTGGTGCGTAAAAATTTTTTAATTAATTTTAATTTGGAGAAACTCCTTTCTCCCCTTTCCACACTTATTGGGTGAGTAAGCAATATCCTTAAGACTATACCGAGATTTGGAGCAAAATCCAAATTCGATATGAATTTTAAAATCTCGATTGGATTTTCATTTTTATTTAGCAAAGCCTAAACCGCTACTATCTCATCTGCCATGTCCAGCACGTTTATATCCGATGAATTCCCATCAGTTAACACTGTTTCTAGATTTTTACAATACTGTAGTTCGTCGTTTTGATGAGTATCTTTTAAATCACAAATATTGTATAAAAATTGCAAATAGTTGCTGTGGGTACTGATAAAATCAAACCTGAATTCAAGTGCATTGATAACTTTATCTAATGTGAAAAATAAAACTCTGCCTTATTTTTCAAAGTAGGATATTCTGTCGGATCATCTCGTGCCTCATAGTCGAAATTAACATTCCTTCTTCGAACTGTATGACGTGGCTGGGTGAGCTCAAAATTAGCTGGTATGTCAATTTCGTCAGCGAATTCTCGAGCGTCGCAATGCATTTCATTTAAGGCTGTGTCTAATCTAAGAACCTTGAAAAAATCTTTACAATTTTTCAAGAACTCCGTAGCAGATGGTAAATCATAGTTTTCTGTCTGCAAGAGCTTACTTATAGGATTGATACAGTTTAAGAGATTTTGTACCAAATTACAATGCAGTATAAGAACTTAAATTATTTAACACGACTTAATAGTCCAGAAGCTTCAACTCTTATAGAGTTGTCAATCTTCGAATTATTACAAACAGCAAGTAAAGCATCGTATATCCCTCCTACTTGATACCTTAGTGGTTTTAATGCATTTATTCGGCTTTCTCGGCGATTTTGTTTGAAATCATTTATCTACTTTATATTTTTTTACTTAATGATATTTTTATTTCTGTAATGCACATTTTTCTTCCACTTTAATTAAATAGTTTTATGCTAGGAACACACACACACAAATAGTACTTATATTCTTCCACATTAATTATTGTTCTGTAACAATAAAACTTTAATTAAATCCTTTTCCTGTTGTTTTTTATAAGAAACTTCTGTCATAATTTTGACATTCTTATTGTTGCCTTTTCTAAGGATTTTAAATATTGCTATAGATTGGAACCTGTTATTACTAGAATTTTTTCTTAAATATACATACTAACGCTTTTAAACCTTTTCACAATCAGGAAAAATACATTTTAAGGGATTTTTGAAAAATATAATAGTAAAATGAAATAGTAAATAAAAACTTTTGCACACTGAAAACATCGACTTTTTAATTTTTAGTGCGCCAGTGTTCTACGGGACACTGATTAAGAGCCTCTCGTTTATATATTGGATGAGTGGTTATGTTCTGAAGTATTTTATATTTGTATTCATTGCAATTAAACGATTGATAATTAAAGGCTTTATGTATTAATCACAAATAAAGCATAGTTTAATGAGATTGAATCTTAATTTTAAAAATGCTTTGGGAGTTATTCAGGATTCAAGTCATTGTTGTCTGCTTATTAGGGCTGCTAATTCTATATTATTTAGATATCACTATATATTCAAATTAATTATCTATTTAATAATCGTCTTTCGAAATTTAAAATTAACGCCTGAAATTTTGCAATTTATTTATCTAAAGGATGTTTTTGCATTTTTTAAAATATTTGTATTTTTTTGGTTTAAAATCTTAGTCTTTTAAATGTTTTCTTAAAATTCTTCCATATTAAGCTGCAGATAATTTATTAACTCAATTTTAAAATTTTTCGAAATATGCATTTTGATGAACTTTATTAGTAGCATGCACAGAACTGTTTAAAAATATTTTAAAGGTATTTTATATACATTTTTTATGCATTTTTATAATTAATTATACACATACTATGTATAATTAAGTATAACATAATATATATAATTAAGTATACACATAATATATATAATTAATTATATACGTAATATATATAATTAATTATACACATAATTAATTATTAGACTGCATTAAATATTCTTTCAAATTGTTCGTGTAAAACAGAGGTTCCCAAACTTTTTTGTCTCATAGACCCCTTGCCATGTTTTTCGGTATGGGGTAGACCCCTGCTTAATTAATATTGTATTTTTGCAAATTTATCAACTTAAGTGTCTTTTTGACTGCTAGTACTACTACTACTACAACTTTAAAAGAATTAAATTTATAACTGATGAAGTAGACAGTTAAAAGTTTAAAAAGCATATGTTAATTAATTAAATTAAAAGTGAATTAATATATAAAATGATTGTTAAATAAAATAACCAAGCAACACACAATTGATTTTAAAGGGAGGGATGAATCTGGCGCTACAATAGCAAATTTTCTACATTTAGTATCAATCTTGTCAGGTTTAACCTTATGTATCCTCTGTTAGTAGTGTCCAGTTTCTTTTTTTGTTTTGGAGATAGGTTAACTGCCTGAAACTTCTTCTTACTACGAAAAATAATTAAAGACTTCCTCACGATATTCCATAATTCTGGACAAATAACAGGTTTGCTTTTTTAAAGCCAAAATTGTAGGAATCCGTTTCTAAACTTTAAAATCTTCATTGGTGCATATCACGATCAGTTCCCGTTGTCATGTGACATTTTTTTTCCCAATGAGACCATGTAAATTCATTGCCTACTGTGGTATTACCATAGTCAAAGCATTCTCAAAATTGGTTTCAAAATCTCAATAAAATTCAGCTAAATGTTGAACGTAGGTTAAAACGTGCTGACAGATTGTCTGGGTTAATTTGAGAAAATTCCGGACCTCCAGTATTATACTTCTTTAGTTTAACTCTTGAAAGATACTGAGATGGTCCGTGTTTTTAAAATAATTTATGATTTAACTTTGTACGGGCAAATTAACGTCATTAAATTAAATTTAGTAAATACATCTGCTAAATAAGAAAAATTTGGTTTCCCATTGATTAAATTTTCTTTGAAAATTGAACTCACGATCTAGTTTAATGAGAGCCAATATCACTTAGACCCCCCACTTACACCTCATTGACTCCAAAATTATTTTTTATGACCTGAACCCCCCATGCAGGTCGACATAGACCACTTTGGGAATGACTGGTGTAAGAGATCTTAATTAAAAAGGTATCGTGCAAATTCCTCTTAAAATGGCAATAACATGCAAAAAAAAATTGTTGAAGTTTTTAAAATTTAATCTTACGAAATAATGGCTATCTCAACAGTCTTAGAAAAAATTAGAAAAATTATATACTTATTTCACATGTCACATTCAATAAAAAGAAAAAAAAGTGTCTATATAAGTAAAATTAACTTTTTTTTCCTTTGAAAATTCTTTTATCACTTTGAAGCAATATGAATTAAATATTTAGCAATTATATACTAGTTAATTTATATTACATAACAAAATTTTATCACAATATATTACGATTACAAAACAAAATCATCATAATAAATAATAACTACGTTGTATTTCAATTTCGAGCTATTGCTGTTAGGATTCTTTATGTATGGTAAATAATTAATGAATGTACTCAAAAGCTCATTAATGTTTTGCATTTTAAATGACCTACTATCGTCCTTTATAAGCGACTAAAGAAGTTATTTTTATACCAGAGGCAAATAATATTTTTTTCATTTGAATAACAATGTCAATAGAAAATATTTTAAGAAGATTACGGTACATTCCAGCTACGAAAACACACATACTTAAAAATGTTAATCAACATGAAAATATTCTACGAAACTGATGACATTAATATTGATGTATAAATAAATAAATAAAATAGAAAAAACGCAAATGTAGCAAAATAATATTTTCTTTTCTCTTTATCTTACGCGATGATTAAAATTCCTGGGCATTAAAAATCTAAAAAAGAATTTGAAAATGAAAATATTGTTACCTTTTTTGTTGTCCTACTTTGTCTTGTCTGTTTAAGCACATGAAACTAAAAGAATTAGCTGGGAAGTCAAATTGACACAAGATTCCTTCAGTTTTCTTCGAAAAAGGGTCTTTTCTCAGGGTCATCCTGTCCCTTTCTTTTCATTCATAAAGCTTGACCGTGCTTTTCATCACTTTTGCTGAGACTAATCTCTGCCAAAATCTATCTCTTTCAATAGTACCCGAATTCACGTATACAAAGCAGTAAAAGTTATAGGAAATTAGTTGAAAGGGAAGGAACTGGATGCCGAAATTCTTTTTTATCATCCCGTACCCCATGGGACCAGCGTTGAGAAACACGGCTTTAAATACTAATGAATAATCGTTAAAAAAAGAAAAACTTTAGGACACAGAAAACGTGAATATTTTGCATACACATTTTAAATTTTTTCCCTTCGAATTTTTATTCTGACTCGTTTATTTTCCTCATAAACTAGTTAATTTTGCAGCCAGTTTGCCGCCTCCTAAGGTTGCCACCCTGGGCAGGGGCCCGGCTTGTCTCCCCCCTAGCGCCGGCCCTGCGTGAATAGTGGACAAAAATTTAGCGATAGGGCAAACTGTAAGGGAAAATTAGCCTTGACGGTGCGTGGTGAAAGACGGCTCAGGAGTACTGTACGTAGCCAACGAATCCAAACAGCTCAAATCACCACTCAGTTGAATACCATGCGCCAGTTGTACAGTCAGTAAACGGACTTAGCAACGCTCGTTTCACCGTATATTTTTCGCGAGCCGTCGACCTATGAGAGTACCACTGCGCAATGCACGCCATCGGGCTGCACGTCTTGCCTGGGCAAGAGAACGCAGATACCAGAGTGTAGAGGCAGTGGCGTAACGGCCCACCCGCAAGGTCAGATCTTAGGCCCCAAGCCGGATATATATATATACAAAGAACTGCAAAACCATAACATAATGTACCTTTATACATCACGTAAAAATATTTAAATATTAAACTTCTAACTGAATCTAACTTAAATAAAAACGATACAGTAAGAAAAACACAAACACTGCAAAATAATATTTTCTATTTCAGATCCTTATGATAGAAAAAAGGTATCACTTACCAAATTCTTCGTTTATAAATCCCGGGATGAGCTTGACCTTAAGTTCGATAAAATTCTAGCATAAATTGCCAAAAAGTCAAAGACACAACTATTGTTACTAATAAGAAAGCATGGACACAAAAAAGAATGCGCTCGCAGTACCACTCAGGTTGAACTACAAAAGTAACTAGTTCGTTGGGTTGTTCGCGACACACACTACTAGCTAATATACAGCACTACACTCAAGAAGTAAATCACAAAAAAAAGAGATTGACATCTCACATTTTTCTTAGCAAAGTCGGTTATTAATTCATACAATTTAATTTTTCTTGCTTCTTGTTGTTCAATGCTTATCAAAGACAAACAGGAGAGCCTCTCTTCTGACATCGTACAACGTAGATAATTTTTTATTAATTTTAATTTATAGAAAATGACCTTTCCGCCATTGCAGAAATAACTGGAAGAGTCAAAAACAATAAAACTGCAATACATGCATCTGGTAAACTTGGCACAGCAAACTTATTTTGAATCATCAAAAAATTACCTAAATCTTTTATCGAATTCAGCTTAATTAAATCTTCACTAAAAACTGCTTTTAGAGACATAATTTGATTTGAAAATTCACTAGATAGGTCGAAGCCAGTAGCGCACACAGGAATTTTTCAAGGGGGGGTTCGGGGTCGAAAGTTCACCATTCTTGTATCATGCTCCTTTTGATTCTGTCGATTTTCGGGAAAAAAATACTGTAAAAAACTAATTTTTGAATAAATAATTAGCATTAATTAATAAAATTAATCATTACCAACAAGTAATTAATTAAATTTTACGTACTATATGCTTAGAATTATAACCAATCGGAAAAAAAATCAAGGGCTTTGGGGGGCGTCCGGACCCCCCCTTGTGTGTGCCACTGGACGAGGCTATATACTTTTTGAAGATTACTGGCTTCATTATAAAGGGTGTTTTTTTAGAGGTATAGAACTTTAAATTGCAATAAAACAACGATGTATTATTCGATTGACATGAACTTTTTTTATTCGAAAGATAATCTTGTGGCATTACATTTTAAATATGATTTCTGGCATAGGACTGCCACGGCTGGCTCGGATGTAGTCCTATCTGGACGTCCAATTTTCGATGACTTTTTCCAACATTTGTAGCCGTATATCGGCAATAACACGGCGAATGTTGTCTTCCAAATGGTCAAGCGTTTGTGGCTTATCCGCAAAGACCAATGACTTTACATAGCCCCACAAAAAATAGTCTAGCGGTGTTAAATCACAAGATCTTGGAGGCCAATTCACAGGTCCAAAACGTGAAATTAGGCAGTCACCAAACGTGTCTTTCAATAAATCGATTGTGGCACGAGCTGTGTGACATGTTGCACCGTCTTGTTGGAACCACAGCTCCTGGACATCATGATTGTTCAATTCAGAAATGAAAAAGTTAGTAATCATGGCTCTATACCGATCACCATTGACTGTAACGTTGTGGCCTTCATCGTTTTTGAAGAAGTACGGACCAATGATTCCACCAGCCCATAAAGCGCACCAAACAGTCAGTTTTTCTGGATGTAACGGTGTTTCGACATACACTTGTGGATTAGCTTCACTCCAAATGCGGCAGTTTTGTTTGTTGACGTAGCCATTCAACCAGAAGGGCGCTTCATCGCTAAACAAAACTCGCTTATGAAAATCGGGAACAACGGCAATCTCGTTTTGGGCCCATTCGACGAATCTACGCCTTGCTTGATGATCGTTTTGATGAATTGCCAAACCAAACTGAGAATAAATCACTTGACAGCTGTTAAATCGGTCACCATCTTGGAAAGTAATGCCAAGTTAAACTTCTATACCTGGAAAAAAAACACTCTTTATAAGAGATCATTTGTAGTGCTTACAATATTTTGGGGAGAAAGAATACTGAATGATTTGTAAATGCCATTCATACTCTTAAAACGATTTTTTAATTGAGTAGTAAGAACATCAACATTGGCCTTAAAAACATCCACCTCAAACAATCGTTCTCTATCTTGCAGTTTTTCATCAGCATTCAAATCATTGAAAAACTGTCTAACTTTTCTATGTCTTTTTTTTCTCAAACTCCAAGGTGATACCCCATTTTTTAGCCAAACCAATAGCTTCTTCCTTTATATTAGCAAAATTGTTACGAAGATTCTCGATAGACGTTAAGCTAGAATATAACATGGTCTTAGCGTTTTCCAAATCTGTTTTTGGTGATTGTAATGCTTTTGAAGTTAAATTTATACTTTGTAAAATCTCTGACATCGGAAAATTAGCAAAAAAAAAACAAATTGAAACTTTTCCATATGTTTTTTAATCGCTAAAGCTTCCTGTTTCTCGTCTTGCTTAGTACTAATTAGTAAAATATTTGAAAGTACTTTTAAAATCAAAATATAATTGTAGCGAATTGATATTACAGAGTCAAATCGAGATGACCACCTTGTCGTGCATAATGATTTAATAGTCTGCTGAATGTTCTCGTTATTCTGCACAATTTTCAGATCACTCCACCTTTTAATGCTGAGCCAAAAAATGTGTAAATTTTTTGACAAAAGTCATAAAATTCTCTTACATGAGGCACGTTATTACATGCATCGTTTAGAACAAGATTGAGGTTGTGTGTTGAACAGTGAACGTAATTTGCTCTTGGTTGTTTGTCCTTAATTAATTTCTGTAATCCCCCATACGCTTCTCTCATGTTGGCTTCCCCATCATATCCTTATCCTCGACACTTCGCCAAATTAATGTCCAGTGTATTGATGGGAGGTCGCCGGTCCCTAAAGTTACAACTGCAATTTTTACATCTGCCCTGCTCTTGCTGTTTACAAGAAACGGAATTTGGTGAATGTGTCTCTCTTACCCCACCAAAAAGGGTGACACGTTCCCACGCCTAGAAAGGGGCATTGTACCCATAAATATAATCGGGGGTGTCATTAGGATTTCCCGCGCTTGGGGATGTCATTGACCGTGAGACGGTATTCATCCGCTGACTCTAGACCAATGAGAGAAAATTATGCAGACACTGTAAAGAATCCGCTCCAGCACACAGGTGCAAGTTGCCGCTGAATAAAAACGAGATGCACCCCGATTAGGACTCTCTGACGCTCTCTCTCACAACCACTTAGGTCTGACTCGACCCTTCCAATTAGGACTCCGCGGGGACTCAAGCGGCGACATGACTCCTCTTCCTCGCCCCTCTTTCAAAGCTAAGTGGAATTCTGTTATGTGTCACTTTATACATTAACTTAATTTTAATCTTATTGTTAAATAGAAAATAAATTAAATGTTATTTAAAGAACGTCTTTTGATTTAGAGTACTGTTTATTGTCTTTAAAAGATTTAATGTTTGAACTTAAGCTATAATGCGATGCAAAGTGAGTAGAACCTGGGTTTTTTTATAAAATGGATTCAATGGGAATAAATTAAATAATTTAAGTTAAACCAGCGTCGCATAATTTGGTACAGTGACCAGGATGATTCAAAAATTTTTTTTCTCTGCATCATTTGGTGCCGAAGACCAGTCGTCGGAATTTTTTTTCTTTTATATTATCTGATGTCGTGATTTTTTTTCTTGATGGGTCATCGAATAATAGTCCTACTTAATCTGTTAAACATGTGAAAAATTTTTTTTTATGTGTGCTATTCCAGTTGGGAAATTTTTTTCTTGTAGTATTTTTTTTTTATTATTTAGATACTTAGAGATGTTGTTAATGTATTTCTTTTTCTTATGCTGCTTTGTTATTTGGTAATCAGTTTTTTTTGGTCAGGTAATGTTGTTGTTAAATTTTAATTTTTGTGTCCATTCGTTTCGAAAACGTGGGAGAGCTTTTGTCCGCACCTTTTTCCGTCGGTAATCCCCCCCCGCACGCGATCCGGCCAAGGGAGGGAGATTGTTTGTTGATTGGAATTCTGTTTCTTGGTTACTCCTTTTCGCAGGAATTCTCCTCCCCCGGGTAGCACAGTTCAGGGGTGGAATTTTTGGATGTCGGTCTCTCGGCGCCTTAGGAGGAAATTCCCCTTCTTCCCCCCACTGCTGTCGCAACAGAGATAAGAAACTGAGCAATTTTTTTCCCAATGGGTTTTCGTTTTTTTTCCTCCCCCTTGTTTCCTGTTTTTACTTTAGGATGTTGTTGCTGTGTGAGATTCGAGTTTGATGAATTTTTTTTTGGTTTGGAAATGTTGGAAGAGGATTGGGTGTGAATTTTTTTTTGTGTTTCACTAATTGTTTAAGGAGATAGATAAGTTTGCGTTCAAAGTACGTTTATTCGATAGTTGTTTTTTATGAAAATGGATAATTGAGTTGAAAAGAAATTTATATGGTTTATTTGAGAAAATTGTTTGATGTACAGAAGGATATTTTGATTTAAGGTTTTTGGGCAAAAGGAAATTGAGTTGATGTAATTATACGGTATATTTGAGAAAGTTGTTTTGATGTAGAGAAGGTAATTTGAGTTTAGGATTTTGTACGATTTCGAGTAATTAAGTTGATGAACATAGATAAGTTGAATTAATGATTGTGTGGTATATTTAATAATGTTTTGAGATGCATCTAGGAAAGTTCGAGTTGAGGATTATATGGGATTTTGTGTAAATAAGTTGATGAGCAAAGACGGGTTTTGGTTATTGGTATTGCGGAGAAATCGATTAATTATTTGGAAGTTGCAGATAAGTCTAGTTAATGTTATTGAGTATGTGAGATTTTGTGTACATAAGCTGATGAGCATAGATGGTTTTAGTTAATGGTATTGTGCAGAAGTCAATTGATTATTTGGAAGTTACTGATAAGTTTAGTTAGTGTTATTAAGGCATAAGATGTGAACGATCTGAGGTAAAGGCATTTTGGGATTATCGGGGAATCATTCTAAGGTTACTGAGAATTTTAGGTTGGTGTTATAGAATGATATTTGAGTTATTAATTAGAGGATTTTCGATGAATTGAGTTAGTGGTATTGTTGTAAATCGAGGATCTTGTGTTTGTTTTTTCGTGTTTGTATATTTGTTGCGCGTATAGTGAAACATTTTGAGTTTTTTTTATATTATCTGGACTTGTGGATGTATTGTATTACAAAGATCGTTAAAAAGTTATGTTGATTAGTTAAGCGAAATTTTTCTCTTGGAATTTATGTTTAATTATGTGTAGCACTTGCAATAATTTTCTTTTAGTTAAATTACTTTACTCTGTATGTGTCGCCTCACATGGGTAGCATTATCAATTTTATGTTTTAATATTTTTTTTTCTGAAATTTTCAACAGCAATTGTGATTTCTGGAATTCATTTCCCAAATGGAAATTCGAATGTATTGAATATGGAAGAAAATTTTTTTTCTCTCAAATTTATTTTAAAAGTATTAATCGATATAGTTAATATTTTTTTTACAATCGGATTTGCAAATTTTTTTTTTTTTTTTTTAGTCTTAATTCTGCATTCTGTTTCTTGTGTTGGCGGTTGCCGGCGATCGTCCTATCGCAGGAAATGGGATGTTTTGTTTTGTTTTGCCTTTGTAGACATTGGGGGTGCATACTGATCACATGCGCACTCATAGTTTGCAATTCTATAAATTTAATTACAGTAATTTTTTTTTTCTTAATTTCATTTGTAACCAATGCTCGTAGTGAATTTTTTTTTAAAATTCCTTAGGCTACTCCGCATTCTTACAGGTTATAAATTTTTTTATCATTTATACGATTCGTTAATTTATAGAATTTTAATTTGCAAATCTGAATTAATTACGTTAATTTTTTTTTAAACTTTCATTTGTAACCAATGCTTGTAGTGATTTTTTTTAAATTTCTTAGGCTATTAAGCATTTTTCGAGGTTATAAATTTTTTTTTCTCCACTTATGCACACCCATCGTTTCAATCTCTAAATTTTTACTTTTACTTAATTATTTTCATGAAATATTGTTATCAATGCTCTTAGTGAACCATTGCAATTTCTTATGCTTTGAGTATGTGAAGAGTTCTGCTAGTAATTTTTTTTTGGTGGTCCGGGACATTCACTTCACATTAGTCGTGTCAAGATTTCGATGTTAAACGATTATGAGGTGTCTGTTTCTGGGTGCCACGCTTGAATTGTATATAGATGTTTTCACTAGCGTTTATTTCTTATCAATGTATTTTGTTCAATACTCCTATGTGTGGTTATTGTGAGTAGTGCAGTTGTTAGATACGCAAATTTTGATTTTTTTATGTGTTACTTGTCTTAATTTTTTTATTATTTAGTGGCACACGATTCTTTGTGATTGTTTAATTATTTCTATTTGTCATTCTGTGTCTGATGTTTTTGTAAATTGTTTGGGTGATCCATTCAGTGAATTTTTTTTTCTCCTCTTCGTACATGAACGCCATTGTAGTTGTTGATAGTTAATTTGTTTTTCCCTCACGGAGTTCGGTAGGAACTTTGGAAATTGCTTGTCATTTTTTCTTACATTCTTATTTTTGTGTTATGAGAGGTGAGAGGAGTTGAAGGTTGGTGCTTGGAGTCTTCGACGGCGGTCACAAAGGGCCAAGTTTTATTTTTTTTAATAATTGTGGCTTCATTACTAATATGGTTTCCTGGGAGACAGGTTTTTTTTATTTTTGCAGTTTAGCAGATTTCGTTAGAGATGTGGAAGCGCTGATGGAACTGCATGTATCATGGACGAGCCACGGACCTCTTCACACTACTACAAGACTTCAACAAGATTACGACGCTCCGGACATCATCTCTGGATGTACCCTCTTGCACCATGGGCAGAACCCCTACAGGATTCAAACAGCACCGGGTTACTACAATACTGATAAACTGTTGCGCTGTTTCAGCGAGATTACGACGCTCCAGACATTTTTTTCTTTTTTTCTCCCATCAAGACGTGGACGGCCGTTCGCGAACCAGGAGTCTGTGAATCAGGAGTCCGTTAAGTGCCGGTTGAATGGAAGACGAGTCTGTTTGAACTGATAACTCATATTTTTTTTGCACTTTGATATGGACATTTTCCTCAATGAATTTTTATTGCATTTTGTATTTACATTTACTTCACTGAAATTTTTGTTTTTCTTTATTTCTAGTTTTGTTAATCTGAAAGAGGGGAGGAGTGATGGGAGGTCGCCGGTCCCTAAAGTTACAACTGCAATTTTTACATCTGCCCTGCTCTTGCTGTTTACAAGAAACGGAATTTGGTGAATGCGTCTCTCTTACCCCACCAAAAAGGGTGACACGTTCCCACGCCTAGAAAGGGGCATTGTACCCATAAATATAATCGGGGGTGTCATTAGGATTTCCCGCGCTTGGGGATGTCATTGACCGTGAGACGGTATTCATCCGCTGACTCTAGACCAATGAGAGAAAATTATGCAGACACTGTAAAGAATCCTCTCCAGCACACAGGTGCAAGTTGCCGCTGAATAAAAACGAGATGCACCCCGATTAGGACTCTCTGACGCTCTCTCTCACAACCACTTAGGTCTGACTCGACCCTTCCAATTAGGACTCCGCGGGACTCCAAGCGGCGACATGACTCCTCTTCCTCGCCCCTCTTTCAAAGCTAAGTGGAATTCTGTTATGTGTCACTTTATACATTAACTTAATTTTAATCTTATTGTTAAATAGAAAATAAATTAAGTGTTATTTAAAGAACGTCTTTTGATTTAGAGTACTGTTTATTGTCTTTAAAAGATTTAATGTTTGAACTTAAGCTATAATGCGATGCAAAGTGAGTAGAACCTGGGTTTTTTATAAAATGGATTCAATGGGAATAAATTAAATAATTTAAGTTAAACCAGCGTCGCATTAGTATTTAGAAAATTTAACACATCACTTTCCAAACTTTTTGCAGTCTGATTTGCCGCCTTAATAAAGCCTAAGAACGTTTCGTTTTAATTCTGATATTATCTGGCTCATTATTATCATTAACATCAGTTGTTATGTACCTTATTATAATACTTAATTGGTCTTTTTTGAAATATCCTGCGTCGTGTCTAGAATAGAGAAAAAAGAACATTTCCTTATATTTTTAATAATATTTTCTTTTATTCTAGAGCCTATAATAGCAATAAGTTCATTTTGAATTTTTGGGCTAAGATGTTTTTGAATTCTTTTTTCTGACAAATGAACATTGAGAAGAGGGTCATATTTAGCCAAGAGGTCTATTATATTCAAAAAATATCCCCTTTGACTCGAATCTCGGGTTTCTCGATGTCCCCGAAAAGGAAGATTGCACATCGCTAGAGTCATTGTAACGTCTATGATTCTTCATAAGATTTGGCTAACCTTATTAACCCTTCTCTTCTTTAAAATTACATTTCAATAATGAATTCACCGTTTTATTTTGTTTCCAGATTTCATATGTGCGACATGCTTGGATATGAATTATAGAATTTTCATGCTCTTTAATTTTTTTTTATATTCCTTGCCAGTCATTCCCACCTTTACACCAGGCTTCTTTCAAATACATATTTGTTCTATCAGCGAAAAGCCAACATACCTGACAGTAAGCAACATGAAGTCGTGTTGAATAGCACAGCCATTTCCTTTCGATCTTTTGTCCTGCCTTGGATATGAAATTATAATAAGATGATGAAAAGCTCCTTCCTTTGGCATCTTTTTGGAAATTACCTTCTGGTTGGTATGAACCCAATTTTAAAATTTGTTCCCTTAAATCTGCATCTATGGGCGTACCTACATAATGCGCAAAATCATTTCTAATCAATTTTGTTTCTTCGTTTTCATTTTCCGACTCTTTTTCTTTAAATAGAGTATCATTATTAGTTGAAGTGTCGGAAACTCTCTGTTTTTTCTTGTGGATTAATTTTTCCCTTCCAGGATTTGTTCATCAAGTTCCCTGGCATTACTACTACTAGCACTTACACGAGATGATGAACTTGCGGATATTAAAAAGTTATCCACAATTTGGCATATTTGCTTTAAATATTATACTCCTTTTCCTTTCGAATTTTTCGTTTTTGAGAACCACTCAAAATTTTTTTTTTAACTCCACTCATTTTAGGACCGCGTTTCTTCTTGTCTTATTAACAAAATAACAGTATAAGAACCAGAATAATTAATTCCGTTTACAAAAAACAGTTCTAATATTACAAGAGAGAAGTGAGATCAAAATGTTTTAACAGCGAAAGAACACTCCCTATATTGAAGTGCATTGAATATAAAAATATATATCTCTAAAAACAATTTTGTGAAACAATTCTCATTATGCTTTATTTAATTTAATACTCATAAATCTACGGAAATTTCTGTAGGCATATGGGTTTCTAAATCATAAATCTAGACCATATAATCATTTAAAATGCTCTCTATGCGTTTTCAAGTATCGCAATACTATTTTTCATGAAAAAAGCATAACAGATGTACGCTATTTACGAATTCGCTAAATGAGAATGAAATACATGTGAGGGGGACGCCCACATGTATAGACGCCAATAAGTTACTTTGCTACTTCAGTAAAAAGTAGCATGTCTTTTTTCTCCCTACCGCTAACATGAAGTATACTAAAAAAACAGTAGGGAATTTTTTTATCTTTCTAGCATTTTATCCAATTTTCCGTCTGACCTTCTTTTTATCTGTTAGTAATTTAGGTTTGAAAAGAAAACCCACTAAAGAAAAGTATCTCCTTCTTCGCGGGGATTACAGCAAATTAAAATGTTTTTTTTTATTTGGTTATTGGATCTAAGATATCTAATAAGCGATCAAAGTTTTGATTTTGAATGATGTTAGATCGCCAATTTGAAAATCGCTTAAAAATTGGATCAAAAAAATATAAAGCTAATTTTGTGAAATTCTACGTTAATGGCGTCAGTCTAGCTTTGGGCCCCCTAGAAGCCTTGGGCCCCCAGCAGTGCGGGGGTGTACGTTACGCCACCGTGTAGAGAATTGGAAACGAGTAGCATGGAGTGATGAGTCTCGGTTCCAATTACTTAACACTGACGGGAGGCTGAGAATAAGGCGTCAGGCTCATGAAGGCATGAATACTGCATGCCAGGTTGGTACTGTACAAGGGCATGGTGGCTCAATCATGGTCTCGGGTGTTTTTTCCCGGCCCTGTTTGGGATCTTTGGCGCGTGTGTAAGGCATTTGCCCTTGAGGGTTGCCTTACTCCTACGTTTTCTTCGTGACCTAGAGGTGTGGGAGTGAATGAAGAACCAAGCGTTGCCATAATCTTAATATCTCTTTATTAAGATCTTAACTGAAACAATATACAATAAGGATATTAATATTTTAACTTAGCGGATCTGAGGTGAAGAGACACACAATACGTACTACCAAATAAGCGCGACCCTAATCACTATATTTAACTTTACCGCCTACTCCTAATCTCAGTAAATACACAGTACCTAGTATTAATTTGAACTATCCTACCTCTATATCCTAGGTAAACAGTAACTCACTCGAATCCTAAATGACGTTGTGGTTTATCTCGTGGGGAATGGTATCCACCTTGACTTGAACGCTCTGGCACGAATAGATTAACTCTTGAATGTAGGATAACTTCTCTTACTTTAGCTTACGCACTTAAACACATGGACCACTTCCCGTAGCCACCCTGCTTACGCAAAACTTTTGCTATTTAAAAAATTCTTAATTTGCATAATCACGCTTCGCTTCTGGATTTGGTTGGAAAGAATTTGCCTTTTCGGCCCCAAAGAACACAAGAGGAGTTTTTAGTTGAAAACGTGATGAGCCCGTCACACGTGTATCAACCTCCCTCAGTGCAATTTGGTACGTAGAGTTGCTGAGTGATCACCTCCTTCCGTTTATGCTGTTCTGTTATCCGCACGGTAATGGAGTTTTCGAGCAAGCCAACTGTACCTCTCACAAGTCCCGGTAGGCTACTGGCTGGTTGGATGAGCCTTCCTCTGACTTTTCTTTCATAAATTGGTCACCTAGAAGTCCAGACTTAAATCCTATTGAGCATCTTTGGTATGTTTTGGAATAAGGCGAGAAAGGCCATCCCACAGCATCAACGAACCTTACTCAATTATGGACAGCCTTAGCCAATATTTGGCAAGTCATTCCCGTAGAACGTTTCCAGAAACTTGTTGAATCTATGCCTCGTCATGTGGTAGCCGTTATCAAGGCCAGCGGAGGCCCAACTCGTTACTAGGTAGGTATCCCTAATTCAGTGTATAAAAAACAAATAATCCTCAGGTGTCAGCTTCGCTAAGTTTCTATTCCTAAGTTAAGGTTTCCGTTGTCCCACCACCCCAAATTAACGATGCCTATTAATTTTTTCATATAAAAGAGCAGGCACACCAATTGCTCTGTGATCTGCCAGAAAAGAAATCAGTCATTTGCCATCCTAATACATTTTCTCTAGTTGTCAAAAGCAGGAAACTCGGCAGACAACTCCTCTGTTCTTGTCAATCAGTTCAGTAGTCAGTAGGGTACACAAGAGGGGGAGATCAGGGGTTCAAATCCCTCCATAGACAAACAATCTTTTAATTACCCCTCGGCCCTTTCATCAAAGAATTTTTTAGAATGTACCCCCCCACACACACACATAAGAGAGGTCTGTGTGCTCCACTATCAGTAGCTCAATGTGTTTGTAACACCCCTCCCCCGTCAGCGTGGAGTGGAAGTTAGAGAAAAAATGCCTGCTTAAATGTTAACCTCTTAACTTGACCGAGATTCACAATTAAAAGGTCCATCACTTACAGCCTTCGTATTGATTTATATAGAAAGCGATGTTAATTAAAATTAAATCTAATGTAACATTCGGTGAAAATAATAAGAAGAATCCCATGTCTATTCTCTGTTTATGCATCTTTGTTGGTGGGGTTGATTCACGGGTTTTTATTAACAACGCACTTAGAAGCTACAAGAGAGATGAACTTCGTAAAGTCAAGTGATGATGGCAATGCCTGTGAGTTGGAACTTTCAAAATTCCCCACTACACACTGCAGTGAGGAGTGAGTTTGTTACAAACTTTGAGTTTAAAGTGCTACACCATGGATCTTTAGATACATCAGGAATAGAACCCACGACTACTGCTTAATGCCAGCCACAAATCTGACCACTTGGTTACTGCGGCTGTTTCTTTGATGGAGGTGATTAAATTATTAGTTATAAATGAAACACTAAGAAGCTGCCCACTCTACAAATATCCACATTAAGCTAATGAGAGGATTTTGAGACTCAACAAATTTAACATTATCAGCTTCTCTGCAAGGCGAGTCCTTTGTTGGACAGAATGAGTTTTCATTGAAATATAAAGAGTATAAAATGAGCAGTGACATTTTAAGGCATGTGCTAATTGAGCTTGGGTCCAGCCTCGCTTCACCTAATAAAAAAAAATCACCATATACTTTACAGTGATGCCGCGTCTCTGATATAAAGGCTTTTCGTTGTTGATGATTGTTTATTAAAGTTGCTCTCAAAAACAGCACGAGGGATATTAGTGACAGACCTCACAATCTTGATCGCAGTCAAGTAGCGAGAACGAAACCTGATCTGGGCACCCCCTCACAAAACTTCCCCATCACAACAACGCCAGGACTTTGAACCTCAACGGATTAAACATGCATTAGCCCCTATACACGGAGGGTCTTCAGTGGCATCAGAACTTAAACCCGTTTCTCAACAACACCGGCCTCGAGTTCGTGATTATATCCATTCGGTTACAGCGAATCATAGAATTTATACTTCTTAAAGGATACTGTAGAATTCTTAGGAATGGAGACAATTTTGATTGAGTTTATCTCACACACTTTGTTTGGAGGAGCTATAGCCAAGGTTAGGACACACAGAAAAAATTGTATAATTTTGTCCCCTATCAGAAATAAAACAAAATTAGCCTTAGATCAACAAGTCGTCTGTGTTGATATATCACGAGTACTGTATAGAAATCTATTTTAAGAGAACTAAAAAGCACAAAATATTTCCCTCCAACACGGGCACGGATTGTGCTATTATAGAATTATTGTTTAGAAGCGATATTTGAGAAAAAATCTGCAGATGGGAAGTTAAACTTGAAGAGCATATTTAACTACAGTTAACCCTAAACTAAGTTGGATGTGTAGATGAATCAATGAAACATTATGAAAAACTTTTGGAAATGTACCTGCAAGTGTTCTCAAATTATTCTATTCATAAGTTGAAACTAAATGATTGAGACTATGAACACGAGACTATCGGATTTGAGGATGAGGGTCGATCTCTATATAAAGATCAGAGGTACAAGCTTGCGAATAGGTAATTTCTAATTTCTCAAACCAGAAATAGTGATGGTTAGAATTGCATTAGAAAAAAGATTATCCCAAACATACCGACCAATTCCAATATCATTGAGAAGAAACGGATATAAGAAATTATTAAGACAATGATAGAGTTTATAAGGGTTAGTTTGCTAAGAAGGCAATGAAAAAGTTTCAAGAGACTGTAATAAAGGAGAAAAATCTTTTTCCCATTATTAAGTCAGGATTGTCAATAAAACTAGTATGTGATGCACCTTGCTAACAAGATCAGTCTACTTCACTCAAAGATTCTTTTTTAATGGACCTAATCTCCCAGAAGAAATACCTGTAACTGTATTGAAGCATATTTCTATAAGCTACACTGGTGTGCAAAACTTAAGCAACAGGTGGGTTTATTGCCATAACTTCCCGAAAGATCATCTGAGAGACGTGAAATTCAGAAATGAGGGAGAGTATTATGTACGTAAAGGATGACGAAAGCATCAGTGCTGAATAAGGAATATAATGCATACGGTATGGAATCAAACAAAAACAAGCTTTATTGAACGCATAATATCGTGACTCATGATTGTCTATCCAACAGGAAGAACAACAAGCAGATGTCACTTCATATGGCATATGCCCTCCCCTCACTGCAATGGTTGCTTCGCACCGTCTCCGCATACTCAGAACCAGCTGGTGCAACATTTCTTGCGGTAGGAATGCCCATGCCTCAATCAGCATCTGTTTGAGTTGTTGGGTATTCTCCGGATGATGTAAGAGTGCTGCAATACGTCTCCTCAAAGCATCCCACACATGTTCGATGTGATTTAAATCTGGGGAGTACGCTGGCCAATCCATTTGAGTGATATCTTCACTTTCCAGCAGCTCCTCAACAGCAAGACTCCGATGTGGCTGTGCATTGTCTTCCATAAAAATGAAGTTTGGGCCATTGGCACCTCGGAACAGACGCACATGGGGAAGAAGTACCTCCTCACAATAGCTATTCCCGGTTACAGACCCTCTGTCGAAAATGTGGAGCTCAGTTCGGCCGTTCAGCATAATGCCTCCCCAGACAAGAACTCCAGGACCACCGTAACGGTGTCTTTCCTTGTTACTGGGATAAAACTGGGTCCCGATCTCTCTCCAAATCAAAACGCGTTGAGAATCGCTTCTGGTACTGAACCGACTCTCATCCGTAAAGAGGACACGGCTCCATTGATCAGTTGTCCATTTTTTTTGTGCTCTCTGCACCACTGTAAACGGTGGCCAACTTTCAACCGGAGGCAGGGTTCAGGACGGCGGGCGAATAGGCCCCCTTTGTGAAGGCGTCTGTCCACAGTAGGCCGCGACACTTGTCGCCCCGTTGCTGCACAGAGTTGCTGAGCAATGGTGCTTGCTGACTGCTATCAGCCTCTTTTCGTCTGCAGGATGATGTATCGGTCATCCCCTGCAGTTGTCGTCCTCGGGCGGCCACCATCAACCTTTCTAACAGCTGTACCTGTGGTTTGGAACGCTTTCCAAGCGCGCGAAACGACACTTTTGTTGATTCCGAACTCTGCAGCTACACTGGTGACAGTACGCCCCTCTTCCAGCTTTCCTATCAATCTTCCCCGTGTGAAGTCATCCAGGTGATTTCTTCTAGCCATATTTCACGAACTGACTCACTGGCACTTGCAGCGAATATGTTGAATTGCGTCTCCGTCCTTCATTTTATTCTACTGTTGAGTAGCGCGCGCAGACATCACGTGTTTTACGTACGCTCACGTCGCTTCTGACGTTTCGTTCCTGATATTTGCATACACATGACGTTTCTACTGACGTGTTCACTGTACTGATCTCCAGACCTCCGTTTCTGCAATTTTATGGCTATCTCTCTGCTCAATTTTTACATTGTTGCTTAAGTTTTGCACACCAGTGTAGCATTGCCGTTACTGCAGATATTAAGTGAGTGTTTCTTCAGATTAAATTGAAAAAGAAAACTATGATTTCTTAAAGATTTTTTTTTTTGATGGGAAGGAGTAAACATAAAATTAAAAAATGCCTGCCATCTTTGTAAGAGTTTACAGAAGCAGTGATTTCTTATCACCTGTGTGTAGATCAAGTGCCCGAACTTCAATAGACCGAAACAAACATCAATACTACTCCATGGAAACTCATTCCACCCACAGCTACTTGGAGGGGAGGATGGCGAGACAGTTTGATATGCTTCATAAAGACTCTTGCAGAGCCATTCAATACCTGCTATAGTATATAAATGTACATGTGCAGTTTATTAAGGGACGGTGAGAAGAGAGATGCAATCCTTTCCAGTGAATTCTGCCAGTTTCAGCTGGGAATATGAACACACACATTTTCAAATTAATTTCAGTTTTTGTTTTTTTAACAAGTCTTATTGTGTTTATTATTGAAGTCCGTACCTTATAGTTTTTGCTAAACTTCTGGTTAGAGTCATTAAAAAATCTCTTCCTTTACCTATAAAGAACTGTTAGTTATGTATGATGTAAAATTTCCCAAATAATCATCGGCTGCTAGCTTTTACAGTGGCAGAACAAAAAACTGCATCACATGGGAAATTTTCTTAGAAGTGTGCAAATAATAAGCAAAGAGATTAAGTGTTTTATTACATCAGTATATAGTATAAATTTTCATATTTTTAATGGACACTCAGTTAATATAAATAAGCTCCGAGAGAGAAAAAAATTCGATATTTACTCAAAAAGAGAGTGACTCACATTAAATACAGTGATTATTTTTTCGTAACCATAGTAATGTATGCCCTGTTGATGAGATTACCCGTAAAAGAAACACTAAAACTGTTTAGGTCCTTAGTAACTTGAATTACAGATTTATAATGGTCTCTCTGGCATAGAAAACATTAACTTCTAGAAATGTAATATGGCCAATTTTATAATATCGGACACAACTAATATTTCTCGTTTAATATTGGCTTCTTTACCACAGTTTTTGGTTGTTAGATCAAGCAATAGTTGACTCTAAGCATTATCAATTTATTTAAAAATACCCGATATATATTGTGTTTGAAGCTCGATAAAATTTTTGTTAGTGCAATTAAATATATAAAAACATTTAGATCTTTAATATTTTTAAAAAAGTTTCTGGTTAATAAACGATAGCAAAACATTTAAAATTCTGGTATGAAAAAATAAAGCAAAAAAAAAATAAAAAAGATAATAAATAAGAATGTTTATTTATAGTAAAATTGAGATGTCTTTCTTTAAAAATGAATACCATTTTTTTATCAATTACCAAAACAGACATAATAAATATGTCCAATTTTTTCTCTATAATGAAATTATAAAATGATTCCACTTAGCTATTGTTCACAGATCCTATTTAATCCTCTTTTAGGCACACTGGTGATTTAATTATATTTCAATGAAACTTAGATATAGCTGTAACTCTGACATTTTTTAATGAAACATACACTCTGAAACAATTAATGAGAAGAGTGGACACTAAAAATGGCCAAATACATTAATAATCTAAAAGACTTGTTAAAATAGAACAAATAACTTTATTTTTGAACTGGTTTAGCAATTAAAAACACAGAACATTTTAATTATACTCAAAAAGTGTCTTTGATTTCCTGAATATTTGAATCAAGCTTTTCAGATGTATGCTGCTTGAACAAAATTAAAACTATGGCAGAATATACTTCCATGAAAATAATTGATAACATTATTAAATTTTGAAATATAGGTGTTTAATATTGAAAGTAATAGAATTGATGCATTTTAAAGGTTACTATCTGCCTTCATAAGCTTCAGAATTGAACTCAAACAAAAAAAGTTAAGTGAATGGAAGCAAAACTTTTTATCCAGCTAAAACAACTTTTTGGCAATCTTTTCCTTATTTTCTTCAAAATCATCACCAATCTGAAGATTTATTTAGTCCATGTCTTACAAAATGTAACTCATGTACTGTGTTTAATACTTGACTAGAAATTAGTAACATAAAATTAACTATAAAATCTCACAGAAAAAAATAGGCAATCAAACTTTGTAATAAATTCTGAATAGTTTATTACAAAATATATTATATAAATAAAAACATTACACATTCGACAGAAATGAAACAAAAACAATCAAGGCACCAAGTGTTAAAAATTTTCGAAAATGCAATAATTTTAATTTATAATCATGGATTTAAACATTTTGATGGTATATGACAAACTTATTTTCAAAAACAAGATATGTGTAAATTCTATCGGAACTAGTAAAGGAGAATAGTGAATAATAACAAGTGGCAAAATTTTTTGCACAAGTAAAAAGTATCATTTCAAAGATTCTCATAACAGATATACAAAGAGTAATCTTAAGCCAAAATGGAAATTTAACAAAGAGTATTTAATGTAATATGATTATTTATACATTCCTTTTATTTAAAATCACAGGTTCTTAAAAATTAGTACATCACCGATACAATCACAATAGAAATATAAAATTTAAAAACATGTACAAATATATTCTAACATTTAAGTACACAACATTCAAGATATATAAGCCTTTATAACAAACTGTACAGAAAGGCTAGACTTCTCTATAAAAAATTTATATTAGATTGGTTAATCAAGTGAAATGTGGTATTTCTTTTAACAGCTCCATACACAGGCACTTTTATCACTGGCTTTAAATGTAATAATTTTCAATGGGTATTTGTGTGTGTGTTTCAAATTCAAACATTTCTCTTATACAGAGAATAGAACACACTATTTTCACTAAACACAACTTAAATGGCAGAAATAATACTTTAAAAATGTAGTAAATCAAACCATCATAGGCACAAGGTTCTGTGATTTTTCTAAAACGTTTATACATATAAAACCTTTTATTTCACATTAAAATTCATAACTTAAATGAGCTTCAGAAAATAATCAAATAATTTAGACATCTTAGTCATTTGCTACAATTGGTTCTTGACTCAACACACAAGCTTTGGGAAATTCAAAAAACTTTTCTCTCTCTCTTATCATTAAAAAATTTTTTTAAAAAATATTTGAGAATTGCTACAAGCTAGTGTATACTGCTAACAATACGTCAACATAACAGATGAAGTATAATTATACATTTAATATACTGAATCTCCTATCAAAAGAATCAAATTGAATATTTTTCATTTCATTTAACATCATTCAATAATTGAAATCCCCCACTGATATTATGGGGTTTTTCTACTAATTAAGAACAAAAAATAATTTAAGTACAAATGTTGATATCTGATATGAAAACATGATATGGTCATCAAATGACTGAAAGATCTGTTACAAAATTAATGAGTCATTCAACTCAAAACAACAAGTACTTAGTCTTATGCATTATATCATATATAATGGTGGAAACTTCCAAATTCTTGGTTCTAAGTCATTTATCCTAATTCATTTTGCCTTCTCTGTCAAAAAGTGTTAAATAGTACTAAATCATTTTTAGGATTAACATTTGGTTTCCCCTTATGTCAAAAAATACTAATTTATTTTAACAAATTCTAGGAACAATTTCTGCAAGATTCATTTGTACCCTTAATAGCAAAATTTACAAATGGTAAAAAATAACCTCTCTTTAGACAATATGCCCTAATAGCAAGATAATTAAATATTATCTTGATAAATATTATTTATTAAAACCTTTTTGAGTCAAAGCAGAGTTCAATTATAATATCTTTTAAATGGATAACCTTTAAGACAATCTTTTTTTTCCTTAGCACTGCAATTCACAAATGACAGTTCTAAGATCCACCCCTCTAATTTCAAAATAGTATTCCATCCTCATGTGATTCTGCTTCATTAGGTGAAGAGTTTTAAGATATAAAAACATTTTTACCATCTGGGCAATTAAAATTTAAGATGAAGTTTCTGAAACTTCAGATATAATTTCATAACATTAAAGTCTTTTGCATTCTATTTTCTAAATACATTATTCTGAACAGTAATTTAAAATTCAAGTACATCCTGAAATTCAAATATAGTATAGAAAAATGATTACATGCTGCTTTAAAAGTAAACACAACCTGTGTGTGTACAAATAATTATTAATGTAATCAAAATCCTTAGTATGAACATCAACATAACAGATCAGAATATTGAGAAAAGAAACATTTCTTAAGTTTGAATGAATTAATTTAATGATTGATTAAAGTTAAATTTTAATATTCTATTACAACAAGGTTAAAGAAAGGATGATAATTAATCAAATCATAAACAATGAATGCATTTAAAAAACATTAAAAAATTCCTTTGAAAAATAAAAAAATCTGACCATTTTATTCATATATTCAACAACCACTTTTTCCCGTTCAGTTGAATGGTTTTATTATGAGGTATTTCAAATTATTCTCACATAATTCTCAGAATGGGAGAGAAATGTTAGACAGAAATATTAACTAATTTCCAATTCAAACAACAGCAATATTTTAATAAGAATGGCATCAGAGTAGATTTTAAGGAGTATTAAAAAACTATATAAAGTATCAATATACAGTTGAAATTTTGTTGGAAAAATTCCATACATAACAATATAAAAAGTGAAAAGATAAATGAAGAAAATCATTTTAACTTTTAAAAAATGAGTATTTGTCTTTCAAAAAATGAATATTTGTCTGATACCATAATATGATATCACCTTATAACAAGCTAAGATTTATAAAAATATAAGAGATAATATGAATAAAATTTGTAATTAAATATTTAAAACTTTTATCTAAAACCCATCACATTAAAAATAATTTCACACACAGGCATATATTTTTAAAACAATGTTGGTTTAATAAAATTAATGAGTAATATCTTTGGCATGAGAATGAGCCATAGCTATTGAGAGACACTGGACCCACTGCTCAGTGTTTTTACTGTCCTTGGCTTTCAAAACGAACGTCTTCTCATTTGTAAATATTTCAAAAGCTTTTGGAATATTTCGTCCTCTACTACTAATGGCTCGAACACTGCGAATTTGACTTATATCAATTGGTTGAACTTCTTTTTCATCTTGCTGTGAAAAGATATTATAGCAACAATGACAAAAAATACAATAATTCATTTAATGTTAGAGAAATGAAGCTATACATAAAAAGGAATCTCATATAAAAACAAATCTGGAAGCTTTTTTTCTTTAAGTGCAAATCATTTTATGCAATATGATTGAACACAGGTAAACTACATATAAATATTATTCCCAATAAGTACATGAAAGTAAGTTAGATTACAGGTTTCAAATATAATTGAGACAGTAATGTCATCTCATGTTTAAATTTAATACAGTGATACCTTGTTATATGTCCTCAATCAATTTTAAATTCTTGAATGTACTGAATTTTTTTCATGAGAGAAGTAAAGAGAAAATAATTAATCTTTTCCCATGAGAAATAAAAACATTTTCTGTTATTGCCATTTTATAAATTGATGAAGTTGTGTAAAATTATTTAGACACTGCTTAGTGCTAAAATATATTATGAAGAGAACACTTTTTCCTAACCCTCTAATGACACATAAAAAAAACTCTTAACAAAAGTTATATACAAACATATAGGGTTAGATATGTGGACTGTCACATTCCCCTCTCCCTGTTACTTCGAGTGGAGCAATCCACTGACATCACACCCTGCCAATAGTGCCTGACAAAGAACTATACAGGAAATCACCGAGATGGACGCTAAACACTAAATGTAAGTAAAAGACGTTCTTCTTTGGGGTTTAATGTATCTTTAAATATTTCATCCTTCATTTTGTTTAATAAATCATTTATATCAACCTAAGGTTGTATTAATTTCCCCATATTTTGGGGGCTTGACCTTTCTCTTGCATATTAAGAAAAATCTCCTCTAGACAAGAGGAAAAAAAATTTGGACGAAAACATATTTTGCTTCAAGGGAAAAGTGTGTTAAAAGTGTAAAGGACTTTTTTTGGATTAATATAGTGCCCCAACTGTAATACTGGTAATTGATTTAATTTATGCACTGTTCCCCAGCCATAAAGGTAGGCAAAATTTAATTCAATTCTGTTTGTTTATTTTGGCTATCAAATTACTGTATTTAGTAGTTTTAATTTAGAGTGTGATAGAGAAATTTTGATTACAACCTTTCACTGTCTATAAATTTTCAGTGATTAATTTTGTATATTAAGATGTCCTGTACAAATATTAAATTAGGCAATATTCCCATAATTGCCAATTCGTTGAAATGTGGTACAACTCGTGCTGTAAAAGCATTAAATTCTATGTTAGGGTTCACCGAATTTGACCGTTCTTCACGAAATAAGATAAGAAATTTTTCCACATTACCAAAGAGTTTAGAGTCAAAGAACACAAAGAAAAAATTTTTAACCGAATTCTCATTGCCTGATTTCATCTCAGTAGCTAATTTGTTGCATTTAAATGTGGAAACAAACGAGCAAAATTTATGCAACAGTATATTTAAAGCTTTGACGAACTTAGATGAATTTCAACTAACATTAAATAACTCGGAATCCTCCTTTTCAGAAGCAGAAAACATAGCTTATAACACTGAGAATAAACCCATGTTTCAAAAAAGAACAGCAGTAGATCCTCTCTTGCTAAATAAGAATTTTTCACCACAGGGAATTAGCTAAGGTCACCAATATTTCCCTTTTTCGGATCCGACCCTAGTCAGCACGCACGTTCAAGGCTATTCTTCATTGCTGGCACATCAAAATGTTTCTTCTCTTTGTACACAAAATACTATCCTTTCCCATTTAAATGATACTTCCTTTACAGGGATGAATACCCAGTTTTGAGAGTTTATTGTGCGATATCTCCACTACTTGCAGAAAATTTACCGGTGAAGATTTTTATTCTATAAATAGGATTTTCATCATATTGAAGAAAATTTTGATTTATTTCCAGCTATCTTTAAATATTTCGTCCTTCATTTTGTTCAATAAATCATTTACATCATCCTAAGGTTGTTGTCATTTTCCCATAAACATAAGTTACTTTAAGACATAATCACTATGAAAATTCAAGCATTTGCAGTGGATGAGCTTGCTAATGCCCTCTTCAAAGAATGTTGCTGCAGTGATGTGAGATGAACCTGAACATTATTTTGTAATTCCTCATTGACCTGGAATCTTGTCTCCTAGTCAGCTGATCAGTTCAAATAAGAGATAAATCACTCAGAGCAAGTTAGGGTTATTTACCAGACAATCAAGATGTTTGGTAACAATCAGGTAAAGGGAATAATCTTAACACTTTAGATATTTGCACATACAGCTCACTTAAAATTAACACCTTCAAACCACTTCATCAACTCATTGAATAAGGTCTGTTGAGACAGATTTGGATCCTTGTCCATCTTTTCATGAATGTCAGCTTGCATGTCTTTTAAAATTTTCTGACCCAATCATGAGCAAAACAGCACTCAAAATATGTACCGTATTTTCAACTCATTCTTCAATGAATTTCTGCTGCAACTTTAAGAAAGCGGATAACACTCTGAATTTGAATTTGGAGACAGAATCAACAGTACAAGTCATGTTTGTGTCAACAGCTCAGCTAAAACTGGCAAGCTGGTATTAGCAAAAGTTATGTGTTAGAGAAATGCATATTTGCCTGCTGAGTATCCTCATCTCTTACTATTTGTCTGATTGACATCCTTTTTATCAAACTTCATTATACGTGTTTTAATTTCAGATATTTTGAAATTAAACTTGGCTAACCTTTGCTTTAGTGATTTTAGTTATTTTTTGGCTTTTTCCACACCTTCACAGCATACCACAATTGTTAAGCAGCTTGATTGAAGTTTGGAGGAGTGAGTGAATATTAATGTCACACTGTGTCCAGCTACTCGAGGGCTTTTGGTGACGGACCTCTTAATTTTGCTCAGGTCATCCAAATGCTATTTTAGTATGTGAAAACTTAATAGAATTCAGAGCAAATATTATGATGCTGATTTCACTCTAATAACACACAGAATTTAAAAGGGGAGGGGATACACCCTTTCATTTTAAAATGTTACCACCATTTAATAATATCTCAATACAGTACTTTATTTCAGGTTTATATGCTTACTGATTGTTAAAAAACAAAAGGTTCACCTTAAAGACTTTGCAGTAGGAATAAATACAAAATATAACTGAAATTTAAATACAAAGTGAAAGAAAAAGGTTATCAAACATATTATTTAAAAATTATTAAAACCTTCAAAGCATATTCAATTCTTACACCTAGAAATAATTTTACTAATTATTAGAAGGCGAAACTAGAGAGTACAGAAGTATTTTTAATCATATAAATGAAAAGTAGGGAATCAACTAAATGCAAGATTCCTTTTAAAAAGTTTCAGTCTCTCTATTTTACTATCTAGAGAAACGACATTATAAATATAATATCCTTTTATAAGTTAAAAGAAATAATAAATAAGTTTTTAAATCTCCTTTTATTTTAATTTGCCTGTAAAGTTCATACTGATAATCAGAAATACAATCTACTTTGTTAACTATATTTACATGTAGCCATAAACTGAATACAAATAGGAATATTACAAGTAAATAATACATTAATATAAACAGTATTACTAAAACTGATTTAAATTGCATTAATATTAAAAAGAAATCGAAATATTTGAAAATATTTGTTTCAGCTAAATTGATATAATTTTATTAATGCACTAAAAACTGAGCCACAACAAACTTACCATTCCTCTGTAAGATAAATGCCCTGCAGATAAAGTGAAGTAACGTGTTCTCCAGCGCCGAAATATCTTCCATTTTCCTTTTTTCTCCTTTAGTTGACCCTAAAGTAATAAAGTACCTATAAATGACAGGCTACATACATACTGAAGTAAAAAAATAATAAATAATAATGAATCATAACTACTTCTATGACAGGCTGAGTATCTTGAAGAAATCCTCTAGCTCTGTCTGGATGATTGCAAAGGAAACAACCCCATATATTAAGTGGTCCATTATATTCAAAAACATCAAAAAACCGTGCTACTCGCAATTCATTGATCAACATATCTTGATCCTAAAATAAATATATATAAATAAAGGAAGCAGTATGAGCAGTTACATATAAATTTAAAAATATCAATCTTTCTTGAAACTCAAATTAATTTGTGTTTTGAGTCAAGTAGGATTACTGCTTATTGTGTTATGCCACATTTCCTTTAATTAAAACATCAATTTATTATTAAATATAAGATATATCCACAGTCATGTGACTTCTCAATCAATACAACAGTTTCAAATTTTGATTACACAATACCGAATGCAATAGTACAACACCTAGATCTCTTACATCTGAATTAAACATGTGGCCGCGGTAGCCGAGTGGTATAGGTATCGGATCGGGGCTTGCCTTGTCACGAGTTCGAGCCCAATACCACTAAAGACCCGCTGTGTAGGGCAGTGATGCACGTTAAATCTGTCGAGAGCTGAAACGTCCTCCTGTTGGTGTGGTAGTTAGGAGAGGAGGATGCCAGCTCAGATGTCGTCCACATCACTTGACCATGGTTCAAGATTACGTGGTCTGTCCCCAAAAGCCCTCATGCAGCTGAACAGTGCGACATTAATACTCTCTCACTCCGCAAGACATGCCTTCATGTGTACTAGTCAAAAAATTGTATTTTTAAAAACATATGTGATTCAAGTGATTTTCATTATTTGCAGACATCTTCTTTTCTAGTGTAACCTTTCATCAAGCGTAGAGTGCACAGTGGAAAAATTACTCCTTTGGCACTACACAGGTTTTTGCCGCCAAACCTTTGGCTATTGTAAAATTGCGTTATTTGTAAGTTTTAATTTTTTAGGGCTTCATTTTTAAGTTAATGCCATCAAACTTCATATATCGATCGCAAACCACGGCAATTTTTAAAGAAAAAGTGTAGCAAAAATAATGCTTCAATATTTCTCGCAAAAAGGGGAAAAAACGAAAAAAACACAATTTTTTTTTTAAAAAACCGTAATATAAAACCGTTACGGATAATATTGTTCTACACATGGGTAAAAATGTTCGTGAGATTATTTCTGTAAATAAAGAAGTTATTAAGTATTTAAAAAAAAATTTTGAGTATTTTTTGAAAAATCGTAAAAAAAAAGTTTTTGACATTTTATTTTTTAAGAAAAAGAAGAGAAAAGCATGAACTTTTTTAGTGTAGAATTTCATTTCATTAACGCGAAAGAAAATGCAAACGGAACGCAAATCATTTTCATAAAAACATCGATTTTTATTTTGTAAAATAAATTATACCATATCGTGGCGAAGTAAATCATCTTTTCGATTCTGTAATTATTTTTTGCCTGTGTCTCAAAAAAAAATTAGATTTTAAAAACTCCGGGGGTAAAAAAAAATAAAGAAAAATTGGAACTTCGCTAAACTTATTCCGTAAAGCCGCTTGGAGGTAAAAAATGCCAACAGGGGTAAAATAATGATGCATTTTAAGGTTTAATTAATATCTTTTTAACTAATTGCAATATCGGAATATAAATGGTCAAAACGGATTCCTTTGATCATTCCCGATCTTTTGGTACCTTCGGCGAGTTTCTGCGTCGTGCGGTTCGTGAGTAGATAGATACACGTAGTCAGATAGAAACGTTTGTTTACCTACGAATTTTACTAGTGTAGATGCACTTACTAGCTTAGTAGATGCACTTAGTAGCTACTTACTAGCACTTCATGAGATCTTGGTCATCAATACAAAACACTAGATTTCCCTCTAAGGAGAAAAACCGAGCAGTCTTTCTCTCAATGCCTGTACCATGAAAGTGAGGTGTCAGGTGATAGCTAATTATTTTTTAGCCTCAATCCATAAAATTCAGCTTCATCTTTGGTGAAACCTAAAATCCTCTGACTAGGCTATTAAACCTCGTCGTCAAATGAAATATATGAGTCAGATTAACTTTTATTATGTTATTATGTTAACTTTTTATACTGTATTCACCACAAATAAAACAAAATTTATGCGAAGAAATAACACATTATCTTGGAGTCATAATGCAGAAATAAAAACACGAACATAGTAATATTTTTAATGCTGGATGTAAGCTGAGTGTCACTAAACAAAGCAAGCAAAATACTGAATTTATTTAACTTGTTGAAACATGATTCAATCAGACAGCAAGTTTGATTATACTTATTCCTTGTACCACAGAGAACATGCTCAATTAAGCCGGTAATATTCGTCAAAAAAAAATTCGCTATAAACTATTTAAGGCTGTTTAGACATGATTATCTGACCTTTCTCATAATACCAAACTTATATTGCTTCCTCTTCCACTTCCGTCTGCTCACTATTCTACTGTTTTTTTTGTTTTTTTTTCGTTTATTGTCAAATCCAGCAATAATCAATACATTTAACGTGAGAAGTCACGATTTCATAGATATTTAAAATCAAAAACAGATTACAAGATCTTAAGTTAAACAAAAACTTCAAAATTAAAATTTGAAAACCTGAGTTTTACAATTAAAAAAATACTAACATAATGGAATTTTTCAGTATTTTACCCCTTCTGTTTTACCCAGTTAAAGTTTATATGAAAAAGTAAAAAACCCTATTCATTTTTTTTTCAGTTGCAGACCTGTGTTGTTACTGTAAAAACATTCATTAGTAAAAAAACTTTTAAATTCTATACATGTAAATTTTTTGTAGTTCTTTTTCTAGCTAATTATGCTTACTTTTGCAGATGGAAAAGCAGAAGTAACAAGAGTCAAAAAGCTTTTATTGTCAGCTTTCAAGGTATCCCAACAGTTCTTTAAGCTGCTTACTGATGCTTCCCTAGTGCTTAGAGCCATTGATGCTCTAGCCTGCAACATTAACGCAAATATTTAAAACACTGAAAATATTCATAGTATGTGGTAAAAAGTCGAATATAATACCGTGCTTACCTGCAATGCCAAAAACATCAAATGAATCCAGACACGAGGATTACGAGTTTTCATGATGAAAAATGTTTTATTATATAAACAGTGTTCACCTTTTCCTTGGCAAATAAAGTATATTTTAGCATGCTTCCTAGCTTTGCGTTCTGAAACGGAAAAAAAAAAAAAAAAAAAAAAAAAACATTCCAATACAACTTTTTAAAAAAAATGTGTCTAGTGATAAATATGCCCAATATATACCAGTTAACTTACCTTCAATTGTACAGCGCACAGGCAAAGGAATTTTGACAAAAACTTTCACCATATAAGCTTTGATTTTATCTAAATGCTTTTCACAAAAATGTTGCACAGCATCTCTCATAGGATAGGGTTCAAACACTGATATCCTCTAAAAATATTATGAAAAAATTTTTTAAATTAATTTTAAAAAATTTTTTAAAGTGAAATTTTAAATTCAGAACTATAATAGTGATTAATTACGAAAAATCATAATATATATATATTCATAACATTTTCTACATAAATAAAAGTATCTCTGATATTGAGTTCTGTTGAACATTTTTAGAAAAATAAAACATAAAAAGCATAATGGAAAGAGAAAAAAACGTATGTGTTCAACCTTTCTCCATTTAAGATAATTTATTTTAAACTCTTAAAATTCTCTCATTCTTAAAACCTTTGGGCATCTGCTAAATTTACTGGTAAAATAATTGAGTAAATAAAAATTTTCATATTGATGTAATTAATCCATTCAATGTTAACAGGAATTCAAATGTTCAACAGGACATTTAAAATAAAAATAATTACTTACATTCCTTTAAAGTTATTTTTGGCAAGAAAAAATGAAAGAGTTTGTTAAAACCAATTATAGCGAATACAAAAATCCTTTAAAAAAAAAGCAGTAAAAAACTACTGAAATACTAGTGTGCACATATTCATTATACTAAGAGTTTTTCTTAAATTAAAGAGTTGAGGTACCTTTGTTGATAGTTACATGCTGCTTATAAATTACTTGATTTTGCTTTAAGGTACTTCTGATGCTAGAATCCTTTAGTAAGAAAATAGACAGTTATTCTCAGATAACCTCTTAGTCTAAGGTCTGATTACTAGGCAACACATTCTTTTTGACATGCTCATCAATTTATAAAGAGAGAGGTCTTCCAAAATTCCATGAATTGTCTCCCTGATTGCTCCCATGAGAGAGAGCACCAAGCATTCAAATATTGAAATGGTTATTGTGCAGTTGTTCTTTAATAGTATAGTCCGAACTACCGAATCTCAATAAAAAACTAAAAAGCTGCCTTACTAAAAAAAGTAATAAAAAGATTGATCCATAAAAAAAGGTAGTTAACTATTTATCCTTAGGGAAAAGATGATAAGTTTTAAGTTATTAGTTATTAAAAAGTTTTTGCATTAATAGTAAGAAAATATGTGCTTAAAGCATATGAGTGCAATCAGGTTTTGAACGTTTTAGAAACGTTCTAAATTAGTTTTTTTTTAGTATTTTCTACTGTCTTTAGCATTAATTACAAAATAAGTTCGTTAGAAATAAATATTTTACCTGTAACTTTCGAAAAAAGTGTAAAATTTTATATTTTAAATTAGGAAATTTTGTAAGGTGACTTTATATCAACATTAATTTCATTTGTTTGTAACAAAAATTGTACAATTCTTTTTTAGAGTTGTTCATTTTAATACAAATCTTGTACTTTAAAAAATACATCACAACTAACTTTACAAAAATTTCACAATAAAATAAATGTGTTAAAGGTTTGGGGTGTCAACACCCCACAAAGAACAATGTATTAAAAACAGACAAGAGTGACCCCAAGTTAAAAAGCTGCATTTCATAGGTAATTACTGTTTGATATAAATCTGGCAAAACTCATAAAATATTTGCTTTTCTTCCACCTTCTATTATTTTCTTACATTAAAAGACGAATTCAATGATGACTGCCACATATACTATCCAACACATACAGCAATACCTGATTAGATACCCAAGTTAGTTATCTTGTAAAAGTTTCCATTCTTTTGAATATAATCCTATTAGCATAAACTCCAACAATTTCCCTTACCCCTTCAAATAATTGATAACTGCAGAAAATGTCATTGTGACAAACCAATATGAAGAATTAAAAATTAAGCTTTTATGATGTCAGGAATGAGTTAATACTGATTTAACATTAAGAGATTAAAATTTCACAGAAACTCACTTGTGGATTAGAGGATTGAGAACCTGAATGAGTAATAACTGTAACCCCCGATGTATTCCTTAATTTAGCATTCTGCATTGTATGATTATTAGAAGAATATGCTAATGTTGTTACCGGAGATGAAGTAACTTGACTACTGACAGAACCTGATACTGGTATACTGGATGAAGGACTAACTGAAGTAGTAGTTGAAGTAGATTGACTGGATCTAAGTACATAAGAATCATGTACAGCAGCAGATTGATTATTTCCAATAGACACAATCACAGGACCTTCTTCTTGAAGAGTTGGCATACTGCCACTAAAATAGTTGCATACACAAAAAGTCACAAAAAGGCCAAATATTTTATAGTTTACTTTTATAAATTAGACTGCAAATTAATAGCAAAATAATAAAAAAAAATTAAAGACAAGTTTTCAAAGATGTTGTGGTCTAAAAAAATATAATATTTACCGTTTTGAAATAAAATTCTATTTAAATAATGAACATAGAGCAAGCATGAATCAAAATTAACAAATCTAAAAATATGATTAGTGTTTTCATCATAAAAAAGCTGAACATAACTAATGATATTAAACCTGATTATCATTAGTTTAAAAAACAAACAAAAATTAATTTATATATTGGATAAACTAACAAAAAAAAGTATTCAACAATAGTTCCTTTCATTAAAAGAAAGTAACAAACATACATAACATCTTCCTAACACTCAATATAAAAATTTTACACCACTCAAGTAACATCTAGGAATTAATACTGAGAGGTGAAGTAAAAAAAAAAGAAAGAAAAAGTAGCCATTAAAAGGAAACTGCTCAAACTTCACATACCTTTCTACAAGTCTAGTTAAAATTTAATTTGCTAACCTAATAAAAAATGTTTAGTATTGTTTCTGAAATGCTCTTAGCTGATGAAAAGTTATACATACCTTATGCCTTTTTGTGGAGAAGTTAAAGCAGTCATAACAGTAACACCACCACTTGATATACGAGTAACAGGAATATTATTGTTCTTATAATTTATAGCAGTCATACTACGATTCATTGCAGTAGATGAACCAAGGCGCATCATACTAGTATGTAAACCAACTGGTGAACTCAAACGAGTAGCACTTTGATAATCTGTAACAAAACAAGCACAAATTTAATCCTTCCTGCATTTTCTTTAAAAATAACTCAAGTTTTAGAATAAATAATAATAAAACAGATATAAAATGTAAGATCCAAAATAAAGATTGCTAATAACACTCAGAAACACCAAAAATGTTTCAAGTTTAAAATAGTTTATCATGTAGTATACTGACCCACTAAACATGAAAATAAAACAAAAAACTTTACATAAGCTCTTGTTTTCAAGAATCAGAACTCAACCTTACTCAAAAATAGCTGTATTTTCACTCATCTTAATTTTCTGTGTATTATCTTTGTGATGTTCATTTAAGAGAGTTGATGGAAACACCTCACAGGAGCGATTTTTAACTTCTACGAAAGGCATGTAACAGCGCCACCTATGCATATACATTTTGAGTGTAACCTAGAGCGCCAGTAGAACAAAGAAAAGACAATAGTACACAATTCCCAAGTGACACTCGCTGTTTTTCGACTTAAAACTCAAGGTAAATCAAATCAACTACAATAACTATACTTTTAATTTACCTTTTTCATAAATAGATGAACACTTAACTGGAATAGTTAGTCTCTGGGACATAACATGAACCAGATTTGGAGGCAGAAGATTTGAATGCACCCCACAGACTAAATCAAGCAGAATTGAGTAACCTCATAAGAGATCTTGACTTGCCAAAACAGAAGGCAGAGCCTGGCATCCAGATCATAACAATGAAATTTACTCCTACCAGGCGTCAAGGTCACATAGTACAAGACTGGTGAAAAGAATCTTCATTTCTTTGAGATGAAAGGACATGTGGTTTCATGTATTGATGTCAACGATCAACATTAGTTATGATCCAAATAACTGGAGGTTGTTTATAGACTCCTCCAAGCTTAGTTTGAAAGCAGTATTACTACACAACAGCAACATTCTTCCTTACATTCCCAATGGACATTCTGTTTACGTGATGGAAACTTATGCAAATGTGAAATTAATTCTAGAGTTAATAAAGTACGAGCATCATAAATGGCAGATCTGTGGTGACTTGAAAGTCATTGCTTTACTCACATGGGAATGCAGTTAGCCTATGCCAAGTACTGTTGTTTTCTGTATTGGTGAGACAGTAAAGATAGAAAATTGCACTACATACAAGACAAATGGCTGTCCAGAAATTTGAAATCTGGTGAGTGAGTGAGTTAATATTAACGTCGCACTGTTCAACTACACGAGGGCTTTTGGCGACGGACCACGTAATTTTGAACCATGGTCAAGTGACGTGGACGACACCTGAGCTGGCACCCCCCTCTCCTAACTACCACACCACACCAACGGGAGGACGTTTCAGCTCTCGACAGATTTAACGTGCATCGCTGCCCTACACGGCGGGTCTTTAGTGGTACTGGGATCGAACTCATGACATGCCTGCCATGGTTGGATACCTTAACCACTGGGCTACCGCAGCCCTTTGAAATCTGGTGAGAGAAAAATCCTAAACGATCCTCTAGTAAATCCAAATAATATTCTGCTTCCACCTCTGCACATTAAGATGGGATTAATGAAGAACTTTGTGAAATCCATGAATAATGAGGGAGAGACTTTCCAATACCTTAGATTGAAATTCCCAAGATTGAGTGATGCAATGATTATATAAGAAAGGAATTTTCGTGGGCCCTCAAATATGAAAAATCATGAACTTTTCATCAAATTCTGGAAGGGAAAGCATCCTGGGAAGCCTTTAAAAGTGTGGTACGAGGATTTCTAGACAGCAGAAAAAGATGATAACTATCAACAGTTGGTGAAAGTTCATTAAAATTTCCATGACCTAGGATGCAATATATCTCGAAAAATCCACTTTTTACATTTCCATCTTGATTTTTTCCCTAAGAACTGTGGAGCTGTAAGCGATGAGCAAGGTAAAAGTTTTTATCAAAATATCGTAGCAATGGAATGCAGATATCATGGTCGTTGGGGTGAGTCAATGCTCGCAGACTACTGCTGGACTCGGGATCTATAAGGGATACTCGAGCTTTGACATACAAGAGGCAATCCAAAAGGAAATGTTCACAGGAAATAAACCAAAAATTACTGCTGATTTCTGATATGAACACTGTTTCTTCAAACAGGACTTATTGTAGTATATTTATTAGTTAGTAAAGCTTTGTTCTACAGATTTACCCATAAATTGATGGATGGGCTGTTATATATCTTAAAAACAAGAGATAATAAATAAATTTCATTTACATTTCTTTTTTTCAACCCAAAATTAGTAATAGGCTATTTAAAACTAGGAAACAGACAAAGTTATTTCTTGTTGCCTAGTGTAATCACTGTCAAATTCCAGACAAAGTGAAATTTCACGATAAAATAAAAAAGAATAAAGGGAAGTATAAGCTTTACATATATAATACACATCCAGATCTAAATGTTTAATTAACTCTTAAAAACAAAAGCCTAATTATCTATAACAAAAAAAAGTTACAGGAAATAAGTGCAATTACATTTAGAATTGGGTCTAATAAATCTATTATGTTAATATAATGAATTTCATAACTTTTTCCGCCCAAATAAAATGTACTAAAAGTATTTGGAAAACTAGGGAAAATATTCTTCATTTAATAATCATAATTAATTCTATATTTTTAATTTATGGTTAAATTAAAGTTATAATCAGAAAAATTATATATATATTTTCTACTTATTTTGTTTTGACATTTAGCATAACAAATTATATTTAAACACAATTTTTCTTAAGCCCCTAACTGCCAAGAAAAGTTGTACAATTTGCTCCTCACTGTCACCGTTTTTCACGCAGGCATACAAAATTATGAGGTGAAATGGGGGAAAGAAAAGACATAAATAAGAATCCTTCTCTGAAATAAGCTAATTCTTCACAAACATTGTCAAGGCCATTGTACTACATTCCAAAGCCTTTGGAATTGTTTAACAAATAGCAGCACAATGTAAAGGTTTGTAATTTGGAAAGCCATATATATACTCCAGGGGCAGTTAACACATCAGCTGAGCAAGGCATATATATACGCCTGCAGCAGTTAAGGTGTTAATTATAAATATTTCCTACACATACATACATGAAAAATTGTTTAAATAATAATTTTTAAGCAGATAGAAATATTAAGATTGTTTATTAGACTTATTTATTTTTACTTTTGCCGAAAAGTAACAATGATTTCTTTACTCTGGGATTAATTTGTATTAATCTTATTAGGACAAAAAGCACAAACACGCACGTACTGCTGGGGCTGGAAGTTTCTTTTGTGTCTCTCAATGGAAGATGATTTTTGCTGTTAAGCCTAAATCCATGAAAATACCGAAATATGAATGTTCTACTACATAATGCTTTGTACAGTACATAAAGGGCATTTTCCTTCCATATATTTTGTATTTACATACTTTGTTTACTTAAGTTATCCCTTGGTTAAACACATTTTTTACTTTTTATGTTCAGAGAGAGTATTTGCTTACTTTTTAATGACTTAACATTATACATTTGAAAACTGAATAAGTTACTTTAAATTTTATTTTTGTACGAAAAATTTGAAAAGGGTTTACACACAGTCCTATGATAAAATCCTTACACTCATAATAACTCATTTGCCCTTTTGGCGACTTTTCATGGGAAAGTGAACAAATGAAAACTAAATTTTTAAATGTAGATGACCATAGAGAAGTATTTTCTTTCAATGCACCTGGAATACAGATGTACCAAATGTCGTCATAATTAAATTTGTTAGATTCTTTATGAATAGAACAATCTGAATATATTTTAAAGTCACTATCTTAAGAATTTGTTTCAGAATCAACACCTGAAATATTTTGCACCATTTCTACAACTTTTAGTTAAACATTTTCGATGTTTCGACATTACAACAGTAAAAACCAAAATATTTCATCTATAAGATCTAATTATCCATTTAAAACTGGACTGCAAAAACACATACCCAATGCTTTAATGAAAATAAAACTATCTTTATAATTATAAACAAATACCACATGTTTATTGTAAAAGGTCAAATCTACATATATTTAAATACATCTATCCTTTGGACATACAAGGATATCTTAACTAAAAAGTTTTAGAATTTAAAATCTTTCCAAGTAGCTGGCACAAATACAGGATGGTCAGGGGTGAAAGAGAAACGCTATGGCACACCAACGTGACAATCAAAACTGAGTGCATTTCTTGCTGGCACATATACGTGGCGATTGGCGTGAAGGGGTTAAGAATTTTGAAATCAACTTTTTACAACTTTACACACCAGTGCCTAAACCATGTACTTTTTCGAATTACTTTTTTATATTACTTGTATTACTGTAATTAAAAAAAAAAAAGATATTGAAAAGGCAGTCACAAAAAATTCAAAACAAAAGTCAGAAACATACACAAGGTACTCATTGATGAGGGAAGACGTCCCATACTACGGTTAATAGCTTGCAAAGAACCAAGTTGGGACATCGATCTAGCTTCTGCAGGTCCAGGTAAATTACTGCGAGATCTGCAATCTTTGAATCCATTAAGTGTTTTCAAAGATGACAGGGGTAAAACAGATGGCATTTGAGCTACGAAAGGAGCAAGGGACATGTGAGGTTGATCTTGTTTATTACCTCCAACTTTTACAATTGTAATTCCACAAGGAGTTTGATTGATAACTTGTTGTTGAGTTCTGAAAAAGACAAAGAATATATTTGCACAGATTTAAAAGTTAGAAAAATATTTCAAAAACATGTGAACATATTTCTCAAAAAGCATACAAATATACTTGGAAATATAACCTAAAGCTTGGATGCAATTCCGGCAAATTATTTCAACACAAAACCTTTTTAATATACTAATATATTAATATAAAATGCCTTTTAACTTCCTTATAATTTTCCAAGAAGGAAATTTAAATTCTTTACTACTTTTGTACATATTTATAAGCAGATACTTCGAAAACTCAATGTAGTTACTTTACTCAAATAAAAAATGAAAAGTGTACTATTTATATAAAATATTCTACTTAATAAGTATGAATGTCTAATAAAGTCCTCTCAGATAAATTTCAAAATCCTGGGTGAAATAATGTGAATAATTTTAATTATCTAGTTTACAGAAGTTTACAGAAAAACTATACTAAATAAGAACACTATAGGACCATTTGTTTTGTAATCTCTCCGAAAAATGGTTTTTAATGTGAATAACGAAATAAGTAAGCCTTAGATTTCCCACCTTCTTAATATATATTGATGCTCAATTCAATAAGTTAGAAGCATCATTAATTATTGAAAAATTATCAGATAACTATTTTATATGAATAACAAATAAACATGATTAAATCCCCAATGAACTAAATTTGAAAGAGTATTCCACTTTAAAGCAAGAGAACTGTTTGGGGCAAATTTAAAGTGATACATGAGTAAAAAGAGAATCAGTAATACAGCCATTGACTTTACCAAATATTGTGTTTTAGTTAAAAATTAACTGTTTTAATTATTTACTCAATTCCTAAATGAGAGGTTGAAATATATTATAATTTATAGTAAAAAACAAACAATATAAATAACATAGAAAATAGCTTATTTTAAAAGGATATAAACTAAATATAATAACTAAGCAACACACTAGTATAAAAGGTGAAAAAGTAAATGTAAAAAATTCAATTATTTCACATGTAAAAATTATACTAACTTAGAGGCTTTACAATCCATTTTTAATTGCTGAAGATATATCCGGATATTTGAAGATGCAGATGGTTCAACTTGATTACAAATAGAAGTCAAATATTGAGGTAAAAGAGAAGGGAAGGTATCTGTGATGCTTTTTATAATTCGTAGCAAAGCCATCAGAGTCCATTGATCAACTTTACTCAAATGGGGAATAAGAAACTCCAAAGCATCTTTTCCTCTCTCCTAAAACATTTTACAAAATTTTTAAAAATTTAATAACAATAAATGATGCTTTGTAAATAGAGAATTATAATAAAAATTGAAGAAACAATTTAAAATATAATATTCATATCACATTTCTTCAAAAAGAATTTTTTTCAAAGCCTGCTTTAATGCTTTTGAAAAGCAATTTCTTATCAGAACCTCAAAACAATTCTTCAATTCAAAAATACAAAAACATAAGTATACTTCCAAAAAAATTTATCTCCATGTTACATCCCTTTACTATTATACACTTATATATTTATTATAGTTTGCTAAAACTCCATTATAATGTAATAAATCTGTGATAAGATTTATCCCATAATTTAATTTTGAATTTCAAGAGGTGTATTTCTTTCCTGCAAACCTGATTTCTGATTCATGGAAAAAAGTACAGTTAAAGTCATTTTCTGCTTTTTAGTTTGGACAATTTACAATTGAAATTTACCTCCTATTTACTATGAACTGAAATACATTTTTGAGATTAGCTCAAGAGTTGAATAATAAATCAGTAGGAATACTAAATGGAGAAATTCAAAAGTTGAACATGACATTTGAGAAAGACTTTTTACTTATATTTATATTGAATAACACTTAGAAATTTCATTTTGTTTTGAAACAAAGAAAATGTTTCACACAGAAATAAAATTTTGATGGCCTTTTATTTCAAAAAGATATTTTTATGTAACTAAATTAGAATATCTTCCAATAAAATATTATCTGTACAAAGAATCATGATGCAAAAGAATTTTAATAAATTATTTTAGGACAATGAGGATTTGTTATCAACTAAATAACAATATCAATGACAAATGTTTATAAGTAAATAGGAGAAAAAAAAAAAACTTGTTTTCAAATAACATTTTATTTTTCTACTTTAATAAAAAAAAATTAACAATAGAAGGAAAAAATCCGAGGACACATACCATATTTAATTTTCCAATAATACCCAAAATTCTTGCAACTAATACTAAGGTACCAGGCTGTAATTCAGCAGCCATTTTCATCTTTTGAACATGCTCTGTAAAAGACTGAGGACGAACAGCTGCCATGTCTAAAAATATTTGCAAAGCTGATGCTGCTGTGCTTGATATTGTTAAACATTCACTTAAATGAGGCAGGTTGCTTTCAAGAAGCTATAAAAAAATTTTGAAAAATAAAATTCATTAGTAAACTACTATAAAAAAATGTGAAAATTATAAAAACATGCATTTCTACTAAAACAGTTTATCAAAGCCAAAGTCCATAAGCATGCTCACACCTCTTTTGTAAAAAAGGTAGCACTTCGATGAAGAAAATGAGACCGACCACTTAGCACATATGGATTAAGATTTTGGTATCAATGATTTCTACATGCTACACAGAAGACAAAATGATACTTTAGAAGGCCAAAAAGAATATTAATGAGAAACAACATTGACTAAATGTAAGGTGAGTCTCAAATGGCTTTAAATATCAATCACACAAAAAGTTGGAGTCTCTTCCACAGCACCAGTGGAATCACTCCTATGAATTAATACATAAATACATAGAAAGCTGCAAATCATATTTACAGAAATCATTTGTACATGATGCAGATAATTCCCTATAAAGAGTTTCAAAATTTTTGAAGATTAAAATTGCAAAGAGCAAGTCTATTATAAATATAAATTCAAACATTTACAAAAAAGTTTTCTACGAATAAACTTTGCCAATGAAATGTTAGCCAACTCAAGATCATCTTATTCAACATAGTGAATAATATAACTTGAATGAATATTTAGCCTTTAAAAAATAGGAGGAACACTAATAAATTAGTGGATTATACACATATTTTTAACTGATCAAGTTTTCAAATCATTTCTTCTGCTAATAAAGTTTACCAATTTGCTATGCATATATATAACTGGTGCACATTATGCCATATTCTATCTTTGATTCTGCCTATTTAACCAAAAAGGAGTTTTTTTTGGAAATTTATTCATTTGTTTGTTTGCAGCAGAATTATAGTTGCTTTCCGAATAAATCATTGCAAAAAAAGTAGTTGATGTGTTACCTGTTGATAATTTCAAAGTAACAAGTAAATAGCACAACATAATTTCATGCAAGATTTCATATAATTTAAAATATATTAATAAGCACTAATACTTACTGAAGGTTTATACTTTGCAATCAACCCAAACAAGTTTAAAAGGCTTAATTTCTCAGAGTTTTCACATTGAGGTAATAGTGACACCAATGCCATGACATGATCATGAATAGGTTCTTTATTTACAACATAAATCTGGGGCAGAACCCGAGCTAGAGAATAATTACCTGAAAAAAAGCAGCATTTTAAAATAAACAGTAGATATTACCCCCCGACACACACACATACCACAAATCAGATACATACCTCTCCAATCATTTACACATTCTGTTTTTCAAAGAAATTTCGAATGGGATGAAGAATCAAGAAGCTTAAAATATTGCTTAGTTACCAGAAATATAAATGATTAAACTGATGGAGATAAGATCAACAAGTAGTCATCGATATCTAACATGGATGTATAAAAAACAAATTGTGTCAATTGCAGTTTTATTCTAGAGCCTTCCACCATTGACATTACAGATTTCAAAAGTAAAATGCTCAAATATAATATAAGTTTTTTTTTTTTGCTATAACCATGCTATATAAGGTGAAAAAAAAGTTAATGCAGTGATTGAATAGTTGCATGTTGTATTTGATTAACATAGAAAATAGTCATAGTAGCTTTGAACCTAGGATGCCTACTTACTGATTTTTATGAAAACACCAGCTCCACAGGCAGCAAATAAGATATATTTAAATTTATGTACTGTGCTACTTAGGAATGTCATTAATGTCCTTTAAATGTGAACACTGTCAACACCCATTATTGCTAGTAATTCAAACAATGTCATCCAGTGCATTTACAAAACATACATAAACCAAAATTTATTTTGAGCCTTGAAATACAGATTGTACACAAAACAGACATTAAAAATACTCAAAATATTTCCTTGATAACAATGCAAGTATACATTTTCTCCCTTGTAGCCTGGTTGGAGTGTATGCAACTCTGTTATGCATGTTAATTCCCCTGTAGGTACATAATTTTTCTATTTGTTAAACTTATGGACATTATGAAGTAATTGTTGATATTCAGTATGGCTATTACAATTATATATAAATATCAATTTAAATAATATTCAAATAAATAAGTATTTTTATATTGTTATATAGATATTAGATAAACACAAATTTTAATACTATTTCACAGATGTCTTTAAAACTATGTAATGTGAAATACGAAAAAAAAAATAATAGTTTTTACTTCATATTACATATTATACAGAATAAATATCACTTACCACTTATTATACTGTCAATAATAGGTTGAACATGAACAGCAAGAAGTTCAGCATTATTTATTGCAGCTAAAGATAGGTAACTTGATAAGTTTCTGCTAAGCTCTTTGTTACCTCTGTGTAAAAATTTTACTGCAACAGGTAAAGCTAGTTTCATAATAGATTTTTTACTGTGATTCTACAAAAAAAAAAAAAAAAAAAAAAAAAAAAAAAATCAATAGCACTAATTTTTTTCCAGTTTTTCAAAATTATGATTTTCACAATATGTTTACAAATATTCTTTTCAAACATACAGAGACTGTATGAACTGGACTAAATTAAAGCAACTCAAAAGTATATTTTTAATAAAATAAACATATTTATGGCAGGCAAATATTAATGCTAAATACTAATTCATAAATATTTTTCTATCAGGTAAACAGTGAAAAAAAATTCAAATAAACTTTTATTAATAAATCTTATTTGTAATTAAAAATTTTTTTGATGATATATTTTACTCTAATACTTTAATTATTGTTTGAGACAAATATATCCATAAAAAGATTCCTCACAAAAGAAATCAATAAAAATATTTATTACTTCTTACCAAAAATATACAACTAACAATATCTGATGCAATTTTTGCATGTGGAGGGTCTTCATCTTTTGGTAATGGGCGAAGGTCATGGTTAAGGCAAGATTCTAAAAGTGATACCATAGCTGGAGCATGTTGTTCTATGGTCCCTGTATCTCTATATAAGCATAATTGAATCAGTTTTAAGCCTTTCTAAAGTAAACTTTTTTTAATGCTATAATGCATGAAAATCTAAATACCTGATAGCAGATGTAACTCTAGTGATGCAGATTTCAACCACACTTTGATTATTATCATTTTGAGTAAAATCTGAGGCACTAGCTATTTCTTCAATTTTTGACAAAACTTCTGAAATATCAGTGACCAAATTTTTATCTTCAATAGAGAAAAGGTCACCAGCTCTTGACAAATCACGATTAGTGAGAACTTGTGCAAAAAGTTCATGCATATTGATTCAATCATTTAACGCAGAACCTAAAAGAAATTTATTTCTATAAAAATAAAGCTGATAAAATATTTGTTATTACAGGTTAAGAACTTATTCAGAAATTATAAAAATAATATTTGATAAATTGCTTCATTAGTACTATGCTATAATTTTTTAAAACACTTCATAACACAACATAGTACGTCAAGTAAAACATTTAACATGTAAAAGTCAAAAGGATTTTTCAAAAGCATTTCTATGTAAAAGAGCCCAGTGGCTGAGTGGTAGCGTTTCGTGTTTCCACACCACAGGTCCGGGGTTCAAATCCCGGGCCTGTCAACTTAGCCTTTCATTCCTTCAAGGGGTTGATAAATGAGTACCAAGCTTGCTTGGGAACTAAACACTGGGGGTTTCACGTCAGATTGATCACCTGACTGGGACATCTTCTCATGCACCTAAGCACCCAAGGTCAAATATACTGAGATGGGCACAGTAGGCCTTGGCCCTCATGGGCTGTTGTGCCTTTGAGTTTAGTTTTTTCTACGTAAAAGAATACTACAATATTAAAATAAATTTAATTTTTAAATCAGACATAATTTTGTAAAACGCAAATAACCGCATCCTTTTTCAGAATATTCTTCAAATAAAATTCTGATAGCTCAATATATATGTATATATATATTCATGCAGTTTTAGTAAGATTTTACTTCATTCTTCATACAAGATAGTACACAAGCTTTGGAAAATAATTTTAATATTGTAATATTAATCCAGAAGTGCACACACAGACCAATGAATCATTATATGTCTATAAAAGCAGATTGCCTAAAATGACAAATTGGTTTTGATTAATTAACTTTTGACATCTTGTGAGTGATCTTGAAATATATTTCTATTAACTTTTTATGATACTTTAGGGAGTAACAAGCTTTTTAAGAATCTATATTATGAAGGATCACTCAGTTTCCTAGAAATTCATTAATGTTGCAAAATGTCCAAGAGAACTCAGGCCTAATATTTTATCCGAAATGGTGACAATTTTTACTGTATAAACCAGAAATTATACTTTGATTCAAAAAATCATTATATTCACTATAGGAAATGTGACTCAATATACTAAAAAAATGTCTTTTAATTGTTTTGTAGATATAGATTATAAGACAATTGGTGAGGCGGATCCTACAGCAAATCTAAGAGTTTTACACTATATATTATTCTGATAACTTAATTCCTCAGGTAAAAATATGTTATTTTTACAGGGTACTTATGGAATAGGTATCAGAAATTTTTGAAATGAGATGCCATATTAGTTGCTATGAGGCAATTCTCTCTTTGATGACTTTAATGAAAAAATTGTAACAAGACTCAGATAGTTTTTTTAATGTTACAACCAATGAAAAGCTCAAAGGCTTTCTGCCAGCAATATCCAGTTTTACATTGATTTTATAATCCTACCAAATTCATTTTAAAAAATGCCATTAGATCATATTTGCTTTCTATGTGCTGTTCTTATATTATGAAAAACCCACTTTATAATTATTCTATGCTTTATGAAAATATTTTCTCATGGACGTTTAATAAGCATAACAGAACTGAGCATATTACAGCAGTTTTGTCTCAATAAGATTGAAGTTTTTGTATCTCATGTATTTTGTAAATATTTTTCAAGAGCATTTATATATTTTTCAAATGTATCCTTATTAATCCATTTCACCTTTTCATTATTTATGACTTTATTATTAATAAAGTCATGGAGTGTTATTTTGATGTCACTCGGAATTTTATTAGTATATTTAACAATATTAAGATCAACAAATTTCAACTAAAGATATCCACTAGTAGGAATAAGAATTACATGAAATAAGTTAGGAAACTAAATTTTTACAACATGACGGCTAATTGACAGTGAAAAAGTACAATTCAAATTCATACAGAGGAATATTTTTACCAAAGATCATGAGTATCATGCATGGAGTAAAATGGATATATAAACTCAATGCGTAGTAAGAATACTTTTTCAAAAGAATTAAGGACTAGAAATGACTTTAAAAGGACTAAGGACTTTTTAAAAGAATTAATATTATTTTTTGCTGAATTTAAAACATACATTTCTAGCAAAAAAATTAATCAGATTATTAAAATTCTTCACAATATTTTCCTCTAAAGTTACACACAAAACTAAGGCAAGTAACGAAAAAAATTATTGCTTCAGATATTTAATTTCTTAATAATTTATCACATAATAATCATCGATTTACTGAAAAAAGGAAAAGAAAAATACAATGTATCACAAGAATTTTATTCATGTAAGATACAATGTAATTAAAAAAATTGGCATACCTGTTATCACAGTACCATAACTCAGGTAGACAGCATTTTTTCTAAACATCATACTAATTTTAACTCTTTTGTAATTTTCTGAAAAATTTTAGAGATTTAAATCACAAAGAGAATATATTATATTCATAAAATGACGATTTAATTGTTACTCTAATAATAGTTAAAAAATTATGCAAGGTACAAAACAGGTGAAAAAATATTTTCCTCTAAAGTTAATTCTTTAAATAAGAGTAGATAAATTTCCTGAAACAATTATTTTTTAAAAAAGGTTAGGGTATTTATGTATTATTTTTATGCAAGTGATTTATCACCAAAGATTTTATGAGTTACAGTAAGCTAATTGATAACGACCTGTTGATAATTGTTAAAATTTAACGAAATTTGCCAAAGGCTGCCAATGGAATAGAACCAATACATATATGTACCAAACAGTGACATAACAGAGAATATTAGGGCCCTCTTGCAAAGTCAGGTTTTGGGCCCCAAGTCTAAATACGTACTTGGCATCAGTCAGGCTAATTTTTTTCTTCATACAACAAGTTTCATTTAGTAAATACATTACAATTTTTATGGCAGTAAACTTTTGTTCACTTTCACTAACACAAATAGAATAGATGCCTAGATACACCAAAATTTGTCAATTTTTAGCACCCAGAATCAACTAAACTATAATCATACATTTTCAAAAAAAAATCACAAGCACTCACAAGTACAAATCAATTAGCATAATACATGCATAAATAACAGCATTTACATTGCCAAATATTTGTCTTTTTTAACAGTATTTTTAACTATAAAGAAAAATATGATACAAATTTAAATTCCATAATTTTAAGGTTGTTGCAACATGCAACACAAAAAAGTGATAAAATTCTGAGGGCTGATAAGTAAGCACTATCATTTTCATAGATTTTCAAGAAATTTAATTTTTTAATTTATTAGTTGAAAAGACATTCTAGAATATAACTTGATAATAATATTGGTACAATTATCGGTCATTTAAAATTAAGTAAAGACAAAACAGAAAAATATAATAAAAAAAAGTTTTATTTAAAATTAAGAAATGAATGGAACTTAAGGATTTTTTCACCTCTTTTACTTATAAAATATTTTATTTTTATAATTAATGTTCATGTGAAGAAAGGGAATCAGTATTTGTAATAACCATCCATCTCCCATATATATAAAAAAAAAAAACTCTTATCTCAAACAGCGGACTTGAAATAAAGCCACTATCCTATCTATAATGCAAACTTCCAGAAATAGTTAGGTTTACCATATCTAGAGTATCAAAGTAGGGTTACCAAGATGGTGCAATATAAATAATTTAACCAAAATAATTCATCCCAAGGGTGTGAGCTCTGCTAGGATCCAACAGAAATCTGATTAGCAAGCTCAAAAGTACAAGTTTAATTTCAATCACTTATTTCATTTCTTTGAACTATTTCTCTAAGCACACTTTAGAATTACTATAAATTCATCATTTATAAATAAAATTTTACAGTAAAATTAATTTATGATTGTAAGTGTAATTCATATATGAAAATATAACTTTATCATTCATTAATAAAAACTGAACTGAGAAATAAAATGTGTGATAAAGATCTAACTTTAGGTTGAAATACACAAAATAAACACAGTAAACAATAGATTCAATAAATTAATGACATTCTTCACATCATATATATATATATATATTGCATAAAATTGAAATTCAATGTTATAAACTTTCAAAGACCTGAATTGTTTGACTATCAATGATCCTATAATCACAAAAAAATAATATTTTTAAAATCTCAGAGTGATGCTATTTTTATAAACATAAAATAACAAAGACCATGAATAAAGTCTAAAACATGCTTAGGGTCATGTAAAAGTAGCATATTTTTTTTTAGACTTTCTCCCCAATCAATAAGCACAAAAGCTAAAAATATTCAGCTATTTTGATATTTAATTGTTAATGAACAGAAACTCTCTCTAATTTTGTTGAATCATTTTTCTGAAGAAACTTTAATTCAAACCATCAGTAAAATGCTTTGTTTTTCAGGTGCTTTTTTTAAATCAGCTTAAAAATAATTTAAACTCAATGTGGTTAAAATTATTCTAGTATTCACAGCAACTATATTTTTTCAATATACTTTAAAACAATTCTAAATTTTCGTAATGAAAATGGAGACATTGCACTTTCCAATTTCTTGTGTACAAAAATTCCTTTCAATTTAAAAATTTCAATCTATTTTAATTTAGTACTATAAAGCTATTTTATATTCACATAAAATATTTCTTTAAGCAGATGTGTTATTATTTGGTTCTGTGCTAGGATTTAGAAAGTGTATATATGTATAATTTATTTCATTATATAAAAATTGTTTTTAAACATCTCACTGAAACTATCATATTACCAAAAAACAAACTGACCACTTTTTTTTGTTTCTCTAGAAAAATTAAATCCATGTATTTTACTCACAAAAAAAAAAAAATGTTCACAGCAAAATTTTAGATTCTACCCATATGGTATTTAATTTGTTACATTCACTCGCACACATACATATTTAGATTCTTCCATTATAGAGCAAATTATAGTCTTTTTAAAGTCATCATTAAGGTACCTAATCTTTGTTCTGGAGTTAGTTTGCAGTTTTACAAGACATAACGAAATTTATTGCCAATTGTTACTAAAAAAGTAGTATATCTCAGTGTTTAGTAAATAAATATGTAAACAACACTCCTGGAAAAAATAAAAAATTAGATTTCTTAGAGATCTTCAGTATTAATCTAGTGTGTTTTACTCCCAGAAATAGAAAATCAGATCAAGTTGCCCGAAAATTAACAGGTGCTTACCAAGTAATTTCCCCACTTTTGGGCATATGAAACGTTATGTTGCTTAATCATTTTTATTCCTATAAAGATGAACCAATTAAGTTGTGATGTAACCAAGGCTCTAGTTTCAAAACAAAAATGTAAGTAACCGGTTTCATTCTCAACAAGTTCAAAGCCCTTAAAAAAGAAGAAAAAATAAACAATATAACTATAAACGAATCAAAAGTTCAGTTCAGTTCAGTTCAATTCAGTGAAAACACTGAAAAAATGGAGACTGGATTGATTGATTGAAAGATCGAAGGGAATATAGAGCAACACAGGCTATGATCCCTCAAAAAAAAAAAAAAAAAAAGATAAGACAAGAGAAATCCTAATAGGTTAGTAGATATTGAAAAATTTCATTCCCTTTAAAAAAAACTCTGAAAGTTGATTTATTATTCATTGCCCTTTCCAAAACATCTCTAAATGTAATAGTGGAATGTGGATCAATACGAAGAATAGACCAGAGATTATTACGATGCCTAGTATATCTAATACAATTTAATATAATGTGGTCTAAATCATTTATACGTTTACATGTAATACACATTGCATTATCCTGTAAATTAAATCTATGTAGAAGGCCTGGAGTAATAATCATTTTACTGAAGATTCGAGTGCTTAAGATTTCTTCTCTTCGATTCTTTGTCCACTTTGAAATGATATCAATGGTTGGAATATTTCCCAATTTTTCAAAATATTTGCTTGAGTAAAATGTTTCATTGCTTTTTTGAATTCTTTTTCGATATATATTTTTATGAATGTCTTCTGAAGCAATCCAGTCAATGTAAATATTGGACTCCGTGACCGATCTTGCGAGATTATCCGCCTGCTCATTCCAAACAATTTTCGAGTGTCCCGGAGTCCAAAGCAGAATTAACTGATTAACGTAGTTAGATAGCATATAAATTTTGTTAGCAAGTCTATGAATTACCTTATTGGATTTGATCGAGAAATTTTGAAGTGCAGAAAGAACCGAAAGACTATCCGATAAAGCAAGTAAATTTACATTAGATTCCACCAGATCATCTAAAGCTTGACAAATGGCCAGTTTCTGCAGAAAAAATGGAGTTATAATGGTTGATCCTGTAAGCAAATGAAGATTTTTTTGATATACCTGCTATCGATGTAATTTGGTCATTTTTTGAAGCATCAGTAGCTATAATGAAAAACTTCTGAAATTCCCGTTCGACAGCTTCATCAAATAAAACACTTATTGCAGGAATCGGTAAATTTTTATCTTGAAATTTAAATCTATTGGTATAAATTTTACATGGAAGGTCTAAAAAGGTAATTAATCTGGGAATTGAAATAATTTGATCACCACCAATATTTAAATCTTGCAGCACACTAATGATATAATTTTTATCTTCTTCTAAAACATTAAGATTCATTGCCTCTGGGCTGTTGAAATAAAGAGGAGAGAAATCACTATTGGAAATTTGAGTAATAAAGAACTTGTTTGCCAATCTTCTAATTTTATCTGACAAAATCTCTTGACCAGCCAACTTTAGTAGCACAATATTTGGGGTCCATTGAGGGAGACCTAATGCTATTCGGAGGGCTTTTGTTTGGATAACATTAAAAGGTTTTAATTGATTTTCAGACCATTTATTTATTATGTGACAAATATAATAAAAAACACTGCATATGCTGTTATTGACTAAATTAATGAGATCTCTTGATCTCGGCCCATAGTGTTTATATGCCATACTTTTTAGTGCATTGATCCTTTTCAAGGCTTTACTGCTTAGTTGATTTTTAATATATAAATCTTGGCAACGTTTAGAAAAACTCCTAAATATTTAATAGAAGTTTGCCATTGTAGGGGAAATCCAGCCAACAAAATATTAGGAAGAGTATAATTTCTTTTATTTGATAATTCAGCTATCGTACATTTCTCTGGGCTTAAATTTAATTTCCAATATTTACACCACTGGAAAATTCTGTCCAGAGTATTTTGTATTTTTTTGCAAATAACATCAAGGGATTTATGAGAGCAAAATATAAAAATGTCGTCAGCATAAACCAGGCATTCAACTTCCGATTCTAAGGTTTCAAAAATATCATGCATGTAGATAGTATACAAAATAGGAGATAGGACACTGCCTTGGGCTAGGCCTTGCGGAACAAGCTTTTGGGAGAAAAATAACCTCCATTTTATTTGGAAGGATCGAGATGTGAGAAATTTATGAATCCTATTTGCTATATTTCCTGCTATACCAATTTGTAAACATTTATAAATAAGACCATCCACATAAACAGAGTCATATGCACTTTTAATGTCTAGACTTATTCCTACAAAAAAAAATTCTGTAATTTTGCATTCATTATTGCTTTATGTACCAGATAAGTAGCACTTCTGCTATCTTTGAAAGGAACGAAACCATAATGTTGGGGATGAAGTTTTCTTTCTTTAGTTAAATAGTAAGAAATCCTATTAGCCAAAATTCTCTCAAAAGTTTTTGAAAATACAGAAGTCAGAGCTATTGGTCTGTAGGAAGATATCTTAGTTTTATCTTTACACGGTTTCGGGTGAGTGAGTGTGGGGTTTAATGGCACAAGGGCCAATTTTCGCCAAGCTGCACCAAACACTTAAAATAAGTCGTATAATTTTAAAAATATATATGTTTAAAAGTATATGTATACACATATATGCATGCATGCATGCATACATATAATATAGTAAAAATCCAAAGAAATACACAAATCAAATCATATGTAAAAATCCAATAAAATTTGGTGGGGAATTCCCCACCAAGTCAGACCATATCTTAAGATAAAAGCATTGAAAAATACAAATGTTAGTTGAAAATAAGGTTAGACAAGACATGGTATAAAAATTATTCTCTATAGTTCCTGTATCGGGATGGAGTTAGTGCGCGTAAATATCCTTTAGGAAGAATGAAAGGATCTTCGTCAATGGTGAAATTATTCGGAGGATCTTGCTCAAGTTCCCCCTCCTCCACGTCGTAAGTTATCATATCCTCGTCATCAGTTGTTATTTCTGTAGGTGTTGCATTTCTAGATCTATGTGGAACCCTTTTTATTTCAATATCTGGTTTCTGTATTTTTGGGCGCTTTCTTCTATTTCTTGATTTTCGTTTTACAATTTGTTGGGCTTCAGCTGCAGTAGAATGTTCACTATTGGATTCATTAGGGACAGACTCGGGTAAGTTTTCAGTTGAAACCGAAGCAAGTTTAGCAGGAGTTGTACGAGAACGGGTTTTAGGTTCTAAAGGGGAAACTAAAGTATTCAGGTTATTGCCAGGGGAAGTAGATGTAGTAGTAGTAGTAGTAGTAGGGATGGGTATTTGTAATAAAGACTCACTTTGTATTGTTGGTAGTATACCAGATGGGGAAGGAAGTAGATTGTTTTGAGTAGATGAAGATGACGTGGAGAAGGTAGAAACTGAAGACGAAGTACCAGGCAATGGATTTTTAGAAGATATGGGTGTTAGGCATTGTAAAGGTGGACAGATTATGTTTGATAGATTTGGATCTGTTTGGGTAGCTGTGGATATAGTTGAAGGTCTAGCAGCCTGAGCATACGTTTGGGTTAACTGAGGAACTATTAATCTGCGTGCTTCAAAATAAGATATGTTTTTATTGATTTTAATTTCTTGGATCTGCTTTTCTAATTTCCATTTTTGGCATAATTTTGAATCTGAAGGATGAGACTGCGTACAATTAACACATTTTGGCTCTAGAGTACAATCCGTGGAAGAATGCCCAACGGAAGCACATCTAGAGCATGTTAATTGGCCGCGGCAGGAAGTTTGGGAGTGACCGAACCTCTGGCATTTGAAACAGCGCAGAGGGTTCGGTATATAAGGACGGATTTTACAATTCAGATATCCAGCTTTGACAGTGGTAGGTAGTTTCGGTTTATTGAAAGTAAGAATTATATGTTTTGTTCGAATAATATTCGAATCTTTTTATTGTTATTCGCCTGACCTGAATGACACCCTGATCAGAAAAACCTTCAAGTATTTCCGCATCAGGAGTGCTCAACAAGTCAGGTTCAGAAATGACACCTCTGCATGAGTTTAGGGTTTTATGAGGACTTACAGTTACTGGTGAATCGAAAAAGGTTTTGGCGAGAAGAAACTACTTCGTTTGTAAATCAGACATGGTTTCAATAAGTAGATCCCCGGAACGCAGTCGTTTTACGGATTTCGGTTCTCCACCTATTCCGATGAGCGTTTTATGAATAGCGAAAGGCGATATTTTTGACATGGTATTGTTCGGAAGTGAAATTAATAAAAATCGAGTATGTGTAGAAAGAGTATCAATGTTGCGAGTGGGTAATACATGCGCATCATGTGTTGGGAAGGGTGGGATGGGGGTTTTAAAAGATGCGTTTTGAACTTTTCCTTAATTTGACTAATGTTGAATTTTTTTTAGAAAGGAGAATTCCTTTTGATTATCAGAAGACCAGTTTGGCAGGGCTTACCCTAGATTCAGCAACCAGTAGTGGCCTCGGGAGAGTCCCCCGCTCTGCAATGCAGGACCCCATCCAGGCACCACCTGGAACTACAAGACAGGCGGGATTATACACCAGCTGATAGAGCAGCCAGGACATGCTGGTTAGGCTGTCCCGGGCTCCTGTACTATCTGGCGGCCTGAGACTCAAAACTCAGCTTGTCTTCTGCACCCTCTACATGGCCGCTTCCTCCAAGACTCCACCTCACTAGTCCAAAGGTCCTCAAAAGTTCAAAACCCCGCTCCAAGTGCCAGTTTTCCCAGGGAGCAGTCCGTTGTCATCATACCAATAGTGAAAACCCATCAGACACAACTTCATTCCACTCAGTCTTGGTCTGCCACAGGACTTCGTGGCAGAAAAATAAAGATAATAAGTTGAACACAAAAGAAGCAAGAATCGAACATAAAAGAAGCAACAAAATCAAAATATTGAAAGAAATTTTTAAAAAAATCTAATTAAAAGAACATAATATAAAATGCAAACCATAATACGGCAGTAAAAAAATATCAATTTTTTTACTAGAAAAAATTAAGTTGGGACAACGTTCATTGTCTAATGTAGGTCTGTGGTCTGGACGTGAAAAGAAAAGGGAAATTTGAATGGCAAGAAAGAGGGTTGAAAATAGAGAAGGATCACTAGGGTTCCCCAGGTTCGTGAAGCCCGTGTTTACCAAAGACAGTAAACCCCTAGGGAGAAGGAAAAGATCACTAGCGCACCTCGGGAGCGTGTGAAACCCGTACTCACCTAAAGAAGGTGAGCCCCCTGAGGGTTACATGGTTTCGGAATCGGGAGAATGATTGCATGCTTCCAAGAATCTGGAACGATTGCATCATCAAATAATTTTTGGAAATATCTTAAAATTACATCCCGTTGACCCTGATCAAGATTTTTAAAGAAAATTGCTGTAACATGATCCGCCCCAGGAGTTGTATTTTTTAAATTTTTTATTGCACTATGCAATTCAAGAATATGGAATGGTTTATTAAGAAGGTTATTTTTGTCGTAGAGAAAATCCAAAGGAAGCGGTTCATGATAGGCATTTTTAGATGCAAAATAATCAGCAAACATCTCTGCTTGCAATTGAGGATGATTGATAAACCTATTATTAAGCTGAAGAATGTTAAGTTTTTGATCCGTGTCAGTAACTGTGGAAAAATTTTTCAGAATATTAAAAAACATCTTGGGATTAGAAATATTATTTTTTGCATATATCTTGTCCCAGTACATTCTTTTGGCATTTTTAATGTAGAATCTAAGTTTGCTCGCATATTGTTTATATCTGATCCATAATTCAGATGAAATTTCTTTAATAGCTTTTTTTCCTAAATATTTTTTTAAGCTTATAGAATTTATAACACGTACTATTCCACCATGGTGGGAAGGATCTATTCGAGACTTTAATTTCCCTAATATTATTAGTAATGACTTGCGATATCTTATCAGAAAGATTCTCAGAATTAACTTCTGGATTATTTAAAATAAAATGCGTTTGGTTCATAACTGCTTGCCAGTTTACTTTTTTAAAAATTCGTTTATTTGAACTGAGGAGAGAAAGCTCTGTAATAATTGGACTATGATCACTTTCAAAGGAACAATCTAAAACATAACTATTGCAGTATCCAGACATGCTTGAAGAACAAAACGTGAGATCTATCAATGATGCTGCACCTGCTGAACTTCTATAGGTGGGAACAATCGTGTTAAGAAGAACCAAATTAGAATCAGTAATCCATTCAACAAATTCATTACTATACCTTGAAATGTGATCCGATCCCCACATCGGGTGATGAAGGTTAAAATCACCAAAAATAATCATTGGAGCCATCAGGGATTCGAGAAAAGATTGGATTATTATAATATTAAATCCCCGTGGAGCGTAAATATTTACAATATAAAATGAAATATTTCGAACATGTAAGTAGATATAAAATGCCGGTTCTGGGACAAGTGGAGCGTGGAGCCTCCATAGACTTAACATGGGGCCGGTTCTGGGACAAGTGGAGCGTGGAGCGCGGCTGACGCCTGGGGGCAGAAGAGATAAGGAAAGGGTGACAATGGGGGGCCTCCTTACCTGAAAAACATTCTACGCATGCGTTATGAAAATTTGAAATGCTGGGAATTCATTGAATAGACTGTTTATTTTTCAATTAATAATTTTTAAAATAAGATTTCAATAATATTTTCTATTTTACTTTAGTGCAAACAATAATGACAAAAAATAAACATTTTTTTATGAGAAGATGAATCATTCCATGCGAAATTATGATGGACACTTTTTAATTCAAGGAATAGGTAAATTTAAAGAAAAGAGAATTCAATGCATTCCCGAAAATAGTGAAAAGTTTATTTCTTTTACTCTGAGCTCATTACGTTTTATTGACTCTTTTCAATTTTTAAACACTTCTCTAGAGAAACTTGCTCAAAACTTAAAACCTTGCCAATTTCATCTTTGCAATAAATATTTCGCAAGTAATGCACAATTTATTACTAGAAAAGGTTGCTATCCATATGAATATTTTGATTCCTTTTCTAAATTTTGAGACGCAGCTCCCTCCTCAATCAGCTTTTTTCAACAGTGTAACAAATGAAAATGTATCCAGAGAAGACTACGAATATGCTCACCATATATGGAATATATTTCAAATGCATACATTAGGAGATTATCATGATTTGTATGTAACCGTAGACGTATTACTACTTTCAGACATATTTGAAAACTTTAGAACTCTATGCCAGAATTACTACAAAATTGATCCATGTCATACATATACGGCTCCTGGTTTGGCATGGCAAGCATGTCTCAAAATGATAAAAGTACGATTGGAGCTTTTAACTGATATAGACATGCACTTATTCATCGAAAAAGGAATTCGCGGAGGTGTTGCGATGATTAGTCATCGCTACGCTAAGGCTAACAATGCGTATTTATCAAACTATGATTCAAGCTTACCTAGTAGTTACATTATATATTTAGACGCAAACAATCTATATGGTTGGGCAATGTTGCAACATTTACCTACACACGACTTCTCCTGGACTGATGATGTTAATTTTATGAATGTACCAGACGATTCGGAAATAGGTTATATATTTGAAGTTGACTTAGAATATCCAGATGAATTGCATGACTTGCATAACTGCTATCCATTAGCTCCAGAAAAAATTGAAGTAAGTGTTTCTGAATGTTCCCCCTATACTAAAAATATTGCTAAAGAATTCATTATTTTAAAATCGAAATCTGTAGAAAAATTGGTTCCTAACTTAAAAAAAAAACTAAATATGTTCTTCATTATAGAAATTTGAAGTTATATGTACAATTAGGTTTAAAGGTTAAAAATATACATAAAATTCTAAAATTCAAACAAAGTCCTTGGTTAAAAAATTATATTGATTTTAATGCTGAACATCGAAAACGAGCAAATAACAATTTTGAAAAAGATCTCTTTAAACTTTTAAACAATGCCGTGTTTGGAAAAACAATGGAAAATTTACGCAATAGAGTTAAGATTGATTTAGTGAATAGTGAGAAAAGAGCTAAGAAATTAATAGCATCTCCAGCATTTTATGCTTATAAAATAATTAATAACGACCTTGTATCTATTCAAAGAAAACTTACTTCTCTTTTATTGAACAGACCCATATATGTTGGTTTTTCAATTTTTAGATATTTCTAAAATTTTAATGTACAATTTTCATTATAATTATGTCAAAAAAATGTATGAAAATCGTGCCAAATTATTATTTACAGATACAGATTCTCTGTGTTATATTATTTCAACTTCAGATATATATAAAGATATGTTTCATAATTCCATTGAATTTGATACAGCTAACTATCCTCCAAATCATTTTCTTTATAATCCCTTAAATAATAAAGTTCTCGGAAAAATGAAAGATGAGTTAAATGGGATGGTAGCAACTGAATTCGTAGGTCTCAAAGCAAAAATGTACAGCATAAAAACATTAACTTTAGAAAAAAATACAGCAAAGGGGTACATAGATCTATTTTAAAAAGTAAAATTTCTCATGAAGACTATAAAAATTGCCTCATAAATAAGTATAGAAGTCGTGAAGAGTTTAAATCCATTAACAGTTCTATACATCAAATACATTCTGTAAAAAGTAAAAAAATTTCACTTTGCCCCTTCGATGATAAAAGATATATTCTTGAAGATGGTATTACAACTTTGGCTTTCGGTAACTGTCATATAAATGAAAGCTAATATTTTACATAAATGATAATTTAATTATATAGTTTCGCGTATATATATATATATATATATTGATTTTTTCTGTATATATCTTATTCTTTCATGTTTGTGAACGTATTTTTTTTTTCATTTTATACATTGTCGACCGTATTTATTATTTATATTGAATGATGTTGTTTATTTCAATGCTTCTCATGTAATGCATTTTGAAAAATGTAAGATTAAATTGAATTTTCTGTTAGAACATTGTATTTTTGCTTATTTCAATATTCTTGTATAATGCTTTTTTTTTTTTAAATTTTAAATATAAGATTAAATTAAGTTTTCCGTTACCATATTGTTCTATGAAAAGAAAGTTACATTATTTATTTGTATGTTAGAAATTAAGAGAAAGACATTCCATTATATATATATATATATATATATATATATATATATATATATATATATATATATATATATATATTTGGTAGTTAAAATTTATTGAGATAAGTTTAAAAACTATAAATTAATGTTTGTTACTTGAGTATTCTCATTTACAATGGAGTTTCCAAACCTTAAACATCCATTTTCTATGATGATCTGCGGACCTTCTAATTCTGGTAAAACTTTCTTTGTTAGACGAATATTAGAAACAAAATTAATCAAACCTTTTCCTCCCAAAATTATTTGGTGTTATGGAATTTATCAAAAACTGTTTGAGAAGATGTCTGACATAGAATTTCATGAAGGCATACCTTCTGGTGTAGAAAACATTACTAATGCTCTCATAATAATAGACGATTTAATGAATGAAGTAGGAGATGACAAAAAACTTTCAAACTTGTTTACGAAAGGAAGCCACCATAGAGATATTTCCGTAATATTTATTCTACAAAATATTTTTGCAAGGGAAAACAAATTAGGAATATTTCTTTAAATACTTCTTACCTATGTTGTTTTTAAAAATGTTAGAGACAAGCAACAGATCTCTTGTCTAGCAAGACAAATGTATCCATCTCAGTCGAAATTTCTTTTAGAAAGTTATGACGATGCTACAAAAGTGCCATATGGTTATTTATTTATTGACCTGAAGCCTGAAACGAATGAGAGACTGCGCATACGTACGAGTATATTTCAGGGGATAAAAACATAGTATATGTTCCTCGGTAATAATTGTTTTTAAAATACAAACGAAAAATTAATTTATACTTTTTACTCATATGGAATTTTATTTTACTATCGAATATAGTATTTAAAGTTTGAAATAGTGTAACATAAAACATTTGCATTAAATATGTCGGTAAAACAACACGTAGCGTATTTAAAGCTCTTGGCAAAAAGCAAAAACAAGAGAAAACTATTACAAAAATGTCCTAATTCTCTAATAAAGGCAGTATGCGAATGTGCGTTAAATACTTTAAAAGGGAATGTTCCATTAACAAAGCATCATAAAAGAAGGTTAGCTCCTTTTAAGCAGGTTATACGTAAGTTGGGAGATAAATCTGTCCCTTTGTATAAAAGAGGAAAGTTCTAATACAAAAGGGAGAAGGATTTTTTAAGTTTTCTGATTCCTGCTGCTGTTTCAGTTATATCATCCCTCATTCATGGAACACAGTAAGAAATTCGTTTTACTGCCAGAAGAAAGACTTCAAAATTTCGTTTCAGAACAACTATCAGAATTAGATGAGAAAATGCAATCTATTCTTCGAAACAAAAACATGAATGATTCTGAAAAGGTTAGTTTTTATACTTACAAATTCTTCGAAAATATGTAAACTTTCCTTTCCCAAAGAAATCAATGAAACATGCAAGAACCACAGATGGAATTTAAAAATTCTAATGCAGAAGATCTGAAAAGTGTTATTCTAAATGAAGATTCTAAGGAGGCCCTCGGATTTATAAAGCAAGAAACCAGCGCAGAGAATATTGAACAAGAAATAGAAAAATCAGCACCAAAGAAATATAAAGCTATTATTAAGAAAATCATTCATGTTTTTGTTTCGAAGAATAGATTGCATTTTCTCATCTAATTCTGATAGTTGTTCTGAAACGAAATTTTGAAGTCTTTCTTCTGGCAGTAAAACGAATTTCTTACTCTGTTCCATGAATGAGGGATGATATAACTGAAACAGCAGCAGGAATCAGAAAACTTAAAAATCCTTCTCCTTTTTGTATTAGAACTTTCCTCTTTTTATACAAAGGGACAGATTTATCTCCTAACTTACGTATAACCTGCTTAAAAGGAGCTAACCTTCTTTTATGATGCTTTGTTAATGGAACATTCCCTTTTAAAGTATTTAACGCACATTCGCATACTGCCTTTATTAGAGAATTAGGACATTTTTTGTAATAGTTTTCTCTTGTTTTTGCTTTTGCCAAGAGCTTTAAATACGCTACGTGTTGTTTTACCGACATATTTAATGCAAATGTTTTATGTTACACTATTTCAAACTTTAAATACTATATTCGATAGTAAAATAAAATTCCATATGAGTAAAAGTATAAATTAATTTTTCGTTTGTATTTTAAAAACAATTATTACCGAGGAACATATACTATGTTTTTATCCCCTGAAATATACTCGTACGTATGCGCAGTCTCTCATTCGTTTCAGGCTTCAGGTCAATAAATAAATAACCATATGGCACTTTTTGTAGCATCGTCATAACTTTCTAAAAGAAATTTCGACTGAGATGGATACATTTGTCTTGCTAGACAAGAGATCTGTTGCTTGTCTCTAACATTTTTAAAACAACATAGGTAAGAAGTATTTAAAGAAATATTCCTAATTTGTTTTCCCTTGCAAAAAAATATTTTGTAGAATAAATATTACGGAAATATCTCTATGGTGGCTTCCTTTCGTGAACAAGTTTGAAAGTTTTTTGTCATCTCCTACTTCATTCATTAAATCGTCTATTATTATGAGAGCATTAGTAATGTTTTCTACACCAGAAGGTATGCCTTCATGAAATTCTATGTCAGACATCTTCTCAAACAGTTTTTGATAAATTCCATAACACCAAATAATTTTGGGAGGAAAAGGTTTGATTAATTTTGTTTCTAATATTCGTCTAACAAAGAAAGTTTTACCAGAATTAGAAGGTCCGCAGATCATCATAGAAAATGGATGTTTAAGGTTTGGAAACTCCATTGTAAATGAGAATACTCAAGTAACAAACATTAATTTATAGTTTTTAAACTTATCTCAATAAATTTTAACTACCAAATATATATATATATATATATATATATATATATATATATATATATATATATATAATGGAATGTCTTTCTCTTAATTTCTAACATACAAATAAATAATGTAATATTTCTTTTTCATAGAACAATATGGTAACGGAAAACTTAATTTAATCTTATATTTAAAATTTTAAAAAAAAAAAAGCATTATACAAGAATTATTGAATATAAAAAAAATATTCAATTAAATATTTTTCAAAATACATTATACAAGAATCACTGAAATGTTCTAACAGAAAATTCAATTTAATCTTACATTTTTCAAAATGCATTACATGAGAAGCATTAAATGTACCAAGAGGAAAAAAAAAAAAAAGATTATATATGTAGAATTTAAATATTCAAAAGCATTAAACTAAATAACATAGGAACATCATAATTTACCACATGAAAAACGATGATATATACAGAGTGCAGTAACATGTTCCCGCCAAATATAATGAGAGCAGAACCGCATAAAATTAATTGCGATACGATATAAGAAACAATTAATTGCGATACGATTTCGATAAGATATATATAATGATATATTTACTTTTAAAAATCATAATGTATTAATCATATAAAATTAGCGTAAAAATATAAAAGAAATCTCATCTATATATATATTAATATATTTTTATAATTCATGTGAGCCATTTTATTTTAATGGTAGAATAAATTATATATTGTCATAAATTTAAAAAAAAAAAAAAATTAAATAAAACATAATAACAGTAAATAATTACAGTAATTACAAATTGTATCATAAAAACCATTATAAATATAATTATCAAGAAATTTAGCAGGGTATCCATATTCAATACAGTGATTAATTGAAAAATTTAAAAATATTAGCTGTATCGCTATCTAATACATTATATTGCGATAAATATATAGTTATAACAAATAATATTTGCTATATAGATAAAATGATACATTCACGAAATTTATATGCATGTATAGATATTGATAAATCCGAATCCATTAAATAAGGCATTTTATGATATTAAAATTAAAGGGCATCAGTAAGTAACAATCATAAATATTACTATGTAGCTTCAAATCCTTAATATACAGTGATACATTTATAGGTAATTTATTATATATATATATATATATATATATATATATATATATATATATATATATATAATGCAGAATGTCTTTCTCTTAATTTCTAACATACAAATAAATAATGCAACATTCTTTTCATAGAACAATATGGTGACGGAAAACTTAATTTAATCTTATATTTAAAATTTAAAAAAAGTCGCGCAGTATATACAAGCAATATTGAAATATGGCAAAAAATACAATGTTCTAACAGAAAACTCAAAATAATCTTACATTTTCAAAATGCATTATACAAATAAATAAGAATCATTGAAAATGAAAATCATATACAAGAATATTGAAATAATACAATGTTCTAACAGAAAATTCAATTTAATCTTACATTTTTCAAAAATGCATTATATGAGAAGCATTGAAATAAACAACATCATTCAATGTAAATAATAAATGCCGGATCGACCGCTGTATGAAAAAAAAAAAATTTACGTTCACAAACATGAAAGAATAAGATATATACAGAAAAATCAATATCTATACGAAACTATATAATTAAATTCTCATTTATGTAAAATATTAGCTTTCATTTATATGACAGTTACCGAAAAGCCAAAAAGTTGTAATACCATCTTCAAGAATATATCTTTATTATCGAAGGGGCAAAAGTGAAATTTTTTTACTTTTTACAGAATGTATTTGATGTATAGAACTGTTAATGGATTTAAACTCTTCACGACTTCTATACTTATTTATGAGGCAATTTTATAGTCTTCATGAGAAATTTTACTTTTAAAATAGATCTATGTACCCCTTTTGCTGTATTTTTTCTAAAGTTAATGTTTTTATGCTGTACATTTTTGCTTTGAGACCTACGAATTCAGTTGCTACCATCCCATTTAACTCATCTTTCATTTTTCCGAGAACTTTATTATTTAAGGGATTATAAAGAAAATGATTTGGAGGATAGTTAGCTGTATCAAATTCAATGGAATTATGAAACATATCTTTATATATATCTGAAGTTGAAATAATATAACACAGAGAATCTGTATCTGTAAATAATAATTTGGCACGATTTTCATACATTTTTTGATATAATTATAATGAAAATTGTACATTAAAATTTTAGAAATATCTAAAATTGAAAACCAACATATATGGGTCTGTTCAATAAAAGAGAAGTAAGTTTTCTTTGAATAGATACAAGGTCGTTATTAATTATTTTATAAGCATAAAATGCTGGAGATGCTATTAATTTCTTAGCTCTTTTCTCACTATTCACTAAATCAATCTTAACTCTATTGCGTAAATTTTCCATTGTTTTTCCAAACACGGCATTGTTTAAAAGTTTAAAGAGATCTTTTCAAAATTGTTATTTGCTCGTTTTCGATGTTCAGTATTAAAATCAATATAATTTTTAACCAAGGACTTTGTTTGAATTTTAGAATTTTATGTATATTTTTAACCTTTAAACCTAATTGTACATATAACTTCAAATTTCTATAATGAAGAACATATTTAGTTTTATTTTTAAGTTAGGAACCAATTTTTCTACAGATTTCGATTTTAAAATACTGAATTCTTTAGCAATATTTTTAGTATAGGGGAACATTCAGAAACACTTACTTCAATTTTTCTGGAGCTAATGGATAGCAGTTATGCAAGTCATGCAATTCATCTGGGTATTCTAAGTCAACTTCAAATATATAACCTATTTCCGAATCGTCTGGTACATTCATAAAATTAACATCTTCATCAGTCCAGGAGAAGTCGTGTGTAGGTAAATGTTGCGACATTGCCCAACCATATAGATTGTTTGCGTCTAAATATATAATATAACTACTAGGTAAGCTTGAATCATAGTTTGATAAATACGCATTGTTAGCCTTAGCGTAGCGATGACTAATCATCGCAACACCTCCGCGAATTCCTTTTTCGATGAATAAGTGCATGTCTATATCAGTTAAAAGCTCCAATCGTACTTTTGTCATTTTGAGACATGCTTGCCATGCCAAACCAGGAGCCGTATATATATGACATGGATCAATTTTGTAGTAATTCTGGCATAGAGTTCTAAAGTTTTCAAATATGTCTGAAAGTAGTAATACGTCTACGGTTACATACAAATCATGATAATCACCTAATGTATGCATTTGAAATATATTCCATATATCGTGAGCATATTCGTAGTCTTCTCTGGATACATTTTCATTTGTTAAACTGTTGAAAAAAGCTGATTGAGGAGGGAGCTGCGTCTCATAAAATTTAGAAAAGGAATCAAAATATTCATATGGATAGCAACCTTTTCTAGTAATAAATTGTGCATTACTTGCGAAATATTTATTGCAAAGATGAAATTGACAAGGTTTTAAGTTTTGAGCAAGTTTCTCTAGAGAAGTGTTTAAAAATTGAAAAGAGTCAATAAAACGTAATGAGCTCAGAGTAAAAGAAATAAACTTTTCACTATTTTCGGGGAATGCATTGAATTCTCTTTTTCTTTAAATTTACCTATTCCTTGAATTAAAAAGTGTCCATCATAATTTCAAATTGTGAATTACGACAGGAATGTAAGTTGCTAATTTAAAATTCAAATTGCACCTATTGTGTGCTGCTCCTCTGTAAGCTCCAGTTAGATGATCGTGGTCCCTTACAGCATCTCCATTGAGAGGATTTCCACAGATGCTGCATAGTGTAGAAGATTTAAAATTTTCTTCATCCGTCATAGAAAAGACCATAGGCTTGACAAAACGCAAGATATCAAGAATTGATTTTTCTTCATCTAAGAGTTTTGTAAGAAATTGATCTATGGCATTTTTTTCCTCTAAAAACTGTAGGAGGTTTGACCATCGTTCCATCTGGTCCTACAATAACATATGCAAAACCACATGGAACATGCTTCGCTATGGATTCAGTTGAGGAAATTTTAGGGTCTTGTTCACAAGAATTGATCTTTTCTAGGATACATTCCAGGTCGGCGTATATCACATATGGCACGGGTAGTTTGAATTTATGATTGCTAAATTCCAGCCATTTTTCCTCTTGTGTCGGCATTTTTTATTTTTTGTACATTATGATTTCGACAGTCTTCTTGATGTTGATTCAATAATTCTTCATTGTTAAATCGAAGAAGGCAATAATCGCAAAAAAAAAAAAAAACACTTTATGTTCATGACTTGTTAAATGATTTAGTAAGCTGCTCATATTAGTTATTAAAGTATAATGTTTCTTGATTCCTTGAGATATTAGTAATAAGTTTATATGTTTGTTTTTCTTCTTGTTGACGTAGTAATTCTTAGAGGAAATATTTCTCTTTCAAAGCCAAAAACATTTATTGATATGTTATTATTTCGTTCAAATTTATCTATTTGAGATATGGGTGTAGGAAAATCAATACCCTTACAATTAATTTCTTTTTCGAAAGAAAGGTAATTACTAATTCGTTCGGCATGAATGTTCACTGGATGAAGAGCAGCTAAAACGCACCATAAAAAACATTTTTCATCGCTGTTTTTTATATTTATCACAGCTTTTTTTTTTTTTTCTTCGTTATCGTTTTTGGTAAGGGTATGTATGAAGAGGGTGCTAATGGTTGATAGGCACACGTTTTTACTTCCAAATGTAGAATTTCATCTAAAATCCATCCACTTCCTCTTCCCTCGAATTCTTCACATGATGATAATATTTTTAAAAAAGCTTCTGTTACTTTTTTTCAGGTGATTCATTTAGGAGACTTATTTCACAAATTGATCGAAAATGCGATTCACATTTTTCTTCTTCGGTTTCTGCTGTTTTTCTAACAAAACGAACCTTGGCGCAAACGTACCACTTGATACCTTTCTTTTCCTTGGATTTATTTTCAACTATTCTTACAACTTCTTCTTTAGAATTCTGGAGGAAGCCATTTAAATTCTTTATAAAGTTCAAATCGGTTGAAATTGTATATATTTCAAACGTATTCAAGCAAGTACGACTTTTGGTGTTATCTCCTGTCTTTAGCAGCAGGAACTTGATATCCCGATGGTCCATTTTGAGGAGAAGAATTAAGTCTTTTTCGTTTGTTTTCTAAGATCTTCGCTCTAGATACTTCATGCAACTTTAGATGACGTTTAAGGCTATAGGATCTGGCAAAGTTTTTATTGCAATGGTTGCATCTGTTTTCATCAGTTCCATGCACATTCTTTTTATGTCTTTTAAAGTTCTTATGTTTAAAAAAAATTATTACAATCAGAACAAGAAAATATTTTATCTTCAGCGACATCATCTTCGAACGGAGAATCTAATTGAGATGATGTTAAATCTCCAAAGTCACTTGTTGCAAAAATTTGGGTATTAAGAGGAAAATCAGAATTTTCGAAAAATTCTTCAACAGACTGCATTTTAAGGCATCAGCTAGTAAAGTAACGAGAAATGGAAAAATCTATAATATATAGCACAAAGCAATAAATGTGGACCAATAGAAAATCGACGCTTATCTTATAACTAGGTATGCATGTGGGGGAAGTAGATTTCATATACTAATAAGATTCCAAGAAGAATGTTGTTTGGGACTTTCTGTCTCCGAGAAGGAATGATAACAAACAAGAAAGTATAACACGCTGTGACGTCTTCCATTCACACTAAGTTTTATGGTTTCAACCAGATGTTAAGTGAGAAGTGCATGGGGTCATTGTTTATTGTTTAACCTCGGGCAAGCGTCGCCATCCAGACTGCCCGTTAGGGTGAAAAAGAGAACCTGCATCCATTGTCAATAGGAAGAACACGGTCGCCATGACCATGTTATCGATATCCGTGCACAAAAAGTTGTTTACACATTCCTTTCCCTCTAAGATAAGATAGATTACCACTTCTGGATAATTCTATCATGACCTTGGCAAGTAAAAACATGTATTTTATATATATCCTCGAAATTATTACATAACGTATAAAATGAAGAAATTCATAGCTTTAAATAGTTTAGAAGGATATTAAATTTTTAGCCATAGGAATCTTACAATTCAACTTTATTCTAAGTATTTTCGCTTAAAGTTTGATAATATGTGAGTAAACTAAATGTATGGTAACAGGTTTGCGTAGGTGAGTTGTTAGGATCGTACCTTCTAACATTCATCAACGAAGACTTTTGGGGTTCGAAACTCAACTTAAAAATAAGTGTAATTTTACACATAGAAATTAAAATCAATCATAGATGGCTCCACTCATAAATGTACTTTTCTAAAAAAAAAAAATTAGTTTTGAAGTAACGAAAAACATTTATTGAAACGAAAATAGCTCTGACTGACATTGAGTTTTATTTTTCAAAACAAGTTTTGTCTCCCTTCATCAAGACTAAAATTTGCATCGAATCCTACGATCAAGTTGAACAGTATATTCATTTTAACTAATTAATTCATTTCATTAAGTAAAAATACGAATCGCCTATCATTAAAAACATATTCGTGTTCTCAAACCAATCATACTGATAGAGAAGACCCCTTACTAATACGAGAAAGGATTGGAATGATTCATCTTCTCATAAAAAAAATGTTTATTTTTTGTCATTATTGTTTGCACTAAAGTAAAATAGAAAATATTATTGAAATCTTATTTTAAAAATTATTAATTGAAAAATAAACAGTCTATTCAATGAATTCCCAACATTTCAAATTTTCATAACGCATGCGCAGAATGTTTTTCAGGTAAGGAGACCCCCCATTGTCACCCTTTCCTTATCTCTTCTGCCCCCAGGCGTCAGCCGCGCTCCACGCTCCACTTGTCCCAGAACCGGCCCCATGTTAAGTCTATGGAGGCTCCACGCTCCACTTGTCCCAGAACCGGCATTTTATATCTACTCATGTATTTTAATTGCGAGGATTTCTAATTCTCTGGTTTGTTGAATCTGTATAGGAATCTGTTGTGCACACAGAAATATTGGAAGGAACAGCAATTAATAAACCACCACCTGATCTGTCTTCTCTATCTTTTCTAAAAATGATTTTATTTGGAAGATTTATATTATCGTGAATTGATAAAAAAGTTTCTTGAAAAATCCAGATATCTGCTTCAGAAAAGTGAGGGATACTTAACCATATGAATTTATTTTTGAGGCCTCTACAATTCCATTGAATTATATTCATAAATACTTAAGAAAAAAAATTAACTAGAACAAACTATCCTCCCTTTGAGGATAGAAAACCAAACTAATGAAGACAATAATTAGCCCCCCAAAACAAAAACTTAAATAAAAGAAACATTTACAAAAACCCATTTTACCTCCGCAATTATCCCCTGTCTGTTATTGGATGCGTCGCTTTCAATAGAAGCGCGTGTTTTAAGGATTGAGGATTTATTACCAACAGCTTTTTTTTCCGCAATGGGGAGTGACTCGATTTCCCCATTTCAAGTGAGTGAGTGAAGATTAACGTCGCACTGTTCAGCTACACGAGGGCTTTTGGCGACGGACCACGTAATTTTGAACCATGGTCAAGTAACGTGGACGACACCTGAGCTGGCACCCCCTCTCCTAACTACCACACCACACCAACGGGAGGACGTTTCAGCTCTCGACAGATTTAGCATGCATCGCTACCCTACACGGCGGGTCTTTAGTGGTACTGGGCTCGAACTCGTGACAAAGCCAGCCACGATCCGATGCCTATACCACTCGGCTACCGCGGCCACTTCCCCATTTCAAAAAATCTTGCTAAGGTGAGAAAGTACAGATTCCATTGTTTTTTGAAAAGCTTCCATAATTAAAATGGTTTGCTTTTCTAATATTGCTTGAAAAGATGTCAGCATGTTTTCAAGTTTTTTTTCTAGATAGTCTTGCATATCTAGATTAACTGTATTAGTCTGGATTACTGCAGAATAAGATGTCCTTTTATTGTCCCGGAACCTTCTTCGCGCTTCTCCCAATGTAAGATGTTGCTCACATTTCAATTCTAATATCTTTTTTTCTTTTATATATTTGGGGCAATTTAATGAGTTAGCTGGGTGATCACCTTTGCAATTTATACATCTTGAGTTATTAGAGCATTGTCCAGAATGTGAAACACCACAGTTGATACATATTGCAGTTTTTTGGCAAAATCTAGTAGAATGAAGAAAACTAAAACATGTTGTACATTGTCTGGGTTTATCGATAAACTTTTGAATTCGATGATTGATGAACCACAGTTTCACAGTTTCTGGTAGAGTTGTCCCGAGTATTGTAATTATATATAATACTGGTGAGAATTGTTGCTGTGAACCAGTTTTAATAAATCTTCTCATCTCTATTATTTCAAAATTATTAGTTTCTTGTAGCTCTTTTGCTATCTCATTCAGAGATATATCAAGTGGTATTTCTTAAATAATCTTGACTGATTCCCTCCCAAAGAATATTCGTTTTAACTGACACATTTAAAATTTTCTCAAGAGATAGTATTTGTGCTGCACATACTGGGTCTAGCGTAGAGAACCTTATCTTTCCATTACGAGTAAAAGACATACTTTTTTATGTTTTCATGACGAGCAATTTTTTTTTCTTTATTTCTGCATTTAAAAGCTGTGGGTTAGACTTTGGAATCTGAGAGGATCCTTGACTATTTTCAACCAAGATATTGATTTCGGATATAATTCTTTGTCCAGCTCGTAGAATTTCCGCGTCCCTCAGAGAAGATTTGAAAAATTTTGAAAATCCTGTTTCCATTGTTAAACTATTATCGATTAAGGGTTGTTCAACATCAGAGACGATTAATCTAGAGTGTGACTCAGCTTGAATCTTTTTTCAAATCAAAAAACCAGAGAATAATAGAAATTGGAAAATTACCAAAAAACAGAACCAAAAGTAGGAAAATAACCCTCTTGCTCTGAAAAGGGAACCAAATAAAAAAAGAATGATACAACCTTTTAAGACTTGAGGAAATTAATACACCACCTTCAACCTTTCAACCAACCACCGCTGAGCAAGCCACTGGTTAAGAAAATAAGTGGAGACTTGGCTAACGCCTTATGCTCCGATAAAATTTTGATCAGTTTCTAATCCAAGTTATAACACCCAGTTCGTGATTGCAGTCTATTAGTAATTTAAATTATCGCGTTGTGCTTCAACTGAGATTGATGAAAATAGAGTATAGAGTAAGTGGAATTTTAGAATCTCTATACTGGTTGATGTCAAAAATTTTCCAACTTTTTGAACATGCTCTATTGTTGTACATTTCGCTATTGAGGAATAAGACCGTTCTCCGTGGTTGGAGATAAAATTTTTCAAAATTTCTCGCTGCGATTTTTATTTGATAAAGTTTAATATAAAATGTTCACTAGTGTTTATGGTACTTTACAATCTGCACACAAAGGAGAATCCGTTTGTTTTAAAAGGAAATATATATCATTTAATGGTAATTTTTTAGTTCGCAGCTTATTGATTAAAACTTCTTTATTTCTATTTTTTGCTGCCTGTCTATTTCATTTTTCAAGATGAGAAATATAAAAATAATTTTTATTTCTTTTGTTCTTTTTCCATATTTCTTCACTTTTATTTTTGCGTAGTTTTTTGAAATGTGTGTATGTAGGTCTTCCCAAGTTATCCAAGAAATAATATTCCACGGCTCTGGAGAGGCTTTAGCTAATTTATCAACTTCTTCATTAATCCCTATTCCCTTGTGAGCTGGTACCCAAATGAATGTAATTGATTGAGCTATTTGGAGGCACTGATGTAAAGTTGAACTTAAATTTAATATTATCGTATTGGATTTTCTATTAATATTTTGGATGCTTTTTAGGACTGATAAGCTGTCCGTCAAGATGATATAGTTTTCTGTTTCAAAAACCCAATTTTTTAACGCAGTCGATATGGCTATAGCTTCAGCTGTGAATATTGAAATCATTTCTTTCAGTATGAAATTTTGTTGAATTTTTTTCTTAGGGATCAAAATTCCTATTGATGTTTGATTAGTATTTTTTGAACCATAGGTTGCTATTATGATATTGTTATTAAATTTTGGCTGAATGTAATCATTAAACATATTTTATACTATGTCATCTGGAAGATCCTTGTTTTGAAATGGTAGTTCATGAGTATAGATGTTTATTTTGCAATTATCGTAGATTGGGGGAGGAGGGATCCATTGAAGAATATCAACTTTAGAGATGCGTAATTCTTGGAGCAGGTTGATCGCCTTTTGAAAAATACTGATCTCTTTTTCTCTATATTTATAAAAAATACTATTTATATTCCAAAATAACCTTGCGTTCGGTGACCAGTCTTTTAATGCTATTTGCTTGGTTATAAATTTTTGGCAAAGAAAATTATGGCGAGTATTAATACTTCCATTCATAGACTCTGCTCTTAATAAATCCAACGGGGTATTTCCTGGGAGACCTAGGGCTAAACGTAAGGCAGCATTGTAAATCGGTTCTAGTTTCTGTCTGTTGCTTTTGCTAGAAAAGGAAAATAGTTGACTTCCATAGTCAAAGATAGAACGGTTGTGGCATTAATAATATTTAAAAGATGATCAGATCTTGTTCCTATTTTCGGAGAAGATAAGGTTTTAATGGCATTTAAATATTTAAATCCTTTTCGACGTAGGTAATTAATGTGATTTTTCCAGGTGATATTGGGGTCGAAGATGATACCCAGGATTTTCAGACTCTTCACTTCGGCAATAGGTTTGTCGCATATTTTAAGTATTGGAGGTATTGTGCTTCTTTTTCTGGAAAAGTTGATTAGAATGCTTTTTTCTGGAGAGGTGGATAAGTTCCATTTTTTACACCAGACTGAAATTTTATTTAAAGATTCTTGCATTTCGCCTATTGTTTTATTTCAATTTGTACCACTATTATATAAAAATATGTCGTCAGCATAAACCAGAAGATGGCTGTCGTGTTGAATTTCAAAAATATCTGACATATAAATCATAAATAGGAAAGGGCTTAAGATACAACCCTGGGGTACACCATAATTGTTTGTAACGGTTTTTGAAAAAATGTTTCTCCATTTGATTTGAATTGTTCTCTGATGTAAGAAGTTTTGAATCCATCGTAGTAATCTACCAGAGTATCCAACTTTGTTTAGTTTAGAAATAAGGCCATTTGGCCACACTGAGTCATATGCTGCTTTAATATCCAACGCTACCAAAATAAAATATTCTTTGCGTTCTCTAGCCAGTATGATGTCATGTTGTAATTGAAGTAATGTATTAATGCTGCTTCTCTGAGGGTAAAAACCATGATGATTAACATGAAAATTTTTTTTTTTTTGAAAACTGAAATCTAGCATTGTATGTAGAATCATTCTTTCGAATAAGAGAAATATAGGACGGTATGACGAAACTTCCTTGGGATTTTTGTGAGGTTTTATGAAAATTAGGATAATTGCGTGAGTCCAATCTTTTGGAATTTGACTTGAAGACCAACTGTCATTAAAGGATTTCAGAAGGAGATTTATTGCTTTGAGATGAGGAGATGTTTTATTGATTGGAGAGAAGTTTTATCATGCCCTGGACTGCTGTTCTTTTGATGAGATATTGCTATTTCTAATTTTTTAAAGAAAAAGGTTTATTAATATCCTGGCCATTGTCCGGAATAGAAATATTTGGAATATTATCGTTGTTTTATATTGTGTAATATTGTAAAAAACAGTTTGCTTGGGATTGTTCGTTTGTTAATATGGTTCCGTTATTTTCAATAATATTAAAGGACGAATAGTTAGGATTTGTTCTATTTTTGATTATTCGGATTATTTTAAAAATAACTTTAGGAGAAGATATTCTTTCGCATGTCTTGTGCCAAAAATTTTCTTTACAGGCTTTGATTGTTTGCTTAAGTTTTGCGCTTACTTCTTTATATTTTATCCAGTCTTCTTTAAAGTGTTTCCTTGCTTTATTAAGGAGTTTTCTTTTTTTTGGCTCTTAAATGCCCGCATGCTGCTGTCCACCATGGAGCTCTTGAACTGATCTGTTTTTTTTCGGTTTCTTGAGATAAGATTTGAGCTTTTTTAATTTCTTTTATAATATCTATATTTATGTTTTCATTTAAATATACATTTTGTTGAATAATATTGATAAATTTGTTCCAATTTGTTTTTTGTTTACAATTATTAGTTACTGAGCTGTTTGCTCTTTTGTAATTAATAATTATAGGGAAGTGGTCACTTCCAAAATTATCGGTATTTGTGGACCAGGATATAAATCATAATTTAAATCTATACATGCTAAAGAAAGATCTATAGATGTAAAAATTCCCGATGAATGGAGATAAGTTGGACTTTTTTATCGTTTAATAATATTAAGTCACACACACACACATTTTCAATGATCCAGTCAAAAATCTTTTTTCCAGAAGCACTGGAATTTTTTTATCCCCATATCTCATGAGATGCGTTGAAATCTCCCAATATCAAACTGTGATTATCAATATATGAGGCTATTTTAGATAATTTGATGTCTTTAAAGTTACCCGGTGGGATGTATATATTAAAAATTGTGATAGGAACTAAATCTATTTGAGCTCTGACTATTAAAATTTATAAGTATTCACTAATTTCTGAGAATATTTTTATTGCGCTAATATCTTTTTATTTAAAACTATCATTAACCCTCCTCCTCTTTTGATTTCCCTATCAATTCTGAATATATTTTTATTGGGAATTGTGAAAATATCATTTGGATGTAACCAAGTTTCTTGAATTATTAAAATACTTGCTTTTTTGAAAAATTGGAGCGAAAAAAATATCAGGCCTCTTGTTTTTAATTCCACGTGCATTCCATTGGATTATGTTCATGATTTAAAACGGGGGAAAAAGGTGCAATACTACGAATTAGTTTAAAAATTAGAAAAAAGAAAGTAGATTAATATTGAGTTTTTAGCGAGAAAAAAAAATATAAGAAAATTTGATAATTTATTTAAGAGTTCCTTTATTTTTTTCTACTACACTATCTAATGTGTTTCCTCTCTGTTCTGATATTTTCTTGAATCTTTTTGCTTTTTCATTCTGTTTTCTATTTATTAGACAATCATCTTCTTTTTGAATTGTTATATTGGATGTAACTTTTTTTAGGGTGGATTCCATGGTATTCATTAGGGAAGAATATCTTAAATTTATTTGTACTACCACGGTATTCAGTTCTGACGTGAAGCGTTGTACTATTTGTTCTAATTTCTTTTCGAATATATTATTGTTTTCTTCAAATTTCATCTCTAATTTCACAAACTTTTTTTCAAGATTTTCTAATCTCTCTGTTTGTTCATTATATGTTTTGGCCGAGTATGATGTTTTTTTTTCCCTTTGGAATTTTTCAACTGCTTCGTTTCTCGAGATTTGTTGTTGTACTTTAATTTTTAAGATTTCAATTTCTTCTTGATATTTTTTGCAATCTTTATCATTAGCTTCATGCCCCTCTCCACAAGAGCTGCATTTTTTTATTTTTATTTCTTTGCATTCGTTTTCAGAGTGGTTTAGTGAGCAAATTCGACATTTTGAGCTTCTACAAAATTTTTGAATGTGTCCAAATTTCCAGCAGTTTGTGCATTGCCTAGGTTTTTCATAGTAAAGAGTAGTTTTAATCATTTCAAATCCAATAGGAACTCTTTCGGGAATACTTCATCCAATTTGGGTAACTTTAACTGTTTTGATCGGTTTAAATCCAGATTCTGTTTTTTTGGTAAAGCGTTGGATATCAAAAATTGCGTAATTGTAATTTTCTAATTCCGATTTTATGTCGTCTATTGTATATTCTGTGTCTATTCCCGGCAATATATAACTAGTGGTTAGGCCAGTAAAGGACAATTTTGTACTTATTTTTACACCATTAATTTCTTTAATTTTTAAAGCTTCTTTGGCGGTCTCGCTATTATTTGTTTTAATTATGATCTCACCGTTTCTTGTTTTGCTTATACTTAGAATATTTTTTTTAATTGTGAACTCTTTCATTATACTTTCTTTTAGTTTAAGTGGATTACCATTCTGAAAGCCATTTTCTGATTTTAAGAAAATTGTAATATTTGGACACGTGTTTAAATTTTGTCTTTCCGCAAACTTGGTCAATAATTCTATATCTGTGAGATTACACCTATATTTATTGAATGAAAAATTTGAATTTCCATGTTCCACTTCCATATTATTATTTGGGTGAGGGTAGTCACCCATTTTGTCTTCTCTACTCCAACACTCAAAATTGTATAAATACACTATCTTGTGTAAATAATTAAATTAAAAGCTCTCTCTTATCCGAAAATAGAATAAAATTTATATGAACTAAATTTCAATACAAAATAAAAATTCAAAACGATCTCACCCGCTCGAATCCACTTGAAAAGTCAAAACTATCCAATATTTTTAGCACACCTTCACAGTCAGATCGTACATCCAAAAACTCTCCGAATCAAAAACTTCTTCCCTCTGTGAAGATAAACTCGGTTGTAGTGAGAAACAATGATCAACTCAGAAAGTTATTTTTCTTGTGATTCTGTAACAAAAAGCTAATATGTAATAATATCAGAAATCAAGCTAAAAGCAATGAAAACACTCTTTCAAAAATTAATCATCAAACAATGCGCTAACAAGAACTAATTTGTACAGATGACGTCATAAGAGCAGCAATATAGCTACTTATGATATGAAATGTAGTCTGTCTTCTTTTAGCTTCGTAAATGTTGCTTCAGAAAACCCCCATGGACAATTATTAAAGAATAAAGTTCAATGCCACAAATATAAAATTGAGAATCGAACTCAATAAGAGCATTGGGTTTTATGGCACAAGGGCTCATTTTGGCTAAGCAGAGACTAACAAAGAAGGATATCTCATACAACAAACACTTCCTTTTGACATTTTGACAGATGGCATGCCTTCAAAAAAGCAATTAGAAATCAACTGCCTTTTTCGTCTGGAACAGTAGATATCTACAGGAAGAATATGGTTGTTCGAGAAATATACTTGGAGGACTTTTCAAGATTAATCGTAATCAGCATTTACTATGTTCTGTTAACCATCTTCAAATGTTTTCCTTAATTTATTCCTAACAGACTTGGATAAGCATTTTCCTTAACTTATTCCTAACAGACTTGGATAAACATTAGTTTTTATTTATTTGAGACATATAGAACAGTTAAGATGTGTGTGTTACGATAAAATTATGCTAATACCAGACCCAAAATGGATATCTACAGAATTGGGAAAGTGAGGAGTTGTTAGCTAGTTCTCACCAGTTGGATTGAGTGAGTGAGTGAATATCAGCGTTGCGATGTTCAGCTACTCGAGGCTTTTGGTGACGGACCTTGTAATTTTGAACCTTGGACAAGTGACGGGGATAACACCTGAGCTGGCACCCCCTCTCCTAACTACCACACCACACCAAGGGGGGAGGATGTTTGAGCTCTCCACAGATTTAAAGTCCATCGCTCCCATATAGGGTGTGTCTTCAGCGATACTAGGCTTGAACTCATGATACGCTGGCCACGAGTCCGTTACCTTGACCACTAAGCTACCGCAGCTACCACCAGTTGCGTTAGTGTGGATAGCTCGGAATTCTTTCCTTAAGAAGGCTGAAGAATCCCCGAGATGTCCCAGGATCACTGAGTCGGAAGTAATTTAAACCATCCTACTTCTAGCTACAACATAAGCAATGACTTAAATAAGCATTGGAAAATGAGTGTTGCTGGACACTTTTATTCATCTTCTACATCAAAAGGGCTCCAAAATACGATTTAACCGTTTAAAGCGATTGCATTAAAAAATACATTTTTAACATCAACTTCATGCTAATTTTATATTAGAAATATTACTGCAGTCTTAGAAGAATATTTTTAATGTTGTTAGAGATTAAAATCTTACGGATTTATTGCATGCTCATTATTTCTTTTTTACATGTATCTCTTCTTTAAAAAATTTTTTTTAATTCTCTTTTAAAACAGTTAATAAGTTTTAATAACACTTTTGCTAGGGCGAGCCTGTAACCACTAGAGAGCGCATCCCCAGGTGGCGGATAAGGGAACGCCCCCATTAGATCTTCCTATGGGTGGTAGAATGGAAATAAAATACCTTCCGTGGACCAACAGGCAGAAGCTTAATCTCTATGGCTCTTGTAAATTTGATTTTCATAATCATAGAGAAATTTTGAAATCTAGTCATGTTATCGCGTCCGGGGCAGAAGACGTGCCGTGTTCTGCATTTCGGTACCATGTCGACAAATTTGTTACATGGACAGTGAATTTTCTTCAACTTAATATAAATGGTACTCGGAAAAAAACTGATGAACTGTCTTCAATTCTTCATACTCATAACATCCATGTTGCCTGCTTGCAGGAAACAAAACTAAACTCTAAATTGAATTTGAAAGTAAAGGGGTATACAGTTATTAGAAAAGATATACCGACTGTGGTTCTGGAGAAGACATTGCCTTTTAAAAACTCCAGAGGTGAAATTTGTAGAGATCCCCTCCCGATCAGGGGCGTAGCTACCGCCGTATCAGCCGTATCAATGATATGGGGCCCCCTAGGTACTGGGCACCAACATGTGTAACTACAATCGACTAACAAGGCTTCCATGACTAAAAAAGGGCCCCGAAAGATTTTTGATACAGGGCCCCCTCAGAGCTAGCTACGCCAGTGCCCCTGACCTTTCATTTCTTCCTCAGACAGCAGCACTGAAGCTCAAACAATTATTATCTTTCTCCCTAAGCATACTATAAATGCTTATTATCCCGATAACTCTCCATTAAACGTTGAACTTCTTCAAAATCTTACTGACACCTCGTCTGAGACTAAAATTATTCTTGGAGACCTCAATGCCAAAAGCCTTTCTTGGGGACGTTGGCTACTCGACACTAAGATAGCTCAGTTTGAAGACCTAGCTGCTGACCTAGACCAAGGTATACTTAACTCAGACGAAGACACGTATGTCTCCAAACCTAATGGTACAGCGTCTGCTCTTGAAATATTCGTTATAAGTTGTCATTCAACTGAAAACTCATACTAAAAATTATTAAAATCTGCCATCAGTGACAATTATCCGATTCTCACTACTTTCTTAATTGATCAAGAATCAACCCGGCGTTCTTGGAATTTTCGTAAAGCCAACTGGGAAAGATTTACGCAAGAACTGGAAAGCCTCTGCTCTGAATCATTTGAGCACAAGAATTTTGAGGAACTTCTCTCTGATTTTACTGATCACATTCAAAAGGCAGCTAAACACCACATAGGAGAGGAAAGCACATACATCACTCGTCGGGACCACAGTATTAATTCATGTTAACCGATATTTCGTGTTAAGCGTTTTCGCGTAAAACGTGTTTCACTATAATTAAGTAAATAGGTTAATCGAAAATATTTTTCAACGTAACAAGTATATAAATCATGTTTGTTCAGGGTGGGGAGTAGGAACTTTCTGTTTTGAAAATGCAATAAAACACACTATGTTGCGAATGGTATCACCTCTCCAACCAATCAGCGTCAAGCTAAGGACGCAATAATGTTGCTGTTCTGTTTTTTTCTCTAGATGTACAAAAAACTTAGCTATGTAATGTTGTGTTTTGTGTTTGTGCGATTAAATGCTTTGTGTGTCACATCCTAGTCTATTCAGTATTTTTAGAATACTTACACCAAAACCAGACATCGGGTAGATGTCAGCCCTGAAATAAGAAGGAACGAATTGTGTAGCGGTTAGTTCACGTTTTATTTTTTGGCACCCGAACGTGGGGCACGGTTTTGGTTCGTAGTTAATGTTTGTGAGCCTGAAAGACAATATGGATGTGACACAGTTAAAAACACATCGAAAATCGCTGCGTACGTCGTTTACGCTAAAAGCTAAAGTTACAGAAAAGGAACTTATGAAAGAAGTTCCTGATGTGGACGAACTTTCGATTTTAAAAATGCAAATTATTGACAAATTTTCGCGTTTAGAAAAATGCCAAACAGGTATTTCGAATATAATCCTGAAAGAGGAAACCGACGAACTAGCTTATGAAGAGGACTTTATGAAAGCCGAAATATATAGAGATAGATTTTCGGAACTTTGTGCAAAAATAGAAAGACAGTAAAGGAAAGTAAAACAGAAAAGAATGGAAACAGAAAAAAAAAGAATTCCATGAGAAAAGAAAATTTAAACTGCCGAAAATTGAACTGAAAAATTTCGACGGCAATGCCAAGGAATACCTGACGTTTTGGAGTCAATTAAAAAAAAATCCTGAAGATGAAAGTCTGCCAAATGAAGATAAATTCCAGTATTTGCTACAGGCCGTCGTCTCAAATTCAAAGGCGGCTCGAGTTCTCGAGAGTTTTCCCGCAGCAGAGGAAAACTATCCAAAAGCAATAGCCCAACTGCAAGAACGTTTCGGGAGAGAAGATCTACTTGTGCAGATCTATGTAAGAGACTTACTGTTGATGGTAATGAGAAACGCAGCCACCGGACGTTCTAAAACAGATCTCCCAGGTTATATGATGAACTGGAAGCGAAGAGATTCGAGCTCTGGAGAGCCTAGGACGGATACAGGACAGGTATGGCGAGTTTTTGAGTCCTTTGGTTCAGTCTTGCCTCCCAGAAGACATATTATTAGCGTTTGAAAGAAGCAAAAATTTCAAAGAGGATTCTCCTGGTGAAGGCCGGACTTTGAAATTATTAATGAACTTCCTTAAACAAGAAGTTAAAAATGACGAAATGGTTGAACTCGCTAGGAATAATTTTTCAGCTTTTGTCAATAAAAATAAAAAAAAGAGGTCAACAAATCGGATAAGTTCTCCTCTGCAGCTACGTTGGTAAGCACACATGATAGGAGAATGGCACAGGTAAGCGAAATTTATTATGTATATTTTACAATAAAAAACACTCCTCCAATGACTGTTTAGAAGCTAGAAAATGACTTTAGATGAAAAGAAAAAATGTGTATTAAGAAACAGAGCCTGCTTTGGCTGTTTTTCAGTTTTTCATTTTTCTAAGTACTGTAATGTAAAAAATTCCTGTTTATGTTGTGCCAAACCGCAACATTATTTAATGTGTGATCAAGCGAAAAGCAATGTTAATCAGAGATCTGATAGTATTGAAATGAATTCATTATCTAACAATTGTGTGTAATTGTTTTGTCTCAACACAATAAACAACACTAGTAGTGGACTGTGATCTCTTTAATTTCTCTACTCCGTACACTACCTCTCGGAGTTATTGTTACACACACACTGACGTTTTATTTTACAAGCAGCTAGAGGGCGCTGTTCATTAACAGAACTAACATACCGCCCCACATTGCACTGGTTTAACCATGCAATCATTGTTACTAAATTAAAATTCATATTGGTTACATCTAGAACACTTTACACATTCAACACTTGACAATTCTCAAGAAATACAATTACATAAATCATTATATAAATGCAAGATTTCACAAATAACAATATTTTTTTATACAAATACAAAATCACTTTACTAACAATGAGCAAATTTACACACCACCAATGGTACACTAAATGAAAAATTCAAATTATATTTAAGGATCTTCCATTGGTAAAACACAAATTTTTGATATGGCTCTTTTACATGTACTATACTGAGTTTTAATTTTTACAACACGCACTTTTTTATCTTCGCCATAATACAATTCTACGATTCTACCTAATGCCCATTTATATGTTGGTAAATTTTCTTCAATTATTAAAACCAAGTCTCCAATTTTAACGTTATTTTTTCAAACATCCATTTTCCTCTCTGTTGTAATTGATTCAAGTAATTACGACTCCAAAATTTCCACATTAATTGAACTATCTTAGTTATTTTTTGCCACTTTTTGAGATTACTCTCTTTACATTTTTTCAAATTAGGCTCTTCTAGCGAATTTAAAGACCTATTAATTAAAAAATGAGCTGGTGTAAGCACTTGGAAATCATCATCATTGTTTGATAGGGGGCAAAGCGGTCGAGAATTTAGAATTCCCTCAATTTGTACAGTGACCGTAAGTAGTTCCTCGTACGTTAAATTAATTCCATGCACAACTCTTTTTAAGTGATATTTACATGACTTTATGGCCGCTTCCCAAAGACCTCCAAAATTGGGCGACCTCGCGGGAATAAATTTCCACTCTATTCCTTCTGCTGCTAAGTAATTAGCTAATTTTTCGTCTGGTTTTCTGACTATTTCAAGGAGTTTTTTAATTTCATTGCTAGCTCCGACGAAATTTTTACCATTGTCCGAAAACAGTTTTGCACATTTTCCTCTTCGAGCCATAAACCTTTTCAACGCGGCAATGAATGCTTGCGATGTTAAATCTGATACTAACTCAATATGTACCGCTTTAAACACAAAACACACAAAAATACAAATATACACTTTAAGCAAATATCCTCTACGTTGTCCTTTATTTTTAATGAAAAAAGGACCAGAGAAATCTACTCCTGAACAATTAAATGGATAATCAGTAATAAGTCTCTCTTTTGGCAAATTACCCATAATTTTAGTTGACACAATTGGTTTGGCTTTAAAACATACAATATATTTATATACAATTTTTCTGCACATTGACCTACCATTCAACGGCCAAAATTTTTCCCGAATATGATTCAGTAAAGATACAGTTCCCACATGTATATACATATATAAATATTTCTTATGAAAATATTCTATTATTATAGAAGTTAATTTATTATTTTTTGGTAAAATTATCTGGTGCTTTTTATTAAAACTTAACTCTAAGTTACACAATCGTCCTCCTACTCTTAAGACACCGTTGTCATCTAAAAAGGGATTGAATGTCTTTAACTTACTGTTTGGTAGCACACTCTCCTTACTTTTAAGATGGTTAATATCACTGGAAAATTCTTGCTCTTGCACTTTTTTTACCAGAAATGTTTCAGCTTTCTCAAATTCTTTTGTTGTGAGTGGACCAGCCACTTTATTTATTCCCTTTAAATTTTCCACGAACCTGAAAATAAAACTTAATACACGTAAAATAGTTATATAATTATTTCTTAGATTAAGAAGGTCGTTTAAAAAATCGTTAACATGAATATTAAGCACCGATTGAAAGTTTTCAATTTGTTCATTAACACAGTTTTTCAGTTCTGAATTATATTCATCTGGGGACTTTTACATAGTTTCTCTCTACAGTTTATAGTTCGATTTGGATAGTCATCATCACCTGAAAGAAATGTTGGTCCATTAAACCATAAGTTTTGTTGCAAAAGTTTATCAGGATCGACTCCTCGGGAGACTAAGTCTGCAGGATTTTGATCAGATGGTACGTGTCTCCGTAACTGATTAGGATAGAGTTCTTGTATCTTGGCAACCCTATTTTGAACAAAGGTCTTTAAGTCCATCGGTTCCTTTCGAAGCCACGCCAAGACGATCATCGAATCCGACCAAAGATATAATTCAGCAGTTTCTAGTTGTAAAGCAGCTACAACTCTTTTCACAAGTTTTGCCAATAGCACTGCAGCACACAATTCAAGTCTGGGAATTGTCAGGCTTTTAATAGGCTCTACTCTCGATTTGCTTGTGATTAACCGAACTAAAGTTTCACTCTTCAAATTTTTAGATTTGCAGTAAACTGCTGCACCGCAGCACCGCTCTGAGGCATCAGCAAAGCCATGGATCTCAATAACTTCTGGAAAAGCGACAAGAATACGCCTTGGTATCTCTATATTGTTGATATTCTCTAAGGATACTAGGAATTGTTGCCATTCTCGGTATTCTTCAGCTGGAAGAAGGTCATTCCATTCCAATTTGCTTCTCCACAAACGCTGAAGGAAAACTTTGCTTTGGAAATTACTGGTGCCATCAGTCCAACAGGATCAAAGATCTTGGCAATAGTAGACAAGACGTCTCTTTTAGTATAATAACTGTCCAAACAGACTTTAACTTTAATCAAAAGGCAATCTAGATTCGGCTTCCACGACACTCCTAACGTTTTCGTCTCTGTTAAAGTTGCAAAATTATAATTCTGTTCGGGATCTGGTGACAATTTCTCGTGATTGGCGCAAAGTTTATGCAACTCCATTCCAGCACTTTTCAAAATTCCTTTTAATTGTTGTCTGAGAACAATTGCCTCCTCTAGCGTTGCAGCACCACAAAGGACATCGTCCATATACAAGTTGTTCCGTAAAACGGAAGCTGCTATAGGGAAGTTAGCATCTTCATCCATCGACAATTGGGTTAAAGTTCTCTGTGCTAAGTAGGGAGCACTTACAGTGCCATAGGTAACAGTCGAAAGTTCGTAAATTTTGGGTGATTCATGTTCACTTTCTCACCAAACGATTCTCTGCAGATTACGCTGTTTAGGGTTAATTAATATAGTTCGGTACATCATTTTAATGTCTGCTGTAAATGCATATGTGTAAGTTCTGAACCTGAGCATTTGCGCATATAAGTCCTCTTGTATCACTCCTCCATTATATTGAATGTCATTTAAAGATATTCCATTATCAGTTAACGAAGAACAGTTAAAGACAACTCTAAGTTTTGTTGTGGACTTTTCTGGACGATAAATTCCATGATGGGTAGCGTAATATGTGATTTCGGGTTCAGTTTCGTTAGTCACTTCCTTCATGTGACCCAGTCTTTCATAATCTCTTAAAAATTCACGATATAAATTTAAGTAATTTTCATCTCTAGCTAAGCGATTCCACAGCGATCCAAGTCGTTTGAGGGCTATGTCTTTCAAATTACCCAAACACGAGGGTTCCTTTTTTAAGGGCATAGATACTACATATTTACCTTCTTTAGTTCTAAAATGAGTATTCGCGTAATGTTCCTCACAAATTAGTCTTTCTTTATTTTTAACTATTGGTTCCTCTACCTCCTCTAATTTCCAAAATTTTTCTAAAGTTTTATTCAAGTCCTCATCACGAATAAATCGCAGTGAACCTTAGTTTCATTTATTGAATTTAAATTACCCGTTACTATATAACCAAATACGCTGTTGACTAACAGTAATTGCGAATCTTTTATTTTAATTCTTTCCGGTTTCAATAACTCATAAAATATATTTGCATCTAATAATAAATCAATTTTGCCGGGAACATTAAAATTAGAATCCGCTAATTCCCCCAAATTAGAAAAATCAGAATTTATCTCTAACGCTTTCTGCGGAATAAAATCAGTGATTTTTTTAACTACGAGCATATCCAATTCCCTTTCGAAAGATTTATTTTGATTAGAAATCGCCACTTTAACACACCCGTTTACAACCATAGAGGCATCATTTAAACACGAGATTAATGTATTTATTCTTTCGGTCTTGTCGTAATTTATTCGCGCACTCATTTGAAATTAGGCATGTTTCACTTCCCGAGTCTAACAAGGCCCTAAATGTCTGCCATTCTGAATATTTATCTTTCACTAGAATTAAAGCAGTACTCAAAAGGCATTTGTTTTTAAAACATGCCGTTGCCACGATTTGTGTTTTGTCTATACTTTCGGAACGAAAGATTCAGCATTTACACTCAAGGCGAATTGTGGTTCATCCTGGTTAACCTCTTTCATCGTCTCCAGGGGGAAGAAAGAATTATTTTTACTTTCTCTGGGGTAATGTAATAATTTATTATGCGGTTTAGAACAGAAACAATTTTTTGATCGGCATCTTCTAACGCTGCATTGAGGGGAAAAACATTTAAAACAAAGTCTATTATTTTTAACAAATTCTACTCTTTCGTTTACAGAAAACATTTTAAATTGTGGACAAAATTGTAAAGCATGAACATTATTTTTACACAATACACATTCATCATTTTTACACTCGGAAAAAAATACATTCGATGCATCTCGCGGTATTTTAGCATTAAATTTGTTTTGTTTATTATAACTGAAACGCTTGGCATTTTCACAAAAGGGCTTAGAAAACATCTCATTTTTAATTTTGCCTTTCGATGACAAATATATATCGCACTCACGCCCTAACTCTTGTGGTTTAAAATATTTCTCTCCCTGTTTTATGCTCATGTAAGACATTAATTCTCTATCGAGTGTGTTCATTATTTTATCCGATACAATTAACTCACACAATGATTTAAAATCATTCACATTGCGCAGCTGACAATAATACTCAAATGTCGCGCATAATCGTGATGCAAATTGTACATAACTCTCTGAACTTATTTTTTGCGCTTTCTGAAATCTATTATAGCATTCTTGCGGTGTGGGGGAAAATTCTTTTAATACTACATCTTTAAACTTACTATAATTATTTAATTCTTCTTCGGAAACATGAACTAGTAAATTATTAACTCTTTCACCTAGAATATTTAGAAGAATTTCGCCTTTAAATTGTTCGGGAACCTCTTTTATTTTGAATGCTTTTTCGAGCGACTGGAAAAATAAATTATATGATTCCACTCTTGAAGGTACGGGTATTGTTAAAGTTTTCACGGACTTTAACAAAGTCTCAACATTAATATTGGCGGCAGTTTCAAGAACACTCGGATTTTGAATATCGGAATTTTGAAGTAAATTCTTCTGGATATTTGCAAGCTCTAATTGTTTTTGCAATTGCGCTAATTTAATTCGTTCAAATTCTAATTTAGTTTCACTATCCAATCTCTTATTTTTCATTTCCGCCAAAGCATAATTGATTGCAGATTGAACTAACTCTTTATCATTTTTGTAAACGTCACTATTTACAATTAAGCTTTTTAAGTCAGCGATTTTTGCTCCTTCTGGTACAGTTAAATTTAACTCTTCCGCAACGATTTTTAACTCGTCTTTCTTTAAATTTATTTAAAGACATATTTATGAATTAAGGCCACTAATAGAAGGATCAATTAATTGCACCTACCTCCTCAGATCGCTGTTTCACGCGGCTCGGTTTCGCAATCGGTCTCTATTCACACTTTGGCCATCACTTATTTCTCTGTGAATTTTGATAATCCAACGGTTTCACAAATACACATATGCATTAAATCGCTTTCCTCCGGCTCGACGGACCATGTTTTGTCTCAACACAATAAACAACACTAGTAGTGGACTGTGATCTCTTTAATTTCTCTACTCCGTACACTACCTCTCGGAGTTATTGTTACACACACACTGACGTTTTATTTTACAAGCAGCTAGAGGGCGCTGTTCATTAACAGAACTAACAGTAATAAAAATAATGTGTTTCTAATGACTTTAATTGTTAAAGTTTGTGCTAATAATACAATCATAAAATGTAGAACTTTGATCGACAGTGGATCTCAATATTCATATATTTCAAAACATGTTATTCAGAAATTAGGTATTAAATCTAAAAATAAGATTAAAATGCAGCATCAGCTTTTCGGGAGGAGAGAAACATCTTGTCAATTACATGATGTTTATGAATTATTAATATGTTCGCTGGATGAATCGTACTCGCTTCGCGTCGAGGTGTTTTCGGAAAAAAAAGATTTGTGGCAGAGTGCCAAAAATTAGTAGTCCTGTTGTGATTAATGAATTGAATAGCAGGGGGATTGTTTTGTCTGATCTTGAAAATGAGGATAGCGAAATAGATATTTTGATCGGTGCGAATGTAGCTGGCTTGTTATTTAGGGATGGTTGTATTGAATTGCAATCGGGTTTGTTTTTATTAAAAACTCGTTTGGGTTATGTTTTGACTGGAAAGCAGGGAGTATTTGAAAAATACAATGAAGGGCGTGATACTGTTTTAAATGTTATTTCTTTATTGGTTAAAGAATTGCCTGTTAATGAATTGTGGAATCTCGAAAGCATTGGAATTTTTGACCAAATTCAAAAGTTAAATGAAAAAAATGAACATTTAAAGGTGATTGAAGAATTTAAAAACAGTATGAAAATTCTACCGAACGGTAGATACGAACTTTGCCCTTTAAATCGGAAGTAATAGATTTGTCTTCCAATAAAGATCTGACATGGAAGCGGCATAAAACGATGTGCGAACGCGCTCAAAGAAATGGGATTCTAGATGATTATAAAGTTGTATTTAAAGAATGGGAAGAATTAGAAATTATAGAAAAAATTGAAGAGATAGGTGAAAATTCTTATTTTTACCGCATCGACCAACTGTGAAAAACGATAGCATTACAACTAAAATACGACCAGTTTTTGACGCGTGGGCTCGTGCAACTGGTCAGAGCTCGCTAAATGACTTATTGTATAAAGGTCCAAATTTAATTGAGCAGATACCAGGTATTTTAGACAGGTTTCGTAGGTATCCGATCGGACTTTCTGCCGATATTGCGAAAGCATTCCTTCAGCTGGGAATTAACCCGAAGCACATAGAGATTTTTTAAGATTCTCTTACCCTGAAGAGGGTGAGGAAATTGTTTACCGTCGCTGCCGAGTGTTTTTTGGCGTTTCGTCGAGTCCCTTCTTGTGAGCTGCAGCGCTTGCTGGAAAATGTGCCAGCAGATGATACTCAACTAGGTTCTAAGTTAAAACTCGTTTTATGGAGATAATTGCGTTACAGGGGTGAAGGATATTGCACAACAGGAAGAATTTATTTTAAGGTCTAAGGAAATTTTGTCACGTGGGTGTTTTAATTTACGTAATTGGGAAAGTAATGTAGAAAGTAAGCTCATATTCAAAAGTACAGGTACAACGAAATTATTAGGGATAATTTGGGATCTTCTAAAGTGTAAAATTGATTTTGAAAGTTTATCAGGGGAAACTAAAATAACTAAAAGACTTATTTTAGCAACTGTTCAAATTTTTTTTTTGATCCAATTGGTATGTTGTGTTTTGTGACTCTAACATCCAAAATATTGTTGCCATGGTATGCTAGGAAATTTTCAAAATTTCATTCAATCTTAAGATTAGTTGCATTGGTTCTTAGATTTCTTAATAATGTTAGAAGCAGAATCAGTGACAGAAAAAAAGGACAATTGTCTTTAGATGAGTTAGAGAGTACTGAGATCCAGCTGATCCGATCTGTTCAAGCTCAGAGCTTCACAGAAGAAAAGTTAATTTCAAACTTGAGTGTATTCAGAGATGATAACAACATCATTCGTGTGAAAACGCGAATCACTGAACGCATAGATGCACCTAACTTTCTTTCGCCAATCTTACTGCCTAACACTTGTATATTTACGCAAAGACTTGTAGAGCATTTTCATTTAAAGAATCATCATGCAGGGACGCAGTTGCTTTTAAGCATAATACGTGAGAAATATTGGATAATGGGTGGTAGACGAACTGTTCGAAAGATATGGAATGCCTGTGTTAAATGTCGAAGATTTAAAAGTAAATCTCCAATGGCTGATCCTGTTTCTCTACCTTATGATAGAGTAAAAGATGTCGCAGTGTTTGAAGTGGTAGGAGTAGATTTGGCTGGTCCCCTGTACGTCAAACGGGGTGATAAGGTTTGCATTGCCCTCTATACCTGTGCCATCTATCGTGCGTTGCACCTCGAATTAGTTTCCTCTCTTTCGACTGATGCCTTCCTATTGTCTTTCCGTTGTTTTGTGGCCAGACGAGGAAGACCTAGAATAATATATTCTGACAATGACACGAATTTCAGAGGTGCCTACAACGAATTAATTGATATCGTTTGGAACGAAGTATCTCTATTTGCGGAGATACAACGTATAACATGGAAAGTTATGCCTCCCACTGCTGCCTGGTGGGGAGGATTTTGGGAGAGGCTTGTGAGAACGGTGAAAGAGCTTCTCAGGAGAACCTTAGGGAAGGCCATGTTTACGTATGAAGAATTGCTAACTATTTTATGCGAATGTGAAAAAGTTGTCAATTCACGTCCATTGACATATCTGTCTGAAGATATGCAGGATCTGACTCCAATTACGCCCGCAAGGTTCCCGTTTGAAATACCAACTGCCGATACTAAAGATTTATATGTCCGGGATGCTAATCACTTCCGAAAAAGATTGAGATTTAGAGCTAAAGTAATCGAGGAGCTAAAAAGCAGATTCAGAAATGAATACCTTGGTCAATTGATTCACCGACAAAAACAACATCCTCAGTCGTCGAACATTCAAGCGGGTGATATAGTTCTGATCGGAGACGATTGGAAAAAACGTCTTCAATGGCCTTTAGCTCGTGTAATAAAATTGATTCCAGGGAAGGATGGACTGGTGAGAACTGTTAAACTAAAGACTCAATCTTGTACTTTAATTCGTCCAATTCAACGTGTGTTTCCGCTTGAGGTGAGTGGGAATGATATAATAAATTCACCGCTCCAAAAGGTTCAACAGACTGATTCGTCTGTGAGCTGTCCAAATACTGATACTTTGAAAGCTACTGAGCAACCTCAGGTGACCAGATGTGGTCGTCCAGTGAAGAAACCCGACAAGCTGAACTTGTTGAATTTAACTGATGTTTTTGACTAAGCTATCCAGCTTATCAAAAAGGGGGAGGATGTTGCGAATGGCATCGCCTCTCCAACCTATCAGCGTCAAGCTAAGGACGCAATAATGTTGCTGCTCTGTTCTTTCTCTAGATGTACAAAAAACTTAGCTATGTAATGTTGTGTTTTGTGTTTGTGCGATTAAATGCTTTGTGTGTCACATCCTAGTCTATTCAGCATTTTTAGAATAGTTACACCAAAACCAGACATCGGGTGGATGTCAGCCCTGCAATAAGAAGTAACGAATTGTGTAGCGGTGAGTTTACGTTTTACACTGCATGTTTTATTCAACTTTATTGTTATTTTCCACCTACCACACAACATTGGAACTTTAAACAGTTTTAAACACTAAAGCAAAACATTCCTTTTTATTTTGTCTACATTGGCGCCAGCCAGCGCATCGCTTATAATTGATTGCTGATCAATGTAATCACTATTTTTTTGTAGTAGAATAAAACTAGATTTTGAAGGGAGAGGTTGTGTGTGCCAATGTCTCTTTCATTTGAATATATTGATAATCATTTCGTCGTTTCATGGAGCATCGGCTGGGAATGGATTGATTATAGATTTATAAAAATTAGAAAATTTCTCCTTGAAATGTGTCGAACGACATGAAATCGTAGAACATTCTGTTGTGAATTGTGCATTGGAATAACGCTTTTAAAGCGTGAAGCTAGCTGAAAGGTAAGAAATACCTTTTACAATCTGAATAGAACATTGATATTGTTATATCTAGTAACTATTTTATAAAACATGGGTGATAAATAGAAATTGAAGAAAACTAGAGCTGTCATTCGTACAGCAGTAACTAAAATTATGAATAAGTTAAAAAAGAACTTGATTCTCAACCTATTGATATTTTACATGAACATTTTGGTTATTAAATGAAAATTTAAAAGAATTAAGAGAACTGGATAACACACAAAATCTCCAAAATATTATTGAAGTAGAAGAAGAATTTGATGCAGAAATACAATCTGCATTCGGGTATAATGAAAAAATTTCTATGTCGTGTTCTAAAATTAAAATTCAAAAATTAAGAATATATCTAAAAATGATCCTAGTGTATCGTCGCAAACAACATTGAATGTTCAAAATGATTCGCTTAACAATTCGTTAATAGATCTTCTGTAAATTCTAACGGAAATGTTAATTCTGTTCGTCTGCACAAATTACAAATCGATAAATATTTCGGTGTTCTATGTTTATGGTTAGAATTCTGGAATAAATTCCAAAACTCCATAGACAAAAATGAAACATTAACAAAAGTAGATAAATTTTCGCATTTAAAGTCATTACTAGGAGGAGTTGCCAGTAAAATGCAGTAAATGGTTTCGCTTTATCTGATGATAATTATGACAATGCTTTGATATTATTAAAGGAAAGATTTGGAAGAGAAGAAATTGTAGTTAACGCGCATATGTCGAAACTTTTGAATCTTTATCCTGTAAAGGATTCCAAATAACGTTATTGGATTAAAGAAGTTATACGCGATATTTGTAAAACACAAATTAGAAGCTTAGAATCACTTAACGTAACATCTGGAATGTACGGTCATTTACTGCAGCCAATTCTTAAATTACTACCGGAAGATCTGGTCTCAGATATTAGCAGAAAACAATTAGGAAAAAAAGAGGAAAAGTACATTCGATGTAATGGAATTGTTGCAATTTTTAAAAATAGAAATCGAATGCCGTTAATCCTCCCATCTGCTAAGCGGCCAGGGGGAGAGGAAAAATCTTCTTACTCATAAAACTCTGTAGCATATCCTATATTTTAACTCACTAGATGGTAGCACCTTACAATGAAGTGTACATCTAGAATAGTACTAGTTTTCTCCGCTAGGGTTGCAGTATATATATACGTTGTGCTCATGGGTAATCTCTCTCTCTCTCTACTAGAGTGTTAAGCACGCAAATGATTTAGAACATGTGTCTACAATAAAGTTAAAGTTGTTTAGTTTTATCCGATTGCATCCTGATTGAACAATAATGCAACATATCCTTCAATGGTGACCTGCATGAATAAGATATTATAGCATTAAAATAATGCTTTATTTTTAAAATTTTCACGAAATAGCTAAATCTTTCGTCAAGAACTGGTAACCACGTGTAATCTTCAAAAGATACCGGCATATAACTTTCACGATCCTGCTCTCTGGTTCACAATGTGCGATAGCACATTCCAACTTGGATGTCCGAAAGCAATAACAGACAGCAGAACAAAATTTAATTACATCATCGCACATTTACCACCGGAAGCTGCAATCATCATTCGTGACGTCATTATGAATCCCGACCCTGTGGAGCCTTACGAAAAAGCGAGAACGGAGCTAATAAAAAGAAGAGGTGAATCATCCCATCAAGAAATCAGGAAATTACTCATCGGAGAAGAACTCGGAGATAGACGTCCCAGCGAACTATTGCGCGTCATGAGGAGGCGCGCGGAATCTCATAGCGTTCCGGATGACCTCATGCTTGAACTTTTTCAGCAGCATCTGCCCACTCGTGTACAATCCATTCTTGCAGCTATAAGCCCGCTGACGTTGGAGAAAGCTGCCGAAGTAGCCGATCGAGTCATGGAGGTGACGCCAATTGCGGTAAGTGCCTGTTCCGTTTCCTCAGACAAAAATTCCATTGAAAGCCATGTACTTGAAGAAATAAAAAAATTAAATTTGCGCATTGATGAAATTTCGCGTAGCAGAAGTCGTAGTCGTAATCGTAATCTCCCATTTCATAAACGTAATCGCTCTAAATCAAAAACATACGAGCAGTGCTGGTACCATTACAAATTTGGCTCAGCAGCTCAAAAATGTCACCCTCCATGTAAATTCTCAAAAAACGAGTCCGGTTAGGTATAATGGCGACTACTGCCTTGCCAAGAAATTCTCGTCGCCTTTTTTTTTATTCGAGATAGGCGTACTAATGTCACATTTTTAATTGACACGAGATCTGATGTGTCCATAATTCCAGCAACAAAAACACAAAGGCAAAATAATTCACAAATGACACTTTCTGCCGCCAATACACCACCCATACACGTATACACAACCCAAACACTTTCTTTGGATTTAGGCTTAAGGAGAATTTTCCAATGGACATTTTTAGTTGGTAACGTTTCAACCCGAATTATCGGTGCTGAGAGAGAGAGAGAGAGAGAGAGATTTCTTGTACAACTTCCGTTTAGTACCGGATATAAGTAAGCAAGCATTGTTAGACTCGGAGACAAATATTAAATGTCATTGTATTTTAGGCAATAGTAGAATTCATTCAATTAAAACTGTGTCAGGTGATAGTGTTTATCATGAACTTTTAAGAAAATTTCCTGACATCACAAAACCTCCCCGGCCTGATCAAGAAATTAAACATTCCGTAGTCCATTACATCGAAACAACTAGTCGACCTGTAACAGCTAAAGCTCGCCGCCTCGCTCCCGATCGTCTCCGCATCGCAAAAGCGGAATTTGAGAACATGATTACTCTAGGTCATATGCGACCTTCCAAAAGTAATTATGCCTCACCTTTACATATGGTTCCTAAAAAAGACAGCACAGAGTGGCGACCAGTCGGCGATTACCGTGCACTCAATGCTCAAACTATTAAAGATAATTATAGCGTTCACAATATTTTAGATTTTACTTCTAATCTTCACGGTACAAAAATTTATTCTCACATTGATCTCGTGAAGGCATATCATCAAATTCCAATTAACCCAGATGATGTACATAAAAGTGCAATCATCACACCTTTTGGGTTATTTGAAAGCACTCGGATGCAGTTTGGTCTTTGCAATGCCGCTGCTACATTTCAACGATTCATAGATGAAGTCTTGCGAAATCTTCCATTTGTGTTCGCTTTTGTAGATGACATTCTGGTCGCGTCTTCTTCACCCGAAGAACATTTACACATTTTATTCACACGCTTACAACAATATGGACTATCTTTAAAGCCCTCTAAATGCATTTTCGGTGTAACTTCTATAAAATTCTTAGGCTTTAAAGTATCTGAATCAGGACCTTTGTCGGATCGCGTTGATTGCATTTTAAATTTTCCTCAACCTACTACACTCACGCATTTAAGACGTTTCCTCGGGTTATTTAATTTTTATCGACGCTTTGTTCCCAAAGCTGCTCATTTATTAGCCCCACTAAATAAATTTTTGGAAGGAATTAAAAATTTTAAAAAGTCTAAAAAAGTTTCCTGTAAAAATTTGCGTGACTCAATTCAATGGACTGAGGAGGCAGAGCAGGCATTTAATGATGAGAAAAACGCTTTAGCTGACGCAACTCTTCTTCGACATCCTATTCCAGGTGCAAAATTAAGCCTTTGGACTGATGCGAGTGACAAAGCCGTAGGTCAGTGTTTCTCAAACTGTGGGGCGCGCCCCCTTGGGGGGGGGCGCGGTAACCCTACAAGGGGGGCGCGAGCATATCGAAAATAAAAGATTTAAAAATAATTAATTTACTGGAATGAATTAAAACAAAATAATTTCAGACATAATAAAAATGCACTTTTACTCTGATATAATTTATAGGCGCGCGCGCGCGATATTAAGTCAAAAAAGATATATAAACTTCAATACCTAATTAGCTTTCTTTGATCTTATTCCCAAATAAAAAAAAACTTTTATTTGATTTGCTGTAATCCCATGATGAGAGATTTTTTTACTACGCTTTCTGCTTAAACCTAACATACAGCTATTTCAGAGGAAAAACAGATCCCAGACGCATAATCGAAAAAATTTAGGAACATAAAAAATTCATCACTGTCATTATTTTTGAAATACTGCACATTATAGCTGTAATCTGTTTAACCTTCTAGTTATTGGTACAGTTAGTTATGACTCCTCTCTTATATGTGTTTGTTTCTCATTTAGGGAAGTTGTAAGTATAATGTATTTTTCTGTTACGCTTTTTTTCATGCAAAAGAGTTTTATGATATTTGGCAAACCACGGAAAGCCCTTTGATGGATTACTTGGCCAAGACTTATTTTTACGTGTATTCTATACATATAAAGCATAACGTGAAAAACGTTTTACACAATTTTATATAATCATAATGAATACACTTTTACCCGGAAGTGGTCGCGCGGGACGCACAGATTACGAAATCGTTAATTCTGGCAAAACTGTTTATTTGATACCAAAGAAAAATTGAAAAGTCCTTGAAAGTAGGTAAGTAAACTTCCTCTTGATTAAATTATTCACTGGAATCACGATTTTTATTGTGTACTATAAAAATAATTATAAAAAAAAGGATTGGGGTGACTCACAATAACCCCGCTCGACCATTATTATCGAGTGCACGCCTGCTCCCGGGGTAAAACATGTTGAAGTCTTTTCGATTTAAATATTAAAAATAATACAGTTATTCTTCATCGGAATTTTATATTATTGTTCATTATTTAACATCGAACATAAATACTAATTCTGTGAGGCTTAAAATTACCATTCGCTTAAAACTAATTATAATTTGAGCAACCATTTTAAAAAAATCATTTTATACAGTTTTGTAAACATTGTCGAGCATTTGGTTTAGCGCTCCTTACAATTCAGCTATTATTTCAATAATGTTTTATTTTCTTATAAATGAACTCGTGCAAAAAGTGAGCACTTCAGCCGGTATACTCTGTGTATACTGAACAGGGTATTTTATAACTAATTAATTAATACTAAATTAAGAACAAGTTTAATAAGTATTAACGACTTCCATGGGCTTGTCTTGCAAAGCAAAGTTTTCATAAGGAATGCTTATGATTAGAAATTCACCCTCTGAGTTCTTTTTCTATATTTAGCAGATATCTATATTTTGTCTTCTAAGTAGCCACCGCATTTTGCAATATGTTCAATTCAAAAATTAGAGAAAGGAAAAATAACATAATAATTATCCTATTTTATTTATTTATTGCTTAAAAGTAGTATACAAAATATTAATACTTATGTTACTAATTTGTATGGTTTAGAATTAAGATCGCCTATTGTAGCTTTAGCGTCAAAGTGCATTATTATTGCTTTCAGTACATTATTAATGTATAAGGGGGCGCGATAAAAATTGTGATCGAAAAGGGGGGCGCCAGTATAGAAAGTTTGAGAAGCACTGCCGTAGGTGGTTCTCTTATGCAACTTTGCCAAAACAATTGGGAACCTGTTGCCTTTTTGTCAGTGAAACTCTCGAAAAGTCAGCAGAAATGGTCCACATATGACAGAGAACTCCTGGCAATGTATATTTCGGTCAAACGTTTTCGTCACATGCTCGAAGGAAGAGACTTCATAATCTACACAGACCAGAAGCCTGTCATGTATGCCTTTATGCAAAATCCTGACAAGTGCAGTCCACGGCAATGGCGACATCTAGATTTCATATCTCAATTCAGTACCGATGTTCGTCATATAAATAGTACCCGCAACGCAGTCGCTGATGCACTTTCAAGAATTGAAGTGAATCAAATATCCAATTCATTTTTAGATTTCGAGGCACTTTCAAAGGCTCAACTAGAAGACAACGAATTACAAAGTTTCCAAAATGACGAGAAATCTTCCCTTGTCTTTAAACGTGTGCCATCTCCCGTATCAGCCACTGAACTTATCTGTGATACTTCCACTGGCTCTCCCAGACCATTTGTACCACATAATTTTCATAGGACCATATTTGAGCATTTTCACAACTTAGCTCACCCTGGTGTTGCAGCATCTTTCCAACTCATCGCATCCAGATATGTTTGGCCAAACATACGGAAAACAGTGAAAGATTGGGTCCAGAATTGTATTGCCTGTCAACGTTCAAAAGTGCACAGACACACGAAGACACCTCTGGGCACTTTCGCCTTACCTGATGCAAGATTTTCACACATTCATGTGGATTTGATAGGTCCTTTACCATCATCAGAAGGAAAATCTTTTTGCTTAACAATTGTCGATCGATTCACTAGGTGGCCAGAAGCAGTAGCTATAGAGAACATTACTGCAGAAACAGTTTCTCGTGCCATTTTTGACACTTGGATCTCTAGATTTGGTTGCCCAGTTTACCTAACGACTGACCAAGGCCGACAATTTGAAGCTGCTCTTTTCAAAGAATTAACGAAATTCCTGGGCACAAACCGCATCAGGACCACATCATACCACCCTCAAGCAAATGGTTTAGTGGAACGTTTACATAGAGTGCTAAAGAGCGCCTTAATGGCTCATGAGAATATCAAGTGGACTGAGACCCTACCTGCAGTTCTTCTTGGCTTGCGAGTAGCTGTGAAACCCGACATCAATGCTTCAAGTGCAGAATTAGTGTATGGTGTTTCCCTCAGATTACCAGCCGAGATATGCACTGACACATCTTCAATGCCACTAGACTACGGATTTGTGCAACAGTTGAAAAACCAAATGAATCATTTAAAACCCTTGTCAACATCCACTCATGGATTTTCAAAAATTTTTGTGCACCCTAAATTGGATGACTGTTATCATGTGTTCCTCCGTGTTGACAAAGTTTCCCCATCATTGTCTCAGCCTTACACAGGGCCACACGAAGTCCTATCAAGGAATGACAATCACATAACCATTAATATAAATGGAAAGAAAAGTTGTGTGTCACTTGATAGAGAGTTAAACCAGCATTTGTGTTCAAGGATTTGCCCGATACCATTCCTGATCCTATCATTAGTGCAGAATCATCACATCGCCATCCAGTGACAACAAACATGCAAACTACCAAATCAGGTAGACGGGTAAGATTTCCTCAGAGACTAATAACTGAAATTAAATAAACTATTCAAGTACCAGATGGACATATATATTTTTTCTAAGGAAATTTGTTTGACTTTTCACACACACATATATCTTATGTGATTTTCATACCTTTTCATATTATGTATATTCATGTAATGTAATCTCAAATATCTGTGTGTATGCATATTATATTTTCTTAAAAAGGAAAATTTCAAGCATATGTATATATAATTTTCTTTTCAATGTAATTTTCAAGCATATTTCAAATAATTGTATTTGAGATTGTTTGCTCATGAGCATGTCATATATCGTTCTTTCGATTCTCTCCATCACTGGGGGGATACTATTGTAGCATATATCCTATATTTTAACTCACTAGATGGTAGCACCGTACAATGAAGTGTACATCTAGAATAGTACTAGTTTTCTCCGCTAGGGTTGCAGTATATATATACGTTGTGCAGTTTTCTCCGCTAGGGTTGCAGTATATATTTACGTTGTGCTCATGGGTAATCTCTCTATGGGATGGAGGCTTGCTTCGCGAGCCATATGCCCAGTAATTGCACCGAAGGCAAAAAAAGGTAATATCTCTCTCTCTCTCTACTAGAGTGTTAAGCACGCAGATGATTTAGAACATGTGTCTACAATAAAGTTAAAGTTGTTTAGTTTTATCCGATGGCATCCTGATTGAACAATAATGCAACATATCCTTCAACTCTAAGCACATGCGAACCGGGTATGGCGATAATCAAAACATTTCGCGCAATAGACAGAACAAAATTCAAGGTCGCACATCTATATGTGAATTTATGACATCGGTAAACGAAAGAGATCTACAACATTGTTTTTTTTTGTAATCTAGATCATCTGGCAGAAAAGTGTAATAAAATTAGCATTGAAAAGAAAAAAGAAATTATGAAGAAACAGGAAAAATATTTTTTCTCTGCGACCAAAACATTGTATAAAAAACTGTTTATCAAATACTAGCTGGTATACCCGTTCTTCGCACGGGTGAACTGAAAAATTAAACACAGATTGAAGGATAAAGAACTTTTTAATGAGTTAGTTTTACGTGAATTGCAAATTAAACAAAAAAATCTTTTTGCATATCTCAGCTAAACAAAAAAAAGGAAGGAAAAAAACACCTTTGTTAAATTTTAAGTATGTACATCTAATAGCTGATAAAAGGGATATATTTTTTTTATTTATAACTCCCCGAAACACTCCTGAGGGTCGATTTTTGAAAATACCTCCCTAAGCTGATCTCTGCTCAGCAAATTAACACATTGTTAAAAGTTTTGTGTAATGAACGCTTAAAATAGTGTAAATAATTTATATCTGAAAGTGTAATACATTAATCTTACTTTCTGTTGTATATTTATTTTATGTTAAAATTGTAATATTCGCAAGCAACGCCGTTTCTTAAATTATAATGGCGAATCAATGAAAAACACAGCGAAATGTTAATGATAGAGTCCAGTTGGCAAATGTCTAGCTACTTACATAGCTCGAGCTTTATTAGAGCTATGTAAGACCTACCGTGTAGGGGTGCGATGCACGTTAATACTTTATCCACCGCATTATGATTTATTGCAGTTTTTTTCATACAATATTTTTTTTTGGTTCACTACATTGAAAATTAAGGGATATACATAAACAAAATACTCCCCTTTGGGAAATTTAATACGTTAGAGCTAATAAATTAATTTAAAGATATTCCACTATAAAATTAATTATATACACCTTTCACTTAAAATAAATAGTCAAATCGTTTTCTAAGGTCTTCATTAACATACATAAACATAAGACACTTAAACTTTGACAAACTATTTTTTCGGGACAAAAATAATAATCTTTGCAATCCGCTGAAAACGCAATATCTGCTACAAAACTATTCGCCTTCCACGCTAAAATACTCATCATAGAACCCGAGCTGCCATATATCTTGGAAGAGTGGATTTCAATGAATATTCCTGATAAGTATTCGTAGAATATTCTTTCTAAAATGGTGTGGTAGTTAGTAGAAGTGGTGCCAGCTCAGGTGTCGTCCACGTCACTTGACCATGGTTCAAAATTTGAACAGTGTGACGTTAATATTCACTCACTCCAAAAAATACAGTACAGTAGTTATAATTATTTTATACTTAAAAATGCAATATCTATCTATTCAATTAAAATTATAGCGTTATAATTAACTACTAACCACAAAGAAATTATGTAGTGTGAAAGACAGTTTATTTACTTTAAGTACCAGAAGTGATAAAAGTATTTATTTTGATATAAGCTTTAATTTCTTATGGCTCACACATGAAAAAAAATCAATAGTTACTATTCAAATAAAGAGAGATTTAAAACAACCTATCCCTTCAAAACTTCGTTTTATTCTGAAATTAAAAAAATAGGGATTACATTAATCACAGGAATAAATTAGAAGCCAGCGCCTTGCGTAGACAAAACAAAAAATTTTCTTCATAAATAAAAGATAGATAATGCTGACGTGGGCTTTTTCGTAGCGCACGCCATAATTGCTTGCAGATGGCAGAATTTTTTCCTACTTACTTGATAAATATCGTTATATTTTGGACACTTCACACAATATCTTTATAAATTACAGCCTATGTGTTATTCTGATGTATAAGCTATATTACTGTAAAGTTTCATTAAAATCCATTCAGTTGAGTTGTTTTTGCGTGAAAGACGCCCAAACATCCTCACAAACCTTTGCATTTATAATATACATCTAGATTGTGAATACGAATTGAAATAGTTTAATGTGTAATTAACTTTGATATAGCTAACTAATGAGATACATATATGATTATTGCAACATCGTCTCATATTGTTATATAATATATTAGTCTCATGTTATTTAAGCAAATAATGGCAGGCAACAATAAAGGTATTTAAACAAAAAATTTCATAACTCTTGCATTTCAAATAAATAAATATTAGGACTGAATTTTTAAGCAGCATACATACATACTACACCAACAGTAGATTTAAATAATGATTTAGTCAAAAGGTCCAGGGAAAGATACAGTTGTAGTACAATAATTTGCTACACTGTACCACATTATCCTTTGAAAAATGTCCTTTGGTCATTTATATTTTCCATTTAAAAATCTAAATTTAACAACAAGGATTACCAAAAATTTCACTTCCTGTCTGCTTTCATCTTCAAAAGCTATTCATGAAAGTTGCAGAACTTTTTTAAATTTATAATTCGAATTGGAGAATGCATGTAACTTCTTTATGAATGGTGTGAAAGTGGATCCAATCTTAAGAAAAATTACTAAAAATAATATCACCAAGAAAATGAAGTAGTATCAAACTTTTATATGAGCAAGACAGATGTAATTATTTGAAAACTAATACAAATGAGAATTACAAAATTTACTAAAAATAACTTCTTAAAAATAGCATGCTCTTGTAGAATTTACATAATAATTCACTTAGTATTTTTAAAACAGGTTTCAATATTATTAAGTTTTTTACTTTTTCAAAGTTTATTTCTTATAATTCATTTAAGAACATTAACATTAAGTTTAAATGATTTAAGTTGAATGAATTCAAGTAATAATGTGCCTGGTCAGACCATATTTCCTTTTGTTGTATATATGGCAATATGCTCAATAAAACCATATTTTCCTTTTCAAATTATTTTATTAAATAACGATTATTTAAAAATATTTTAATTAATTTTTAAAAAAATTATATATATTTATTATAAACAGTTGTACTCTACTTTTGTAAAAAATTATTTTATCATTTATAAAAAAAACAAGACAAAATTCTTTCTAGTAAAAATGTGAATACAGAAAAAGAAATATAAAAAGGATCAATGAGAAAATGTCATACTCTAAATCCCTTTCTTAAATTTTAACACTTAATTTTCAATGTATATGCAAACTATAAATTTATACTTGCATTGAACTATATATATAATTACTCAAAACATATTATTAACTTTTCAGTAAAACTGATGATTTAAATGTCTTCAAAAAAACTAGTCATTATCTTTTTAAATTAACAAAAATAATTCAGTAATTTTTTAAAAAATAATTCAGTTTTGTTTACATTCAATGATTATAAAAATTTACACATAAAGAACAAAGTATTTTGTAAGTGTAGAAACTGATGATAACTTGGAATTCAATATCCCATCACAATTCTCTAGTAGAAAACTCAATAGCAACACAGTATAATGTTCCAATTTTTTTACGTACTGTCACATTGCATCTACAACTTTCATATTAAAAAAGTCCATGGAAAGTATTATAAAGCCAATATCTTGATAAATGATAAAACTTGCTGATTTATTGATACGCACCTCTATCATTTAAAAGCATGGCATATCTGATTCTTTATGAATATATTTTTAAAAATAATGCTCTCACGTATAGAAACACAGAAGGTTGTTCACACTTTGTGGAAACGATTTTGTAATTCATTTTCTCGTTTGCATTTTGAGATAAAACTTTGGAAACTTCAGAATAATTGTCTGTTAAGGTTTTCTTTTGATTGAAATGTAAAATAAAAGATTTATTTTAAAAATGGTATATGGCTCGAGGGTTATATAATTACGTTTTCCAAGGAGAAATATTCGTACCAACAAATTAATGATTGATTGAATATTAACGTCGCACTGTTCAGCTACACGAGGGCTTTACCAACAAATTAAGTGATGTAAAAATCTCCATTATTGCATTTCAATCAAAGGTATTTATGATACATCAAATTTGAAAGGAAAAAAGCGTCTAGCAGATGGCGAAAACAAAAACATGACCACAAAACTTCATCCTAAGACTGTTCAAACGCAAGCAACTAATTATAAAAAAAGTGAAGTTTCTGATCCTAAATGAAAATCCGTCGATTAAAAGCTTCATTGAATCAAAGTTAGGAATGTCTTCCGAAACTGTAATTAAAATCATTTATAAGGATATAAAGTTAAAAGTTATTTAAACCTGAAGTTTGTCTTTTTTAAAACATTACTGAAAGAAAAGCAAATTGAAGAAAATTATGTAAAAAACACGTAGCTGCTGAAAAAGGGAAATTTGTGGTAACACTCTATAGAGGTATGGGTATATTTAAGTGACTGTAGTAAAAGATCAATTTTCTATTGCTGAACTGATGGGAATGACTGTAGGAAACTGCATCATCAGAGAACAGAAAAGTTTTCAAAGGGATTCATGATAGTTGGACTTCGTTACAATGGCGAATTAAAATTAAAAAAAGTCTTAAGTAAAGCCAAGATTAATTCACTCTACTATCAGGAGAATATTTTAGAACCAATTTTTTGAAGAAGAAATTCCTACTTTATATGAAAAAGGCACTGATAAAGTTGGAACTTCATAAAGACAAAGCCTCTAGTCACAGGTCTAAGTCAACTGCGCCTTATTTAGCAAAGAAAGAATTAAACAGGAATAAAGTATATCCCATTTGATAAAATACATGTATAAAATCCCCCTACGTTTCTGCAACAGGCTTATTAAAGAGAGCCTTAGGAAAACGGCGTCCAAGAACTCTGAAAAAAGATTCAAGATGAATAGATAAAAATTTGCATGAGAGTACTTAGAAAAAGTTTACTTTCATAAAAAAATTCGAGCTAGAGCTACTGTCAAGAATCATGCCTATCAGATAGATGTAAATTTCCACAAAAATAGAGTAATAAAATTTAACTAACAAAATCGTTTCCATAAAATGCGAATGACCTTCTGTATAATAAATTATAAATGTATATTTTGTATACCATAACAATTTAAGTGATATCTATTACTATTATACATAATATCACTTATGACAGATGCCTCAGTAATGAAAGAGGGGGGGGAGGTAGGGAATTAAACTTAATTATAGGTTACTTATACCTTTAAATACATTAAGCATCAGAAAAAGGGTGCTGCAGATTTACCTCTGGAAGTTGAGATACTTGTAGATATATTCTGCTATTTATAAGACTTTCAAAGTTTGCACAGTAAAAAAGCCTCAAAAACTTCAATACATTCATGTATTCTAAGGTTATTGCTTGGTCACAATATTGAAACCAGCTTCTTACAACTTGAAATTAATTTCTGTGTGTATGCATAATATTTTCTTTTAATAAAAAAAAATCTAAAAGTTGAGTTATTTCACTATATTTTATAAAAGCATCTTTATTGTAAAGAAGGGGTTTTCAACCTGTGGCCCTGAAGGCATTTTAGTGGCCCTTCACTTGAATTTGAGGAAATTTAAAAAAAAAAAAGAAACAAGCCTTACAGTAGTCGCATATGATGTGTAACATCTGACATGTTATAGTAGTAAATACGCAATAGTGACTTATATCCTGAAAAAATGAATCTAGTATGATTGGAAATAATTTTCTATTGAATAATTATATCTTTAATGAAAATTTTATTTTATTAACACAAGGAGTAATGCAATTTTTTATCAAAAATAATTATTCTTGTTCAATTTGGGGAAGAGAGGAGACAATAGACTCAAGATAACTAAAATATGACACATATACTTGTGATTTCAAAGTATTTAAAAACCGTTAGTGAAGCGCTCAAGTGTTGATGGCTACTATTGGACTCCCATGCGAGGGTAGCGAAGAGACACCACCATGTGCTCTCATTGGTCAAATCAAATAGATCGTGCTTACATCACTTCCTGTTACACACTTCTGTCCCTTTTCATGAAATCACTCTTACAAATATCCACCAATCGAGAGGAAAGATGTTATACACAAAAAAAATTGCATTGTCTGCTTTTTGTTGTAAAAAACATAATTTTTCTGTTAATCTTGATATTTAAAACATTTTACTGATGTGTTTGATATCCATTTCAAAATAAAATTTTCTGAAAATGACGAATTTTTCAAAAATTTTACTGTATCTTAAATAATTTTAAATAAGAAAAAAACCTGACTGTGTATAAAATCTTAGAAATTTTCAGAAAAAAGTGGACTCTTATATTTAACAGGTTTGCGAAGTATTTTAATTTGACTTCCCTGTAACTTTAGTGCATGAGAAGTGAGAAATCGATTTATATATATATCTGTAAACACCATCTCTTCCCTTAGAATCAGTTGTAATCTTGTTAAACAAACCTCCCTTTTTTATACAAATTGCCAGATTAAAATATATATATCACGGATGACTGTAAATTTATTGATGTGGCCCATGGATAATTGCAAAGTTATTAATTTGGCCTTTGAGCATGAAAGGTTGAAGACTCCTATTGTAAAATCTTTACTTCCTTGTATGTAACTAATATATATATATATATATATATATATATTTAGCTTTAAATTTACTTTAGGACTTTTTATAACTCAAGTCGATGCAAAGGTAGTTTCCTCTGAGTAATTTTTTTTAAAAAAAAATATCTGCATTGAGAAATTTTCTTAGCAATATTTCAAATAATATATTTGTACATTTGCATTGTTTTGTAAAATTTAAAATACTGCTTATGCATTTTAAGAATTTGCTTGAAATGCAATTCATGCATTATTTTACAAGTTTCCTCAAAATATATGTTGATCATGTAATATTTTATAAAAGTTGGCAAGTATGCAAGTGCCAGAAAAGGAGTCAATTTTATCTTACAATGGTTACTCTGCAAGAGTTCCTTTATTTTCAATAAGTAATTAAGAAGGCTTTTAATGCTCATGAATTTTTGTCTAACTTTTTTTTTACTGAAAACGAGCAATGTTGTTATTTACTTTGAAAAAAAATACAAGAAAGCAAACATTAAAAGATACATGCATACAATATCAGAAAATTTATTTGACAAAAGTATAAAATATCTAGATAAATTTCAAATTGGATAAATTAACAGGAATTAGGTAAATCTTGAAAAATGTTTTTCTTTAGTCAAAAGATCAATTTTCAGACACAAATTTTTAAAATGAAAAATTTCCCTTTATTAGGCCGTTTCCTGGAAGATAAAAAGAAATATTTATCCTATAGTAAAATGCACTCATAGTATTAACTTTAAAAATTATAAATACCAAAGAAAGTAACATTAAAATAAAATTGTTACGTAAAATATCACAATATAAACGTCAAAATCTTAAAAATTCAGAAATGAAAAAGGAAATTAATCACATTAAAAAAACTAATAAAATGATTGAAAAATAAAATTAAAATAATTTTTAATTCTTTTAGAGACAATAGGGTTAATAATCATGGTTCTCATTTTAATAGCTAGTTGAAAATTTTTTTTTTTTTGAAATAGCAATAATTTTAAATTTCAATTCATAATAAAGACACAGTTAAGTAATTCTAATGATTAGTTTTGCTAAGGTAAAATTTTTGCTTCTCTTCTCATACGAACATTTTTTCACTAATAATTTCATGTCAGAAATATTTTTTTCTTCTACAACAACTTCAAATAATCACAGTTAAAAGCAGTTTTATAGGAAAATTAAGCAAATTTTATGATTGTGGATCCTTAATTTTTTTAAGTAGTCAAATGCTAAAAATGTCTCTAATGTATTAAAAATTATATTTCCTTATTAAAATGAAAACACATTCATATTTGATCAGCAATTTATAGAGTACATATATTAACTAAAAACATTAAGGGCAAGTAAAATTATTATTACATACATACATATAATGAGTTACGCTAAAAGAAAAAGAAAAGGAAAGTATGTTTAAAAGAAATGTTTTTTATTATTTCATTTCCTTTATTTTTAAGATTAATAAGGTGTTTTTCCCTAGGTACATAAACTAAAAAACAAATTAAAATTAAATATTAAAATATATAAATGAGTATTTTGAATATTAATAATGAAAAGAAAAAGCATTTCAATACTTTATGAAATATATTAAGCATATATTTTTTTTCCTGAACTGAATATTAATTCATGTTTGTGATGCCCAAGAGAGGAATTAAAAGAAAAAAGAAATGGTCATTGACTGAAGGTAAAAAGTGATTTTCAATAGTGTTTTCTAATGAGAAAACACATATGAAGCATGAGAAACATTCATAACTCACTGTTCAAGAGAAGTATTCTGTTGATACTGCAAATTTTTTTCAGACAATATAGTTGTAAATACAGAGATAAATGTATCTATTCATGCATGTGGGTTTGCATGCATGCTCGAACACACCTTCAATAATAATCTGATCAACCCATTATATTTTTTTTCATTAAAATGAAGTACTAGGCCAGAAATATAATTATCCAAACAATTTGTGTGTGTCATACACTTAAAATATCATGATGGGTCAAATAATCCTCTTTGGACTTTTTAAAAAGTTATAGGAAATAATATTATCAATCTGCTATCGGAATTTACTACATTTATTAAAAAATATATCAAATGTATCCTTCACTATATTCACCTCTCTCTTGTAATTATTTTAACTGATAAATACATGTAATTTGGTATACCAACTGCAATGGATCATTTGACCTGTAGAAGCATATATATAAAACATTTATACATAAGAATAACTGTGTGCCACACAACTCCCTTTGAATTACACATTTTTTCTATTGTTTACATCAGTTTGAAGAAAAATATTTATGCTCCAAGAACCTACTTGTTGAATCTGAGTTTGTTACATTCCAGATTTGGCATAACAATTTTACACATACATCATTTGGGGAAGAAGTTCATTATAAGCATTTCAAACTGTTTAATGATAAAGCAAATTGGTTGCTGCAAAGAAATAAAATAATTATAATAGAAAATTCACTATATCAGGGGTTAGGGTACAACTAAGAGTTCATTGTATCCAGGATTTGTTACATTAGATCGTATATTCACTTGAATAGGTACATAGAGCTGTTGGTACAGGCCACGAATAAATATACCACATCAGAAAAGATGCACATAATGTAGATGCCTCTCATCAACCATTACAGCTTGATGTTAACAAGCTAAATCCATGGCTCCATGGGTTTAATTCTCTACACAGATTCTTCTACCTGCCAATGCAAATAGAAATGTGACTTGTCAGATTACACTACATATTTCTAGTCCTCAAGTAGTCAGTGTCCCTCTGCTAAGAAAAGTCACATAGCTCCATGTCAAGTAGACCTAAAGGGGACTTGAGATGATCCTTGCCTCTTATTTCAAAACCCATTTAGTATATAGCAAAGCTAAGGCACTAATGCATGTTGAAGCTCTGTGGTTCTGAATATTAACATTACTTGCAATTGTTGAATGTGTATCATGTGAATTGATGAGTGGTTTTCATGTTCATCTACCATCTTTCGATAGCCCCACTGATGCCATAAATTAAGGTTTTGCCAAATTTCTAATACTCACAATACACCTTTCGATAGTTTATCAGCAAAGATTTGAACTTTATTTCTATTTTCAAAATGCTGTGGTTCTATCTCATAAGAGTCAAACTATGACAAAATTGCATACACTATCATAACTTGTTATTTTCACATCAACAGCTCTAATAGCAAGCAAAGATGTCGATTACTTTATATACTAACTGATAGATGCAATAGTATGTAAAATAAATTATAGTAAAAAAAAAAAAAAAAAAAAAAAAACCAAACAAACGCTTTTATAGTGAGTCGAACTAAAACGTAAAAAAATAATTCTTCATGTAAGAATAAAATGATTAACAAGAAAATTAATATCAATGGGATAAAAGCGTGGGGTGCTTTATATTAATTCTTATAATTTCTTTCTTGTTCTATTCCGAAATGCTGAGTTAGTGTAAAAATGTCATAAAAAGCACTCCATGCTTTTACCACAATGACATTAATTTTCTTATTAATCATTTTATTAATATATTAAGAATTGTTTTTTTACTTTTTAGTTCGATTCACTATAAAAGCGTGTTTTTTAGGTTTTTTTAAACTATAATTTATTTTTCATTTTTTAGTTTGATCTATAATAAAAGCCTGTTTTTTTTTGTTTTTAAAACTATCATATATTCTTTGTTGAATTTATCCTTGAGTTTGACATTTGGAGCCGGAATTATGTGGCTGCTGGAATTAGTCTTTCTTTTCAATGGATATTAATTAATGGGTCTGAAGTGTATTTATTCTCTCCATTTACGGGGCCACGGATGAGTCTGATATTGTTTTATTTCAAAGATTCTATCTCTATAGATACAGGACTAACTAGTAAAAGTGTGTTAAGAAGAAATATTAAATGTCAATTGTATTATCACCTTTTAAACGTATTGCTGTAATGTTAATTCTTATCCTCACTTCTAAACATATTGCTTTTTAAAAATAAAAAAAATATTTAGCAGTTAGAACATAAATTTATCACTTTTTAAAAGTATTGCTATAATGTTAATTCGTATCATCACTTCTAAACGTATTGTTTCATAAAAATAAAAAATGTTTAGCAGTTACAATACAAATTATTATTATTCATATGCACGAGACTTTTTTTTATTTCTATTTTCAGAAAAACTACGCACCCACCCTACCCTTTTTCACATAAAGAACACTTTTTTGTTTTATTTGTATTAACCACAAGCCTATCCACGGTTTTAGGATTGCACCTCAATCTTTCAGTCACCAAATCTCGAAATCCTTGTTTATGAAGATTCTGATCAGGACAATGAAACAAAATTATGAAATTATTGCACTGTCATCGATCCTTAACAAATGTGCGAAATTTCGAATTAATCTGACTTTTAAAAGTGGGTAAAAATCGAGTCCAAAGATTTCAATACATACACCTGAAACCTATAAAGGTGTGTTAAAAAGGTTAAATTGCTATCTATTTTCCAGAAACTACTATGCATCTCAGTGCTTTGCCCCTAAATTATTATATGTACAAATATATAAATCAATGAATTACCCAAGAATCAATATGAGATTTTTCTCTTGATCAGCATTCTTTTAGCGAAAAAAGCGGTGGTAGAGCTGTTGTCGTCTCTGTTCTCTCTCTGCCATTGGATTTAAATCCTCATCCTCGTTTTGACGGCAATTAGGGCAGACGCGAGGTCCATGGGGTGCAATTACATTAAAGAAGCGTCGACACACGATACATAAGTACCTTGCATGCTGTGCTGGAGGTGCTTGAACTATAAAGGAAAGATAATTAATTTGAAATGGGTTGCTTTGATACCATAAGAATTATACATGACAATTGCTAAGGAGCAAACAGTATAATTTTAATATATATGGTACTGTGTATTAAGGGCAATGCAAAATGTGACAGATCTCACCACAAGGACAAATAAGATGGAAAAAAAATCTGCCTCTAGGTGCAGTTTTTAAATCATGAAAAAATATGTTTCCCTCTTTTTTTCAAGTAGAAAGGACAAATTAATCACTTGTGCACACTAATGCACATTTGGCATCTGTTAAGCATGTAGTCCAATAAATTGTTGAGGAGAGCTTGGGAGATACTGCCTTCCATTAAGGTGATTTTGAATTGCAGTTTGAGTCAGGTGGTTCTTGTGTGAAACATGCCTACAGAGAGTATCGATGGCAAGCATGCTTAAGTTTTTTGTTCTCTACAGTAATAGATGATTTCTATTAAGTGTGGAGTGCATTGCTATTTATAAACAAAAAATCTGAATCAACTATTCTAAAAAGAGAAACACGATCCAGCAGAATCTCAGTGCACTACCAATGAGATTTCTTACTTGCACATTAGATGTGTAGATATTAACTTTATCACACCATGACCACCAGAGGTCAAATCGATAAGCTTTATAAACATTCTGTGTTGGTAATGAGCTCCCTCCTCTCTACAGTAATTCTGGTGCCCAAAATCACTATTATTAGTTAACTAGAATTCGCCAGAAAGCCTGCACATGATTCCTATTAATGTTTTTTATACTGGTGTAACCATTCTTGGCAATGACGAGGCTGTATTTCAATGCACTTTACAGGTTTCTGTGCATATATGTTAGCTTGATTCCATTGCTGAGAAAACATTCTGATTGAAGCACACATGCTGTTAGCAGTTGCAAGGTCTGAAGCTGTCTGACCCAGAATGAGATGTCTGTTTCTTTTTGCTATTAATGATACATATGCATTTATTTCCTGAGGGCAGTGTTCCTCTCAAAACCACCACCATTCGTACTCACAACATTTTTATCCTGAAATAAAATGCTTTTTAAAACTCATTGGCGGGTCCAACTTTAGTGATATTTTGTCCAGCTTCCAGTCACCCAACTGCTTCTCCGTGATTGATGCCTTACAAAATTCTTTACCATATATTTGCAAAAAAGATGAAATGCAACAAATTGTTATATGCAAATTGTTATTTTTGAAGTAATCAATGTACAAGAAAACACTTCCACTGAATGTAATAATCAAATATTTATTCTTGCATTTAACTTCTCTCTAACTTAGTATTTGTGACAAATCTATACGGAACTTTATCACTAACCTTCTGAGTCGTCCTTTTTAGGGAAATTTAATTCCCTACCTATTTCCAATCAACTCCAAAAAGAGGACAGGATTCCTTGTTATGTAGATTAGATAAAGTATTTAAGTCAAACTGAATAGTAAAGTTGGAGCAGTAGGAGAGAGAGATTGAAGCAGAAAGTTATAGTGAAGTTAAATTGAAGATTTCTTGTTGGATAATTTAATCTCAGAGAAAAGCTGAGCTGAATTACCGTGTGGTAAATATTACTTAAAGTCTCATTAAAATTTATTATTACGAGTGAGATTAAAATTAAATGTTTAATAAGAACATTGAATATAATTCTGGGATCCCTTATCGTGGTAATCTCTGCGTGATCGATATTTTAATTGTTAATTGATTGGATCATTAATTATTTAAGTTAGTTTAAAGGATATTACCTTTAAAACCTCATAATACTAGTTAGATATATTTGTTAATAAGTCTTTGATTCTATTTGGATAAGATAACCAAATAAAGAAAGTTGTTTATAAAAATGGCTACTGGTTCTTATCTGACTCCTATTTATTCTCATTCTCAAAGTGAGGTCCTAGGAGATCATCACATATTTACAAGAGAAATTGGCAAGAACATACCTGGAATAAAATGCTCTTGCACCATGTCTGTAAAAAAAAAAAAAAAAAAAAAAAAGTTAAAAATGGAACACACACATTTGTTGCAAATACTTCACTTTCAGAAACATCATTGTTATCACATTTATATATCTTTATGTTAAGAAATTATTCAATAAAATATAAATTAACAAACCCCCAGATAAAATTCGAATTACAATGAAATCGAGTTTATTAAATGTACATGTTACCAATCCAAAGAAAAAAATTCTTGAAGGACTTGCACCAGTGGTGAAAGCAAACAATATTTGTTAAGAATTTAAACCATCCTTTTTCAGATTTTAAAAACCAGACAAATAACATTAAACAAGTTGAGAAAAATGTAAAGATATATTCACCCCCTCCTTAAAATAAATCTTATTAATAACCTTTTATTCGCCAATCCAACATAAATGGATTATGATTTCTAAAATTTCCTGAAATATATGATTTTATTTGTATTTATTAATAACCTTTTATTCGCCAATCCAACATAAATGGATTATGATTTCTAAAATTTTCTGAAATATATGATTCTATTTGTAGTACTCTATAAAAATTATTTGGATAAATTGAAAATTTGTTTAAATATCTTAGTATCAAGGAAATGTCACTAAAATTAATAGTGCTTTGATGAAAAATGTCAGAAATTCAACTTTTTCATAACTCTTTATCAAGGAAAATTCAAAAATTCATCAAATGTTTCACAAATTTAATGAAAGTATTAAAAAATGATCATTTTGTTGTCATTGATTATTTTTTTACTTTTTAGTTCGATTCACTATAAAAGCGTGTTTTTTAGTTTTTTTTACTATAATTTATTTTACATACTATTGCATCCATCAGTTAGTATATAAAGTAATCGACATCTTTGCTTGCTATTAGAGCTGTTGATGATGTGAAAATAACAAGTTATGATAGTGTATGCATTTTTGTCATAGTTTGACTCGTATGAGAGAGAACCACAGCATTTCGAAAATAGAAATAAAGTTCAGATCTGATGTTGTCAAGGGCTGCTGTTTGCTGTAGTACTCAGTAGGTACACCTGCAACTGATCATGTCAGCTTCATCCTTTAACACAACTACGTAATCATCTGTGCACGATGGTAGCATTAAAATAAATGTCATATCTGGCAGCAGATATATAATTCGACAAGTTGGTGGATTTTTGATTGAGTAGATAGAAGGATAGAGTAAATTATCTTGATAAAATAGTATATTTGCATCTTTTACCTATGCTTTGAAGCTAATCACAAGGAATTTAAAAAGACAAATTCAGTTATTGAGGATTAAGTGACTTTTTAGTTAACTTCTTGTCCTAATCAATACTAATAACTGTCATCATGAAATCTAAGACTACAATCTGATATTCTAACTAGACCCGACTTTTCATTTACAACAAACACAATAGTTTATGCCTGCAATATAACTGAATGTAATTTATTCTAGTTAAATAAAAAATTAGTTGTATATCTCTAGCTTCTCTATTGAAATTAATTCTATCTTTAACACTTCCCAGTATAATATTTTAGAATGCAATAGTAAAAATATTGTAGACAAAATAATAATTTAAATTGATAATCACCTCCCGCAGGTCTAATAGGAGGTTGTAAATTATAAGGATGAGCAGCTCCTGCAGGTCTAACTGGAGCAGGTAAATTCACAGGACGAGCAGCTCCTGCAGGTCTAACTGGAGCAGGTAAATTCACAGGACGAGGAGCTCCTGCAGGTCTAACTGGAGCAGGTAAATTCACAGGACGAGCAGCTCCTGCAGGTCTAACTGGAGCAGGTAAATTCACAGGACGAGCAGCTCCTGCAGGTCTAACTGGAGCAGGTAAATTCACAGGACGAGCAGCTCCTGCAGGTCTAACTGGAGCAGGTAAATTCACAGGACGAGCAGCTCCTGCAGGTCTAACTGGAGCAGGTAAATTCACAGGACGAGCAGCTCTAGCAATTGGGGGTGGAAATGCAGGACGAGCAAGTTGTCTGCTTGGATTTACTGAAAAAGAAGTAATTTTAATTTTTACCAAAAACACACCAGAAAATAAATTTCCATTGTAGTATATGGAGCCGCTCAGATTCTGATACACTTAAATTTTTACAAAATTTAAAATGAAAATACAAAGAACAATTTTTTTAAACTATACCATAAAAATTTAATTTTAAGAGGAAATAATTTTTTTCAATAAAAACAAAAGAAAGAAAATAAAATTATTCAGATAATTACCAATGTTTCTATCACCAGCCGCCCTAGACATAACATTGTCAAGATCCAAGTTGACAGCCCTATTCTACAGAGAGAAAATTAGTTTAATAAAATCGAGATAATAATATAATGTCATCAAAGCACATTTTTCACACAGAAAAATGTCACAATATTAATATAAACTCATATGGTTTTCACGAATAAATGTGCTTTTTATACTGTGTAGTTTAAAATTTAGAAGCCCTTTATAATTACATAATTTTTTAGATTTAGAAGGTTAAAAAAATAAATTGATTTCAGCATTAACAGTTAATTCAAATACACCCTAATCCAGTTCCTCCAAGAGCTTTTCTATGATTTTGATTTAGCACGAATTAGGGGGAAAAAAACCTCACCCTTTTTCAATGACTTATTTTGTTTTAATATGACTGATCCAAATTCTGGGAAGAAACTTTTGCAATCAATTTATTGGAGTTTACTCCTTAAAAATCGATTTTTATATAAAGCCCCCGGTATGGGAATTATATGAGGAGTGAAATTTGCATAAGCATTAACAAAATTACATTACCCTGTTTTCTGTGCATGCGCCAAATCACTGTTGGAAGAAAGCAGGTACTTGAGTACTCCAGACAGTAGTGATCCATAGGTCAAGGATTCTATAATCCAATTAGGCCCCACCACTTTCCGTTCCTTGAGCTTACTTTTTATTGAAAAAGTGATCAATTTCAAACATTTAAAACAATAAAAATTATCCCTTATTTTAAAATTTAGGTCCCCCCCTTTTTTATGGCACAAGGTATTTTAAAATTTAGCCTTATATTTACTCTAAAAATTTCCATCAATAGTCCTATTTAGAACATTTGACTTTTTTTTTTTTTTTGCTGCTTTCAATAAACTAAATTTTTGTTTTAGTGCCATTTTTTAAGGTATACGAATACGTTCGGAGCCCTTTTTTTAAAAAACATCATTTAGAAAAAAAATTATACTCTTTTTAACTTCAGTTTATATATAAATAAACTATACTTATCTCATATTTGTAATAAATCCTTAAAGTTTCAGAAAATTGGTAAATTTGTTGGAAATTTTGAAGAAATTTTAAAGACATTTAAAAAATTCTACATGAAAATCCATGGACTCAATTTGTATAAATTTAGTATCAAAATAATCATTATGTGTGTATCTAGGGCCTGGAGTAAAATCTTATGATTATATAAATAAATAAAAATTCCACAACTAATCGAGAAGCCCAAACAAGAAATTTGCCATGTTTTACAACACCATTACACAAATACCAATCCATAATTAAAAAATTATTCTTATTATGATCATTCTTTTACTTCAGGCCCTAGAAAACATTGTGAGAAAAAATGGTACCAAGTTTCAAAGTTATTTAATGGTAATATTTGATTTATCATTTTTGAAATTTTCAAAACATACGAAAAAAGTTATTTTGAGAAAAATGCATTTTTAGTACAATTTATCACATATTTTTCTTATTTACATAATTACTTACTTAAAATTCACCAGTTTTATAGCTTACACCTTCTATCAGCTCATTTTTTTCTTTTTAGCTAATCTATTTTTTTTTTTTCTGGCAACTTTTGCCACAGTCAGAGAATGTCGTTTAGAATCTGTTTTTCGAATTTCATCAAGTTCTGAAAAACCTTTCAATGTTAATACACCAACAGTCACTCCGAAATGTTTCAAGATATCTATCAATCCCTGAAATCCCTTATTGAACTGAATTACAGCCATGTATCCTCCTAATCGCAGTATTGTTAATGAAACAAAAACATCTTTTGGAATAAATTTCCAAAGGATTCCATTGAAACATTCATTAGAGTTTTGTGTTTTTCCTGGTAAACATTTTGCTAATAAGTTTTGATCACATAACTTCATATATGTTGGTTTGATTATGTTGATCAGATTTGGGGGAAGTCCTTTAGATTTATCGATGTAGATCTTATCCTTTGATACAGCTTGTTGATATTTACACCAACTATCCGGTCCAACAGGGCATTGGCCATGCATTTGTTGTTTTGCATTAGAGCAACAATGGAAAAATGCTGCAATGACTGCCCGTTGCATGCCTTGTAAATTATTTACATTGTCACGGATAGCAATGCCATAGTAATTCTGTAACTTATCGATAAAGGCATCCGTCAGTTTTCCTCGACCTCCTAGATCTTTTCGTTTCGATTTCAGTTTCCTCAGTTTTGTTCCGACACACTTTTGTATGTGTCCAATACACTCGTATTTTGCTACAGTATTCTTACCATAAATATCTTTTACAGAGGCATACCCCTTAGAGTCTCCATCGCCAAAAAAATTTACGGTTGAATCCTAGGAGGACCCACTTTTGGTCGCCAAATTTTGAGCGATAAAGGTTACAATACGGTAACCCTTCCATTTCATCGAAAAATTTGGATTTTCAAATCACCTAAAAATGGCAACCCTAAAAAAGTACAACGTTTTTCGCCTTTTCCGAAAAAACGTCATTTTGACATTTGACTTCGTTTGCTCTCCACCGGTTGTTGTTAAGAATGGCGTGTGAAAGGAAATTAATTGAAAGTGAGGCTACGACAGGTTTCTTTCTGCTCCTGGGCACAAAGGGGAAGAAAGAGACATTAGAATGGTGTATGAAAGCTAATTTAATTGCTTCTCGTTATGAATGTCCGAGGTTTAAAAAAAAAATATGCGTTTGTAAGAACGAAGGGAACGGTTGACGGCTACGAATGGCGTTGCCGCAACCAGTCGAAAGATAATCGCCACAACGTTGTTCGGAGTGTGAGAAAGGGCACTTGGTTTAGCGAAAGCAAACTTGCTATAATAATTATCTTGCGTTTGGCCAGATATTGGTTTGGCAAGAGCATGAATGCGTTCGTGGTGAATGACTTGAAAGTTAATAAGAATAGGTCACAAGTTGGTGGATGACAATTTTCATGAATTCCTTGCATCCATCGCAAGGGTGTATCCACCAACGGAACATGACGAAATGCAAGCGTAAGGTAAGTGCCTTTTAAATTTTTTTAAAATGATTGATTTCATGTATTTCTTCAATTTTATATTTGTGAAACGCCCCTTTCGTCCTTTTTTAAAAATGTAAATCATGTTGTACACACTGGTTTTAGAATGCTTTTTTAAAATGAATTTCATTGCTTTCTCCGTTTTTTTCTTTATATAATGATTAATTTAATGTATTTATTCGTTTTCATCTTTGCGAAACGCCCATTTCATCCCCCGCTGACGCATGCGCTTCCCAAGAGTTTTTCGTCATTGACGCCTTTTTGAAAACCTTCAATTTGGCGCTTTTTGGCGAAAAATTTTTGGCGCCAAAAACAGCAGTGGGTCCTCCTAGGATTTTACCAAATTTACATACTGTTATTTTCTCATTTCGACAGATCGTTCGAAAATACGATAAACACCCAGGGGTTCCATAGCACCAGATGACCCTATATGTTTTGCACAATTATGAATGTTGTTTAACTTTTTGTTTTTGGAATTGCAAAGTCTACACACTTTTGACATGAATTCAACGTCTAACACCTTTCCAGAATCTATCGAGATAACAGACACACATCCATTCAAGGAGGAATATCCTCTTCGTTGCCATGTGCCATCCACCGACACACCACATTGAGAAAATTCAGTATCAGTTTCGTTACTTCTAATTTCCAATGCAGCTTCCTTCATTGTATTGCATGCTACGTTGCTAGCAGCAAATTCAAGCTTTTTTCCAGGAAACCAAATGCTCTTTTAGATGGTACATCTATATTTATAGCAGAACAAAGTTTTTAGCCGCAGAATGTCCTTTACCAATGATTCTCATACCAAAAACAAATGCAAGATTGATACTATGCAGTTTGTTTACTTTCTCAGAAGTGCAGAATGAGAAGGAATAGTCACAGTTTTCACATTTCAAAGTCATATTTAAAGCTAACCCAAACACAGAGTCTTGCACAACACTAACTTTTTTTTCAAAACACACAGGACAGCATAATAATGAAATTATGTTGTACAAAACTCCTAAGTTAAAAATAACATTTTTTTCATTGTCTTCTGGAACATCTGCAGGTTTCAAAGAATTAATTAGCTTTGATTCACTTGCAGTTGGAATACTTGAAAATTGATACTTATCTTTTCGTTGTTGAAAACTGAAACTCTTTTGCAGAACTTATTTCCTTTGAACTGACGTTTACGGGAATATCTTTTATTTCTGTTATTTCCCATAATTATAAAATAGTAATGCGAGCTATTAATTCACTTGTGTTTTAACACAAACACAAATAATACTTGATAACTTTTGTTTTGTAACTAAATACGCAGAATTTTTATCAAATGAAGCTGAAAGTAAACAAAACAAATATTGCCAGATTTACTTTGTCATATACTTTCAAATTGTATAATTATTTTTAATATTATCAAAAGTTTTTTTTTTAAATTATACTTTAAAAAAATAATGTTTTTAAATCTTATTTGACCAGTTTAAGGGCATTTAAATGCTGACTTCCGGCTATTTAAATACCTACTTCCGGTTTCCCGCGCTTTACTAATTGTTAAATATCTTGAATTCTAAGTGACCTAGGAACAAAATAAGAACAGATTTATAGAGCTAAATAATTGCTTTATTCTATAACATCAAAAACTCAAAGTGTGATTTTTTGCAAAAATTGGCCATTTCAACGTATTCGTATACCTTAAGCAAACGGTTGTCACAAGAAATTGGAAAATGATTATTAATCTAATCAATTTTATAATTTCAATTCCCCAGAAAGAAATTATTGCTATAATATAATAAATATTTTATTTTTTTACACTTTTACATCATATACGTTTCCATTTTTCCATAAAAGTTTCTTTTATATGTCAACCATTCTATTAATTAAAGAAACAATTGAAAGAACCATATGTTGAAATGTTTCTATCATTTTGAATGTTTTAATCCATTTTATTTTAAATTCTAAGAGTATTTATTGTTATATTTATATATCTATCTATCAATCTATCTATATATTTATAAAATAACTAATGTGAGACAGCTCACGTTTACGGAAGATGATTCAAAACTACTGAAGAAACAATATCATGTACTTCCACTCATACTTGGCAGCAATTTCAATATTGATTTCAATAAAGATGAATATTAGTACAATTTTTAAAATCAGAGCTTAGTTTGGAATTTGTTTCTGGTAGAGCACTGGGGATGTCTACATATAGTACAACCATTTATGCGATGTTTTCATGATTCGTAAATCATGCATCTACTGATGTTTATATATCATACTTTAGTTGCCACAAGCCTCTTGTTACAGTGATTAATAACAGCGAGAGTATTAATATAATTAATACTCATATTGATGTTAATAGTGAAGTAAATTAACCTTCTTAACAATGTACTCATATACTGTGAGTAACATATATTTATGTAATTTAATTGATGTGTATATTATACATAGATCTCTCTCTCTCTATATATATTATTTTACTGAATAAATAAGGAATAAAGAAAATGCATGCATGCTTTCAGTATTATAGGAGATCTATTTATTTACCCTGTTTACCTGCTATATAATCAAAGACAACCAACATTTAAGGAGTAAACTCCTGTCGTGCATTGTAGCAGACACAGTTTTTTTTTTGTGACACAATTCCATTTGAGAGTTTCCAAATTTTGTAACCTCAATAAAGAATTTTGCTTGAGTCTGTTTTTTTAGATTGGTTTTCATAGTGAGAAAGACCTTTTTTTTTATGTTAAAATATAATAAAATTTAAATCAAATGCCTGCACAATACATTACACAGGAAGCATTCAAGGACACTTGTTTTGAAACTTTCAGCATTCCAAAACAGGTTTCAGAAACTAGTTAAACTAACAGTTTCAACTCAACCCAAAGACGAGCAAATGATTAAATTTTTAGTTGTATCTTATGTACATTTTGCACATACCCAACAAGGGGTGTGATAGTTTGAATTCGAATAAAGAAAAGACCCCATGAAACACTAAATCTTGAAGAACACAAATATCCAGCTCCTGATGCGTGATAGAATACAAAATTAAGGACAAAAAGATAGTGAACTGGAAACCACTAGCTCATTAGCGAACAAGTGGCTTGGACAGACCAGAAATCTCTAGCAATAAAACTTTGGAAAAAGTAAAGCCTAGAGGACAACATGATCAAATACTGCCCAAGGTATGGAAAGGGTTCACAAATTGAAGGATTGTCGATATTTAAAGTGGAAATTGAAAACTGAATATGCTGACTAGCATTTAAAATTTTGATTTCAAAGGACTGAAATCAATCTTCTATTTTTCCAGATGCAACATATTTTTAACTTGTACTCTACAGGAATGTATCAATTGTGTATAAACAGAATTAGGTGCATATATGTTACCCTTTATAAATAAACAAGCAAAAATATGATATTAATCTTAAAAGTCGTTCTATCTGATAAAGTGTTCTGAATTTGAGTCTTACATTTTCTGATACTTAGCAAAGATGACTTAACCCTTGTAATAATTTTCATTAAAATTTATGATGCATTAAAAAAATCTCTCATTTCCAAGTCATCTATATGAAGAACAAAATTAAGATAACTTTGATACGTCATCAATGCTTAAATAACTTTTTTAGTAACTTAGTTAAATATCTTGAATGAAAGTATCATAACACTGAAAACATTACAGTAAATCTTAAGTATTTTAAAATTTGCTTTTAAAAATTTCATGTTCAACTTCAAATAAAATAAAACTATGTGCAAAAGTGAAAAACAAATCCCTGCAGAAACAACAAAGAATTAAATAATTTGTGATGGGTAATATAAAATATTAATATAAAATCAGCTTTCTTTTTAACTACAACAAATTACATTAATGTTCCAAATAATTCAAGTTAGTGTATACATTTTCTTTCACTCTCTAAAATATAAGATTAAATAAAAGTATATATTATGTATCAGAAAATTGCTTTAAGTAAAAACCCAAAGTTAAAAATAAAATATTTACCTGTGGCACAGGAATTCTTCCCCTGTTCATCGACACTGTTAGTGCCGATCGCTGACTTTGAGTGTCATTTCTTCTCCTATTCCTCGAGGGGGATGGCCTACGGCCATCTCTGAAATATAAATTCCACTGTTCAATAAAAACAAATTGATGAATTAAAATAAAATTTAAAAGCAATTACATATGCAAAAAAAGGCAAACAATGAACAACAGTAATTTGTTCCCAGTTACAGACATCTTTTCCAAATTTTTAGTCACTTAGAATTTAAAAAAAAATACATATCAGAAATATTTGGGTAATTGAAAATTAACATTTGGCACTCTTATTATTTTTACTATGAAGTTTTATAGAAAATCAGAAACACTAAACTTATGTAATTTCACACAATAGAAAAACGAAAGTAATATAAGTTTTGTTATCAATATTGAAATTTACTTTCAGACAGATAATATGCTTGGATAATATATAATTTAAACGAACACATCAAAGTGCACTATTTAAATTAGTAGTACCAATTTTTTTTTATAAAAAAAAGATAAAAAAATCTAAATTTGAATTTTGAAATTGGAATAAATTTAGCAAGCAATTTATATAAATTCTGTTTTAACTTAAGCATTGTATAAAATTCTAAGCTTAGTGATGATTAAGAATATTAAAATCCAGTTTAACTAAATTAATTATCATTATTCTACCAGTAATTTAAATAATTAAATTTTCTCACCTTCCTCCTGCTTGTTCTTGATCAGACCTGAAAAAATAAAAGATAGATAAATAAATAATAAACATTTATTGTGAAAATTTTTGACAAAAAAGCTTAACTCTTTAAGAGAAATAAAGATGCAGACACAAAAAAAAAATACATACATCAACAAAAATGAAATTAAATCCTCAGTTATAACAATAATTTTCCAGGCTTTTGGCTGTATCATAAATATACCTGTGACTTTTAACATACATACATACATACATATATGTATATATATATATATAAATACATGTGACTATCTTGATGGATTTATAATTCCAATTATAAAGAATAAAGTGAAATTTTCAAAAATTTTTCTAAGAATATTTTTATTTTTCCATTGGAAATTTGAAAACGATCTTTCTTAAACAATGAAAAACCAATTTTTGCTATTAACAAATTAGTTTCTTGTCCCATAATAAATATTTACACTAACTTATGATAAATAAATCCTGAGAAGTAATACAAATATGAAGTTCCTTTATGCCAAGATATAAAGATAATTGAACATACAGTACAAAGCGAAATGTAGGGAATGTTGAAAATTGAAATTTAATACTTACATCCTTTCAAGAAATGAAAACCTAAGATAAAAGCTTAAATTTACACAAGTATATAATTTTAAGAATTGAAATTAAAACAAGGGGAGGGGGAGGCAAGAGTTCAACGTTTGAAGGGATAAGCAAATGGATGGCGCCTTTCTTTGTGTTGCCAGCCGCAAGGAATGAATTTCCCAAAATAGATATTGTAACCGTTAGCCTCCTATATTTCCAAATATAGACATTGAGACCTGGTTAAAAGAAAAGTCATGTTATGACTTCAACCATTAACTAAAAAAAATTCAAACTTTTAAATATTAATGTAAATAGTAAATTTTTTTAAAAGTAATTAACGATCCCTTCCATTTGAGAACCGCGTTCAAGGTTAAAAAATTAAGAAGTACTTTCCACTGTGGGAAAATAATTTTATCTAAAAAAAACAAAAAAGCATTGCTTATTTTAATACATTTCTTAGGAGAGGCATATTTGAGATGTTATTCTAAATCAAAAGTAAGGTAATAAAGATCGTTTCAAGCTCTGAAACAAACTAGTTTAGTTAGGTACGAGGGTAAGGTGAAAAGTTCTCATAGTGACAATGAAAGACTGTGATTTTTACATAAAATAAGATTTTATTTTCCCACATTACCCTCTTTAACTTAACACACTTAGTCCAGCGTTTCTCCAACATCAGTATTTCTTCCTGGAAGTGAGAATCTGGAAGACTGAAAATATTCATCTAGGGCCCTCTCAACTTTTTCACTGGACGCGAAATGTGCTACCCAGAAACAAATTTCTTCAAGTTTGGGAACAGATGGATGCCAAATCAGGGGAATAGCGGAGGGAGGGGGGCGAGCAAATCGTACCATATATCCCGCAATTTTCCCTCGTCTACGCATCCTTGTGTACTGGCGCGTTGTCCTCGTGAAAGAGGATTTTTTTCCTTCTTCAAGCCAGGCCTCTTCTCGCGAACTTTGGCATCCAGCTGATCAAAAAGGTTCGAGTATTATTATTCGCCAGTAATTGTTCTGCCCTTTTCAAAGTAATCAGGATCTTTTCGCATCCCCAAAAAACGCTGGCCATAATCTTTCCGGCAGAAGCGACCGACTTTGCCTTTTGCGATGAACTACCGGCTTCCACACACTAGTGAGTGGTGGTGGATCCATGTCTCATTCATGGTGACAAATTGCTGTAAAAAATTGGCCGTATATCCCAATTGAATAGGTCCAAACATCATTCCGAAAATCGTTTGCGCATTTGCTTCTGATCGGCATTCAGCAAATGCGGCACCCATCTTCAGCATCCTCAATTCTTTATGCAAGAATGTTTCGCACTCTTTCTTTAGGCATCCCCACTCACCTATCGTCCCACACGATACCATGCACTTTTTCGATGGTTTCCGGTATGGGGTACAGTTTTTGGCCGTCCTTCTAGCGAGTCATTTTCGAGGGACGTGCGACCACGTTTCAATTCAGCTGCTTCCTTTTTAATGTTTGACATGGAAGGAGCAGAATCCAAGTAAATCTTTGTCAACTTCGGATGAATTCCCTTAGGGGTCAATCCATTCAAAAAGGAAGAATTTTATGATAGCACTATATTAAGTGTATCCATTTTAGCGAAAAACAAGCAAGACGTCTACTGCAAAAATTCGTAAAAACAAACTACTTAACAAGTTGAAATTCACATAAGAACTAATGACACGTGCACCCAAGCCAGGAAGCAAATTTTTTACTGATTGAAAAACCATTTGAGTGGAGGCCGAGAACTCATCAACTTACCCTCCCCTAATGAATCTCTTAAAAACTACCATACTTATAGCTATAATTAAGTAGAAATAAATGAAAAAGTGTCAACATATTTTTAAAAAACAACATAAAAATTAAATGATTCACATTTTATGTCAAAATATATTAATTCAAAACGGAATGTAGGGAATGTTGAAAACTACTTACACTTTCGTACCAAAGTCTACAAACTAAACAGTAAACCACAAGATTCTATAAGTTAATTTTTCATTTAATATTATTTCTTAATAGACTCTAGCGTCCTCTTGTTGCTGTGCTCGTATTCCCTGTGGCCAGGGGTGCCTGCTCCCGGCCAGTTGGTGGTAGGAGGGATGTTTCGGGTAACGTCCGGTTCCCCGAGCACAGCTTGAAGTGATGCACCTGCCCCTTCCCCTCAACGGGCCGCCCATCCGGTATAGTGGTTAGTGACGCTGACTGCGGTGCTGTAGGGCCTGGGTTCGGATCTCGGAGAAAGCATGGATGTTCGCAAGTGTATGGCGCCTTCGCGCCATGGGGGTACTTTAAATGGCTGTGAAGCCGTAAGTCCTCTCGTGAGGTTGGTGGAAGGAGAAGAGCTGGGAGGCTCCTGACCACCCCCATGGTGTTTTCCCTTGAAATTGGGGTGAAACCGAGCAAAATCGCACAGTCACCTGCATGATGCCCAAAGCTAAGGCTAACGACAGGCGTCAAAATCTAGCCCTTAGCCATGATGAATTTCGTGGGCCTTGATCTGATGTTACAGTCGATCAGGTGGTGTCAGTAACATAACACATTCCCCCAAAAAAAACGCTGGTCATGATCGTTCTGGCAGATGCGATCGACTTCGCTTTCTTTAGCGATAACTATCGGCTTACATACACTCCTTCGACTGCTGTTTTATTTCTGGCGTGTAGTGGTGGACCCATGTCTCATCCATGGTGACAAATCACTGCAAGAAACCGACCGCATCCCAATCGAATCGATCGAAACATCGCTGCGAAAGTCATTTGCTTTTGATCGGAATTCAGCAAATGCGGCATCCATCTTGCGTATCCCTAATTCTAAAGGGTGTTTTTTGAGAGGTATAGAACTTTAAATTGCAATAAAACAACGATGTATTATTCGATTGACATGAATTTTTTTTTATTCGAAAGATAATCTTGTGGCATTACATTTTAAATATGATTTCTGGCATACGACTGCCACGGCTGGCTCGGATGTAGTCCATTTGTGGCCGTATATCGACAATAACACGGCGAATGTTGTCTTCCAAATGGTCAAGCGTTTGTGGCTCATCCGCATAGACCAATGACTTTACATAGCCCCACAGAAAATAGTCTAGCGGTGTTAAATCACAAGATCTTGGAGGCCAATTCACAGGTCCAAAACGTGAAATTAGGCGGTCACCAAACGTGTCTTTCAATAAATCGATTGTGGCACGAGCTGTGTGACATGTTGCGCCGTCTTGTTGGAACCACAGCTCCTGGACATCATGATTGTTCAATTCAGGTTGATTGATTGATTGATTTAATATTAACGTCGCACTGTTCAAACGAGGGCTTTTGGCGACGGACCACGTAATTTTGAAATCATGGCTCTATACAGATTTAACGCATCACCATTGACTGGGATCGAACGTTGCCACGATCCGCCTTCATCGTTTTTGAAGTAATCATGGCTCTATACCGATCACCATTGACTTAACGTTGTGGCCTTCATCGTTTTTGAAGAAGCCCATAAAGCGCACCAAACAGTAAGTTTTTTTGGATGTAACGGTGTTTCGACATACACTTGTGGATTAGCTTCACTCCAAATGCGGCAGTTTTGTTTGTTGACGTAGCCATTCAACCAGAAGTGCGCTTCATCGCTAAACAAAATTCGCTTATGAAAATCGGGAACAACGGCAATCTCGTTTTGGGCCCATTCGACGAATCTACTCCTTGCTTGATCATATTTAAAATGTAATGCCACAAGTTTATCTTTCGAATAAAAAAAAAATCATGTCAATCGAATAATACATCGTTGTTTTATTGCAATTTAAAGTTCTATACCTCTAAAAAAACACCCTTTATATACAAGAATGTTTTGCACTCTTTCTTTTGACATCCCCACAGACCACGTCCAGGTAAGTTCTAGCGATAAAATGGAATTAAATCCACAAAGTACGTATGAAGTTCGTTGTTCCTAGTAGTTGATGGCATATAGAAGTTTCTTTTTGGAATTCGTGTTTAAAACGTGGGATAACAGAATTGCTAATAACGTGCTGCTCTAAAATATAATAGTAAGTACCATGATAATTAGTCAGTAGTTAATAGGGAATTTCTTTTATTTTCTAGGTTTTGGGATTGAGTGATGATGGAATGTTTGGAATAGTTGTGGAGAAAGCATCTTTTATTACAAATCTTTGTCAGGTAGGCAATTGTGTTGATATGTGATATTTATAACATGAAAGCAGCCAGGGGCTTTGCAGTTTTTAATATTGTCGATAATTTCAGCCGGGAAGGGAAGGGAAGAGGGTGAGAACTGGATAATTCTCGCAATTTCTATGAAGGAATGCTTTGCTTTGAATTGCCTTTCAACCTTTTCGGAAAGCATCATAGTAATTTCAATGTTTTTCTAAAAGGAATTCTGTACAGAAGAGGTTCTTAACCTTATTCCCCGTTTGAGCACATCTGACAAATAAGAAATTGCTAGCGGGAGCAGTTTCTTCAATAAACTCAGATCTATAGAATACTTCACTTATAAGGCTGAATAGAAACAGGCTGGTTTTATAAAATTTGCTTACTGATTCATAAAATTAACCATTGTTTCACACGAATAAGGTTAAGCAACAGTCTTATTCTTTGAATAACTATCTCATACTTAAAAATTTATGCATTGAAAATACACATACATGTATATTATATATAGAGAGATAGAGAAAGAGAGAGAGAGTGGATCAACTAATAACTGTCTAGCTAATTCATATTTACACTTTTTTGGTAAGAATAAACATTTCAAAACAAATTGATTCTGAAATAAATTATAGTTAAAAAAAATTACAAAAAAAATTACAAAAAAAAAAAAAACACTTTTATAATTAATCGAATTAAGTTGTAATTTAATTCTTTAGTCGCCAAATATGAAAATGGGATCTGGAACCAGTCATCAGATGCGGGATGGGATGGGAAAATAGGAAATCGTTAATCCTGATCAGGACAATGGAGAAAAATTATTATATTGTCATCGGTCCTTGACAAGTGAGGAAAAATTCAAATTAATCTGACCTTTTAAAGTGGGTAAAAATTGAGTTCAAAGATTCCGTTACATACAAGTGAAGTTCATATAAAAGAAAATTAAAATAATAACATTGATCAAGCTAATTTTCTAGATATTCAAATACAATTAAAAGGTAATTTAATAAATAAAAAATTTTTGAAAAGAAGAAAATTTTAACAGCAGTATTATTGAAGTACCTTATTGGGAAAGCAATATACATTGATCAATTTTCAGAAACATTATAAATTGTTAGGATTTTGAATAAGTTATCCCTGTTTTTTTTTACACACACACAAAAAAATGCTTTATTTAAAATATAAGGTAAAAAAACATTTCACTAAAAGTATTACCCATTACTAGAAACCACTTTCTCCCATCTTTATGACAGTATATGAATTCCAAGTCGAAAAAAGGATACATCCTTAAAGGCTATCCAAGAATCGAACCATATGTTGGTATCTCAATAAGAATAGAAGCGCTGTTCAGAACAGCCATGTGCCATCGAACGGAATAAGTGATAATCGGTAGGGGCTACGTCCGGTGAAAACGGCGGGTGAGGTAGAACTTCCTATTTAAGTGTTTCCAGGAAGATTTTCACTGGTTTTGCGACATGTGGCCGAACGTTGTCATGTAACAAAATTCCTTTGAATAAATTCTTAACTGTACACATAACGTTGTTATTTCGTCGAATAATCATAGGTTATATGGCATGTAAAAGATCCCTAGAGTGTCTGTTTGGCTTCGGTGTTCTCGGCAAAATTAAATCCTAGTATAGGTTCGCATCGTCAGAGCTCTGTGCCTCCCTCTTGGGAGGAAACTGGGAATCAAAATAACCTGCGGCGATTGGTATCCGCCTTTATATGGTGCCGCACTAAAAAAGCTCGCTCCGCCCACCGGCCGGGAAACCCCCGACCATTGGTCGAAGCGAGACACCCTTCAGATTCTCGGGCGCAATGCGACCCTGAGCTAGTTTAGCAATCCAGTACTATCTTTTCCCACTTAATTTTAACAAGGGCAAGTAAGATTTTCAATGCTACTCCCCAAGTGTTCAACAGGAGATTAAGACCTCTTCGGAGATCAGGTGCTCCGCTGTTACCATTCAACTCCTTACCGAGGGATGTACTAGGGGTCTGCAATGGAAAAACTCCAATCCGCAGCCCATTAGAAATAAAAATATAGTTATATTCATAGTTCCAATACTTTTTTTTTACATCTAAATACCTTCCTTCACAAACCATAGATGACACGATTCTGTTGCTCTTAAAAACAATGTAGTCCAAAAAACATTTTTTCAGCATAAATTTTGAAGTATAGGAAATAAAAATATTCTTAATATTATTTTTATAATTTTTGTTTCTACTTCATATTTTTAGTTCGTAATTTTTTTTTTAGTAAAAATAACTTTATATTTATTGCTAATACTAGTCGGCCTTCATTTGCATTTCAACATAGAAAACAATCAAGCTAAAAAGAATTGTAAGCATCATCTTTCACCTTCAAATACCATTTAATTAAAAAATTTGTTTATATATATATTCTGTAACTCCTCAAACAATCTAATTGTTAGTTTTGGGCTTTCCTCTTTATTTATAAGTTCTAAATCCCAAGACAGCAACATAAAAAGTTACCCTAAACTTGAAGAATACTCATAATATATTTAATACAGAATTAAGTATGAAAATGAAATAAATGTACACCACATAAAACTTATTATTTTTCAAAAGACAGTTGGAAAAATTGTTATCACAATTGTTCTGATGTATATCTCATATTTTCAAGTTTCATTTGTGTACTGAAGCTATTTTAAAGTAGTAGCCAAAAAATTATAAAATCCATTGTAAATCATGATATTTAGATCAACAGAAATCTAACACATTGATTTTTTAAAATTGGACTGCTCCTTGTTGAATTTTACCTTAAAGAATACAGATATTTTGAGGGTTTTTTCATGTAAATTGCACTTTATCCTTCTGCACATAAAGAAGCAGAATCATTTATTTTCTTTAAAATACATATACATTGTTTCTCCCCATTACTAAAAATAACTATCTTCTCAAAACAGATTTTAGATGACAACTTTCTCACATACACAGAATGCAGAGTTAAAAACTTGTTGAATGAATCTGAAAGCTCACAGCAAATTAACTTTTATATTATTATAAACTGAATATTAAATCTAATAATTATAATATCTATTTGAAAAAAACTTATAATAATAAAGTAATGAATATAAACACGTATGAAACTTGAACAAATCTGGCTCTAATGGAATGAATGAAAATGAATTATATGAATGAAAATTAATTATAATAAGATCAAAATAGTACATAATCTATCAAACAGACTAAGTAACCCCACACTCAAAAAATACTTTACCCAAAGTCTCTTGTTTTACTAAAAATACAATGAATGAAATAACAGATTTGACGTACTTTATAGGATAGGAATTTTTTCACTAAATGATACATATGAGTTGATCAACAATTCAATCACAACATATATTGTGTTCTGATTTATACAAAAACACTGTGAAATCATCAAAAACTTCATAAAAATGAAACATAATATCCTATCCTTTGACTTAAACATAATCTAAACAAACACAAAATTAATATACATACAATGATATTTTATCACAAATTTACTCTCAGGTACATTAATTATTTATTTTGCAGTTTATAAAGAATTATAGATGAAATAGTGGATTGAACATATCAGTTCAATAATTTTTTAATGAAATAATTTATGCAAGTTACTCAGTAATCTTATATACATTTTTAAATTAATCCTTTTTTATTCATTTATCCAAGTGCATTTGAATTAGCTCATATAATTTCTAAAAATAGAATATTAATCTAATTTTTATAGAATTGACATGAAATCTCACAAAGTATCTAATCTACACAAAATTGGAGTATTTTGCCAAAACTATTGAAAACATATAGTAAGAAATATGAAATTGAAGTAATAATTGAATAATGATACTTTAAACGAAATAAAACACAAAAATTTATTTTGATTTATATAAAAAGCAACTTAATTAGTTCCAAAACATATGGATTTATATTATTTTTAGACCAACTAGGTCAAAATGTTTTAACCTCACAAGATATTCATTTTACCAAAATTTGTTCAGTTTATAAAATATAACTAAAATAATGATTTTTGAGATAGTAGTTAACTTGATAAAATAACATCACATTAAATTACTATGCAATTCAAGGTAATGTGATTAATTAGAATGCACAAAAACGTATCAAATTATGGTAAGTCATTAACAGAAAAATATAAGCTGAAGTTGTAAGTATTAAATGCAGATTGTAATACAATTGTGTGTGGGGGGGGGGAACATAAGTTCGATACAGAGACTTTTGGGGGCGATTTTGCGCTAGAGTCTGGCTACCCTTGTTCCCAGGAGCGTAGCTACCGCCATATCAATGATAATTTGTTAATATATTAAGGGGCCCCAAAAAAGGGAGTGCAAGAAATTTTGATACGGGGTCCCACTTTGAACTAGCTATGCCAGTGCTTATTCCCCCTATTTTCTGGTCGGGATCCGCAGGATTTTCGATTTATGGCGCATTTTCTAATCAGAATACTCATTTCAAAAGTGTGCTGATTTATTTCTTTTCTCAAATCCGAGGCTCCCAAACTGTTTGTTTCATTGACCCCCTTATCATGTTTATCAGTTTTGGGTAGACCCCTGCTTACCTAATATTGAATTTTTGCAAATTTATCAACTTAAATGTCTTTTTGACAGCTGGTATAGAGCTACTTACTTTAAAAGATTTAAATTTCTAACTGTAGTGAAGCACAGTGTTTAGAACTTAAGAAACACATGTTAATTTAAAATTTAATTCATAAAATAACTTATCAACAAACAAATTTTTACAATAGAGGAATGAATCTGGAGCTTCAATAACAAATTTTCAACATTTAGCATTAATCTCATCGGGGGGTTTAACTATAAATCTCCTCGGTTAGTAGTGTCCAGTCTTCCTTCCTTCCTTCCTTTGTTTAATTTGGAGATCGCCAAAAGTAATTTTAAAACTTTCTGACAATACTCCATATATGGGATAAATAACAGGTATAATTTTTCAAGCCTAATTGCTTACATCCATTTCTAAACTTTTCTTTAAGATCTCTGTCACTGACTATTTCTTTAGTTTATAACTCTTGTAAGAAACACTGAAATGGTGGTCTTTGTTTTAATCAGATTTATGCTGTCACCTTGTAACTGCAAATTAACCTCATTAAATTTAGTAAATAAATCTGTTAAATAAGAAAAATCTGGTTTCTATTTGATTAGATTTTCTTTTAAAATGAAAGTCACTATCTCGCGTTTAATGAGAGCTACTAAACTGTATACCCCCATTTATGCCACATGGGCCCCCAAATTATTTTTTCACTGATATGGATCCCTTGCAGGTCGTCATAGACCCTTGAGGATTGATATAAACCCCTTTGGGAATAACTGCTCTAAATGTTTTTCTCTAGGATTTTCAATGGTTCAGAAGCCATGACGAATATCTTCAATCTATTTCAGGAAATAATCCAGAATTTCTCATTTATTTCATATTATTTGTTTTTTAATAAGTTTTTAATTATTAACATTTAATAAGTGTTATATTAATTTTTAATAAGTATTCAATTATTGATATTAACTTTTGTTTGGTATTAAGTTAGTAATTTTTTCAGAATTAAATTTGTAATTTACTTAAATTTTATATACTTCCCAATAATAGACTAATAATGCTTATTGTAAATAGATAGGGGAAAAGTTGGCACTTTCTCAAAGTAGTCCTCAGTCTGCTGCCTTTACAATGCTGAAGCACAGTCATTTCTCTTGTATAAGTTTTCCCAAAATTTCAATTACATTTTTTAATTTTTAGTGTTCAAAAAAAAAATTACTTGTCTCTTACAAAGTGTTATTAAAAATTTATATAAAGAACCTCCTTAATCTAGACTAACTAGGGCTCTAGATCATCCACATTTTTTTAAAAAAAATCTGTGAAGTGAGCCAAAGAACAGAGTTAGACATCCAGTACAGTAAAAGGAACATATATTTTGAAGTAAGACACAGCAAAATGGTAAATGCACAAGAGAGAAATTAAAAGCTGCTATATCACATAAATGAAATGATTAGGGATTGGAGGGAGGGAAAAATATTTAATAATTTGGTTATATGTGCATTAAGAAATTATTTTAAATGGTTTTCCAGTTAAAATGACATCTGGTTTAACAATGTCTGGATTAATAAGGATTTTACTGTACTTGCAAAAGTTAGAAAAAATTAAATTCATTCTGGGGTAACTTTTTCGTGTTTTTTAAAGCACAGTCTAGATTTGAGAAGAAAATTGCAAAATTCCATAAAACTAACATTATTTAAACATGTTCTATGTAGTAATCAGAATGGGGCCATAACTGTAATTAAATACATTAGGTTTAAAATAAAGAAAAATGTTAATTTTTTTTTAGTTTAATACCTAAAAACTATGGGGGATAAAAAGTTAAATAACTTATGTTAAAAGAGACTTAATATTTTATTAAAATGAGCATTTGAAGTTTCATTAAACTCATGTCAGTAGATAACTTGCAATAAGTACAGCTCAGCTGGGACACTGCAGTGGATAAATTTTTCTGTCAAATCTCTTTCTCTACATATTGGGAGAAAGAAATTATCTAAACGTTAGGAGTCTTTTAAATTTGTATTCATTGCACTTCTTTGCTTTAGCAATGTAGTTAATAAAATAGTAGATGGGATTTTGTTTGGGTTGAACAAATTACATAATATTCTAGAGCATTTTTTTACATTAAAAAGTAATAATTAATCTTTGTCTAATTTAACATGGGGAATTGAAAGTATTTTATCACCCTCCCCCATTTGATTAAGGAAATAAAAACAAACTTGACTAAAAATTCATAGGAAAAAGGGAAGAGAAAAAAATCTTTATAGCAATACAAATATTAATGAGGTTTTATTTTTTTAAATAATTTTCAGAATTTCCAGCAGGATGATTGTTTTGACTGATTCAAATAAAACCTATTATGATTGTTTTGACTCATTCAAATAAAACCTATTACTTCTAAAATTAACTATTTTGAAGCAATCATTATAAGTTTGCCATTTTAGTAGCGCACAAATATCACAGTATCATAATATTGACACAATGATGAAATTAGATGTTTCCTTCTCTAAGCAACACTCTCTCCACATCAAAAATGTGAAATTTGGAACACCGGAATCATAGTAAATATCTTTACAAAGTATTTTTTTTTAAACCTGCTGTTTCATTTGCTATAATACCAAAATGTGTGTATCTGTATTCTGAATCCATTTACACAAACTGATCGTTGCCATTATTATTATTGACCATTAGTTTAATCTTCTAATGTTAGAAGACAAAATTAAATATTGATCAATAATGTAAATACTTTACTAATCTTTAGAATAAATACCAGTGACCAAATGGAGACTATTAGGTTTGGCCTCAGCATAGTCAGGTTTTAGGTTTTAAGCCGGATTTTCCAAAGAGTGCATGCTTGAAGTCAGTCAGGCTTTGGGCCCCTTGGATTCCAGCCCCCCAACAATATGGGGGTGTATATTACAACACTTATAAGTACATTTAATAATTCATAAAATACAAAGATTTTGTTCATTTATCTCATAATTCTTAATAATTTTGAACATTTGATAAGTGTTATAATTTGCAATACGAAGTAAAAATATATTTTGAGCAAGTTTAGAAGGGAGCCTTAATGAGCACCAAATTTCTTTTTCTTTGGTACTGTAGCACTTTCAGTGACCTAGAAAGTTCCTATGTGATATTTATAATCAATACTTCTATTTCAAATCAATAACAGATACAACTATACATTACAAAAACTATGGTCATTTATGAAAAATAGTTTAAAAAATTATGATTGAATTTTTAAAATTATTTTATAACATGCAGAGGATAATGAACTTTCAAAATTAACATATACTTTAGACCAGTGATCCGCAACCCCCGGGCTCAGGTGTCGTCCACGTCACTTGACCATGGTTCAAAATTACGTGGTCCGTCGCCAAAAGCCCTCATGTAGCTGAACAGTGCGACGTTAATATTCAATCAATCAATCCGCAACCCCCGGTACATGGATCAAATGGTGCCGGGCCACCTAAAGAACATTAAACTATTGCCATTTTATTTAAAGTGGTGCATTTTTCTCGGAATTGCACAACTTTCCATGGAAATCCCTTTATATTCCACGTTAAATCACTTTATTCATTTTTGGTATAGCTATATTTTATTCTGAAGGCATATTTAAATGTAACTAAATTAAAATTGTTAAATCAAAACAATCTAAAATATAAACAATCAATGTGTCCCACACTTAGCAGGCCACAGTAAAATTATTAAACATTGACTGGTCTGCAGCCATAAAAAGGTTGCAGAGCACTGCTTTAGACTACCAAGGCTCTTGCTAAACCTTATTAGTTATTTCTCTAAATGTCCAGTACCATAATTGTTTGTCCCAGCAGTTGTCATTAATTTAAATAATACAACAGCTGAATATTTTGAATAATAATTTGAAACTATAGTCGGACCTCTATTTAACAAAATTGCTAAATCCCAAAAAAAGTTTGTTATGTGGAAAATTCAGTAGATTCATCTCATAAAATGTTCTTGGTTCCAGGAAAAGTTCACAAAATAGAGGTTCCTAAAATGAAGGTCTCACACTATATACAGTCAAAGTATCATTTAAGTTTTTCCTGTCATCATAACTTGTAAGCAGAAGTTAGTTTCACATGGAAAACTTTTGTATTATTTTGATAGTCACTATAATTTGATGTTTTAACAAATGAATATATAGCAAATATAACATTTATTTAAAGTATTTTGAGTTGAAACTGTTGAATCTTGGCAAGGGAAACAGCTTTCTAAATCGAACAGGCCAAATATTCCGAACCTAATTAATACAGAGTGTTTTTTTTCCAGGTATAGAAGTTTAAGTTGGCATTACTTTCCAAGATGGCGACCGATTTAACAGCTGTCAAGTGATTTATTCTCAGTTTGGTTTGGCAATTCATCATGAATAGACTCACGCCTGAACAACGCTTTCAAATTGTGCAATTTTATTTTGAAAATAATGGTCAATTTTCATAAGCGAATTATTTTAAGCGATTTATTATTTTTTTTAAATAAATCTGATGATGTTGTGCATTTAATTTTTTTTGTTTGTTGATATTTTGTCATATTTCGTAGTCAGTTCAAATTTTTCAGAAAAAATTTGTCCATACCTCAGTCCTGCATTGAGTAAAGGAGGGAAATTACATTGCAGACAATTTAAGGTGTCCAACTATGTTCGGAACCGTGATTTGGCAAAATCATATACATGGATAATACTTACGATATTTAATGTCACTTAGATTAGAAAATGTCTTTAAAATTGTTTTAAGAATAGTATTACAATAAAAATTATTTGAGTACAATATTTTGACAAAAAATGAACATAGAATGACCAAGTTTCAAAATAGTCTCCTTTTGTGAAAAATTCTTCTACAGAGTGTTTTTTTTCCAGGTATAGAAGTTTAAGTTGGCATTACTTTCCAAGATGGCGACCGATTTAACAGCTGTCAAGTGATTTATTCTCAGTTTGGTTTGGCAATTCATCATGAATAGACTCACGCCTGAACAACGCTTTCAAATTGTGCAATTTTATCTCGAAAATAATGGTCGATTTTCATAAGCGAATTCTGTTTAGCGATGAAGCGCACTTCTGGTTGAATGGCTACGTCAACAAACAAAACTGCCGCATTTGGAGTGAAGCTAATCCACAAGTGTATGTCAAAACACCGTTACATCCAGAAAAACTGACTGTTTGGTGCGCTTTATGGGCTGGTGTAATCCTTCTTCAAAAACGATGAAGGCCACAATGTTACAGTCAATGGTGATCAGTATAGAGCCATGCTTAGTAACTTTTTCATTCCTGAATTGAAGAATCATGATGTCCAGGAGCTGTGGTTCCAACAAGACGGCGCAACATGTCACACAGCTCGTGCCACAATCGATTTATTGAAAGACACGTTTGGTGACCGCCTAATTTCACGTTTTGGATCTGTGAATTGGCCTCCAAGATCTTGTGATTTAACACCGCTAGACTATTTTTTGTGGGGCTATGTAAAGTCACTTTCGAATAAAAAAAAATTCATGTCAATCGAATAATACATCGTTGTTTTATTGCAATTTAAAGTTCTATACCTCTCAAAAAAACACCCTTTATATATTCAGTAGCATCCACCTTTAATATCAAAGTTTATATATCTTTCATTTAGTGTTTATATATATGTTACCATTAAAGTGTGAAATCCGTTATTTCATAGAAAAACTAGATATTTCATAAAATAACTAGACAAGTCAGTTAAAGCACATGAAGTTATTGAATTCTACAATTTAACTAAGGTATTCAGTAGAATAACGATTACTTGATTGTTAAAGTATGAAATACAGCACTTGAAAGTTCTTTGAACCAATTCAAGCTTTTAATCAGTTTTGAACCACTTCTAGCTGCTTTGCAATGGCATGTGTGTGTACCCTTCATTCCATTGCTTTCAAACATAGAATTTATAGACAGTGTATATATCTTACCATTTTAATATTTCTGATTATTAGCAAATATTTTTGCAACCGGTTTTCCAGCAAAGATTTCTGCAGGCATGGGAGATCAACCTCTAAATAAGATTTAATGAAAAAGAGATTTGAATTTTTATTAAAAGAAAAGGACAAAGGAAGACAGTAGTGCTCTTACTTGTGAAAAAATTATTAACTTTGATAGCAGAAGTAAAAAGTACTAAAACAGCACAAAAAAGTATCACATGTGACTGTTAGTTACTCCAGCATTATGACATACTTGAAGTTCAAGGAGTAGAAAAGTTAACTGTGCCAGTAACAGATGCAAAACATATTCTTTTTTTCCATTTTGTTTAACAAATGACAGCAATATGAGCAATAATAAATTATATCATCCACAATAGGGATAAATTGTATTTTTTTAGAGGTTTTAGCTGTTTAAAATTAATTAATTAAAAAAATAACTTGGAAATCATTTACTTTTCTCTTTAATGCTCTATCAATAGTTATTTCATAGGATAACTAGGTAAGCTATGAATTTTTTCATCAATTATATACTTTAGCAGACTTGTCTAGTTATTTTATATCTAGTTATCCATGAAATAACTGAATTATACACTTTAACGTTAAAATATATATACACATTTGTTACATAATATACATGTTACAAGCAAAGTATGAAATCCAGCATTCTATAGGATGCCTTAAACTAGCTGGCAATGCATGAAATGATTCATATTTCACACATTGCCTAGGCATTGTATAGAATGCCTGATGAAAAACTGGCAAAGTATGAAATACATCTCCGATTCATTTTGAATATAGCGTGGCAAGACACAAACTCTTAAAGCGTGCCTCAAGCTTAGACTTTGTCAGTTGCACATTGCAATTTGTTCGGAAAGTACTCAATTTTACTTAATCTTGTTCAACAAAAAATTGGCTTTTTCCTGTGCTGCATGAAAATGGAGGTGCAAGCTATAGTGTTGGAGAAGGAGTCATGGTCTATAGTAGGAGTTGGCAACATATGACATATGTGGCATGCGGTACAATTCTCAGTGGCATTTTGCACTAAACAAATTTGTCAAATTTTGAGTTGTCTCAAAAATTCTCTTCTGTGTTGTATGCTGAATCATATTGGTTGATTGGTTTGACTGCCCTAAATTCAAATAAATGCTGAAAAAAAGTTTTTTCTTAACGAAAATTATTAACTAGAAGTTAATAATTGATATACAAAATACCAAAATGACTACTAAGAAGGAACCCAGGGACTATTGGTTGCTGAAAAGCTATGATGTGATTTTTTTTTGGAAAATAAAAGTAAACTTATTTAAGCTGTGTTAAAGAAAGTGTCAGTACCATACAGCAGTGGTTCCTGCCACCCACTCTGTGGATCAAATGGTATTGGGTCATTCAAGGATCATGAAATTATATATATATATTTCCATTTTATTTACTAGGGTGTATTTCTCTCTTGTTTGTGCGACTTTCCATGGAAGTCTATATTTCTTGTAAAATCACTTATATTCATTTTTTGGCGCAAATGAATTTTATTCTGAAGGCATGTTTAAACACAAATTATTATATCAAAACAATTTAAAATATAAACCCTCAGCGGTCCACAGTAAAATTATCAAACGTAGACTGGTTTGGAAGATAAAAAGGTTGGAAAGCACTACTATACAGTATTATATCACAAATTCTGAGGCCATAATAGAATTGTTAAAGAACTTTCAACCAAATACTAAAATGTTGCATGTTTTGATATTGAACTGTACATCCACCTGTGTGAACCTTGTCGAAAAAAGCAGAAAATTATTTAAAAAAGGTACTGTTGTGTGAAACCTGTGGTATTTTTCCAAATGCCAATATATTGGCATTTGTAATGAGTGGGGAAGATGGTTTCTATCAACTTGGAATTTCTGCAGAAATTTTAAAACAAGTATATGTGAAATCACAATTTACTTTGTGCCCTAAGAACTTAATTGGAATCGAAGATATTTCTAACCATGAAATTCCTCTCCTGTCTGTTGCAATTGCTCAGTCCAATGGAAGTGGCCAAGGATTTGTTAAATGTATTAGTAAAACAAAGTACCAACATAAAAATTGTTTTTGCATGAAAAATGTTGCAACAAGTAAGTTAATTTTAATTTATTGTTTTTTATATGAAAATTTTATTTTCCTGAA